>JAHTLZ010000246.1:226609-239008 GCA_023846285.1 Phrynocephalus versicolor
GTTGCTGCTTGTTTCAACAGTTTGCGAAATGTAACTTCATTTGCCTACTACTGCTGCTGCTGCTACTACTACTACTACTACTACTACTACTACTACTACTACTACTACTACTACAAAATAAGGAGTGAATTACTTAGAGGTATTTACCTAGCACATCACTTGCTCTTTCCAAGCTCTGGTAGAGTGATTTCTGTTTACTTATCATTCTTCAATATTGCCTTTTAATTATGTAAGATGCCTCTTTGCCCTCATTGCTCTTAGCTTTAAATATTGTCTTTCATGTTGTTAACACATGTTGCATACTCGTTGCTTTCCACTGTCTCTCAGTGTTGTCAGCTGCTTTGGGTCCTTTTCAAGGAGAAGCGGGATTAGAAATGAATAAACTGAGCAGTGGAAGTGGTTGAGTCCCGGACTCCTGCCTAGAGAACCCAGCCTGGGCTGGCCTATCCCTGCTTCAGCCTCCCCAAAAAAGAGTCTCTCTTGCCCCCCTTTCCCCTTCTTCACCTGTGAGCCCAGGTGAAGAAGAGCGGAACAGGACAGCTGCCGGTGACCAGGCTCCTCCCAAGGGTCTCAGAGAGGCCACGGGGTCACCAGGGTGGCCCTGGAGACACAGGCGGAATCAAAGGGCCTCCCCAGATCAAGGGGTTGTTGGCTAGATGGGTGGTAGATAAATAAATAAGACTTGGTTTTGCTTTCTTGCAATACTGGCTCACTACTTCTGGATAACATGAACTGCAAACTTTCTCCTGATTAAAACTTTAAGTCAGTGGTTCTCAACCTCTGGGTCCCCAGATGTTCCTGGACTGCAACTCCCAGAAGGCTCTACCACTCACTGTGCTCGAAGATATTTCTGGGAGTTGCAGTTCAGGAACATCTGGAGACCTACAGGTTGAGAACCACTGCTCTAAGTGATGATAAGTCTAACTTAACTTTTCAAGAGAGCAACCGTTTTTATTTGGTTGCTTTGAAAATTCTGTTTAATTTCTGGCTGAAAGCTGAACCTGCATTTCAAAACAGAATGCCGTAGTAGTTCTGCAGCCAAGGTCTTCATTGCAGGCACGTGCCAGCAATGGCAGTGAAGTTGTGCCCGCTTTCACCTGGGTAGAAACCCGTAAAACTTAGCAACTGTGTGCAATCCATGACAGGCACACTGGCAAACAAGCCGAAACCAAATGAATCAGACAACGCAACAGTAACCGAGAAGGCAAAACAAACACATTGGCGCACATACACACATCCGGGTGTTGATCAGAGCATCCTCCTGCAAGCGCGCCACACTTTTCTATTTGCCCCTTGAGTCACAGCAAAATGCATTTCTGAGAGCAATGAAGGCCTGGAACAAACACAACAAATGCCAACCTATATATAGGACCTGCTCAGGGTTCTTCTTCCCCCCTGGGGGGTGGGGGGGGGGGGGGGGGGCGGGGGGGGGAGGGGGGAGACCCACTCGGCGAAATGCAGTTGTGAGCTGAGCTCCAGGGTTGGTCTCATTGGCTTGAAACAAAGCATCGCCTTTCAGAGCTGTTAAGAGGTCTTCTGGCCATGCCACACGTTCTTTGGAGAAGGTTCACCCGAGTCCTAATCCATCTCAGGTCACTGGCCCTTGAGCCCTGTGCTGTGAGCTGCACTGGATGGTTTGTTTGTTCTTGCTTTTTTTGATAAGGAGGGAACAGTAATGTCCTTTTATGCTGAATTTTAATGCGCCTAATAATATATTACTATCTGTTTTGCCATAATGAGTAATATTTCCTTAAAATGTTATTTTAAAATGCAATTTGTAGGGATATTGGGGGAGATGTGTGGCCTTTTCCTGCTTTTGAGCTCTTAAAAATGAACGAAGAACAACACAGGACAACCACGTTATTATCAGTGCGTGACCTTGTCCTGCCCCCCCCCCCCCCCCCGACCAACATGCTATAAATTCCTTCAACCATGACTAGTGCTCAGGTGTGAGCCGTCTTCGACCCAACCTCCCAACTTTGTTTTAACAACCTGAGCCTCACCTGAGAATGACCAATGCCAGTTAGCTTTGCCACATCCGAAAAACTCAAATAAACCTCCCAGAACCATTGGGCTGCTGGGGAACCGACATGAAGGATAAATCAAAACAAGGGTAATGCCTTCTGGAACGTGTGGTGAGGAATGGGGCCCTTCCCCGCACGGGGCAACTTTGCCAACCCCAGGACTGCCCACGGCTGTCACATGGGTAAGTCTATGCCCCCCCTTGCTTGCTTGCTGCGAGGACCCACGGGGGGGGGGCTGGTCCCTCCTTCCTCAAGACGGCTCCAGCCAGATGGCCCGAGGCGAGGCGCCCTTTTAATCCCTTCTCCTGGGCAGCTAATCCCCTGGCTGAATCAAAACAATCCTTGCATAATCATTGCAATATTCCCAGTTCCTTCTTTTCTGGGGCTGCCCTCGGGTCACTCATTCCCACCCTGTTGCTGACCAGACACTCATCACTGGCCTGAAATCACACCCCCCCACACACACACACCTGACCCCAGCTGCACTCTGCACCCGGAGGGTGTGTGTGTCTCCTTCTAAGGCTCTTCTTTCGCAAGGGGAGAGGGACCTCCTGGCTTGGTTGGAGAGTGATGTTACACCAATGCAGGGGAGAAAGAGCCAGAAAGGGTCCATCCTCCTGCCTGCCTGTATGTCCGCTAAGAAGCTGTGCTGCATCTTCCAAGCCTATTGGTTCCCCTGAGGTTGCCCACATGTCCTCGTACGAGGATATATGGCAAGTGTGCAATATCTCCTGGGGGAGAACATGCAGATGCCACGCAACTTCACTCCAATGCACCAGAGCTCAGAGGCCAGAGGCTCCAAATGCTGGAGAGCGGCCATGACTCAGGGTGGGAAAAGGTGAGCTGGGCGGGCTGTGGGATGAGGGTCTGTCTTGGCCACAGCCTAGGATGGCCACGTGGAACCATGTGGCTGCGCAGAGCAACAGGAGTGGCCAGGCCACCTGTGCGGAGAAGGATCCCCGGAGTGTGGGAAGGTGATGGGAAGGCAAGGGTCCACCCAAGCCCCGTGTCATTTGGAGAGGGCTCCCCAAGGAGCCTCCATGGAGCTCCTTTCCCTCAGGTGGAAGCCCACAGTACCGTGTGTGTGTGTGTGCATGCGTGCGTGCGTGCGTGCATGCACAGTCCGGAAGGCGCCCAGCCCAGAGCTCACCTGTGAGACGTGAAGGTGTCGTACGAGCCAACCGTGTAGTGTCGGAAGAGCCTCTTCGTCCGGTCCTCTCGGGTTTCTAGAAAGACAGAGCAGAGCATTCTCAGATGCCTGGGGGGTGGGAGCAGGATGGGGGGGTCCACTTTTTTCTGGGCGGAAGTCCCTGGGCATTCCCCCCAGCCCCACTTCCACAAACCCCATCTATTTCCATACGAGGAGCCCTTGCTGCTCCCCTGCCCCGGACCATCCAGCTGCCTGGCGCAAAGGGCTCCTCTGTCCAGCTGCCCCACCACCTCTCCAACGCCCAATGGCCTGGGCATGCAAGGGTCATTGCGTGGCCCCAACGCTGCTGGAGGGGAAGGGAGGGAGTGAGAGGATGCAGTGAAAAACAATGCAATAGCCCTGTGGTCAATTCCGTTCACATTACACCACACCACATCCCCCCCCAGGGGGGCACCTGCCTTTCCATCACCTTGCAGAGTAGGGTGAGTCAGTGGGGCAGCAACAGATTGGGGGTGGGGGTGAGGGTTGAAAGGAGGCCAGCAGAAAGCCAGAAACCAGGAGTGGCTCTGGGGCAGACTGGAGGGCAACGGCTCCCAGTCCCCTGCAGAGGTTACAGCCGGGCAAGAGCCGACCAAACTGTTTCCGCGGCTGACCCCAAGGGATGTGGTGTGTGTGTGTGTGTGTGTACAGGGTTGTGTGTACATGCAGCCATGGAGTGCAAGAGGAGCCCTGTGTGAACCACTGCTGCCCAGGGAAGCTGCTGGCCCTCTCAAAGGCTTTGGCTGCCAAACCACAAGCCCCTCCACGGGCAAAGGGACAGGAAGCAGCAAAGGAGACCCCAGGGGGTTTCCAAAGGAAGGGGGTGGGGGTGGGGGTTAGCAACTGGCTTCCCCCTCCCAACCCCCCAACCCCCAGTGTGCCCTTTGCTTCTCTATGTTCTCCTGGGGCTTTGCTTTTTCATCTCTGGACTCCCCCGGAGCTTAGCTGGATCAAGGACCCGTGAGAAAAGCCTCTTAGAGCTTCCCTCCCCAGATGCCTGGCATCTCCATCCATGGGGCAGCTCCGACTCTCACGAAAAGGGAAGCAGGGCCAGGGAGCGGTTTGTGTGGGGGGAGGTATTGAGGGGATGGAGGAGGATTGGGAGGGGCAACTTCACTGTTGGGAGTGCCTCTCCCAACCCATGGGGTGAATAGGAAGTGAACCCCTCTGCTGCTTTATTTCGGGGCAGGGAGAGGACCCTGGATGGAGTGACCCTCCATGCTCTCCTCATGTCTCCAGTCGCCAGAAGCACTTGAGTGCACAGATGTTCTGCAAAAAAAGGCTAAGGGCCGTCTGGCCTGGGAGGGCAGCCGGGTCAGACTTCAGCTGGCTGGGCAAACCCCGCCTCCCACTGCAAAGGCTGGAGGATACTGCCTGCGGATGGCCAGTGCTTCCAGGACGTGCCTCTCCCTGACCCAGCTGTCCACGAAGCAGGCCCCCATCAGGACCAGCTTCTAGGCGAATCCCAAGGGTGGGTTTTCACACCTCCTTGATCGTGGAGCCAAGCTGTCCTTCCACTGGCATCCAGCGGGGACTGAACCTCCTCTCCCACCTGATCCTCAGAACAGAAGAGCAAATGGCCGGAGGGTCGACCGACCGTTTTGGACTGCGGTGGACGGAAAACTGAACAGTCCAAGC
Organism: Phrynocephalus versicolor; assembly: GCA_023846285.1. Taxonomy (NCBI): domain Eukaryota; kingdom Metazoa; phylum Chordata; class Lepidosauria; order Squamata; family Agamidae; genus Phrynocephalus; species Phrynocephalus versicolor. The sequence continues at coordinate 231,461 of JAHTLZ010000246.1, forward strand.
AGCAGCAGCAGCTCCTTCTTCTTCTTCTCTTTATCTTTTCTTTCTTTTTCTTTTTCTTTTCTTTTTTGCAGAAGCAGGCGGGAGGGTGAGACATTTTGTGTGTGTGTGTGTGTGTGTGTGTGTCGTTACAGTCGTGACTGACTCTTCATGACTCCATGTCTATGGAGTTTTCTTGGTAGGAATACTGGAGTGGCTTGCTTGTTCCTACTCCAGGTGCCTACAGCACCTGGTCTTCCCTGGTGGTCTCCCATCCAAGTACTAGCCAGGGACGACCCTGCTTAGCTTCCGAAATCAGGTGAGATCCGATGTACTTAAGGCATCTAGGCAGCTCGGTGAGACATTGGGAGAGGCCACGTCCCTCCCAGGAGGCAGGAGGACCCCTCCCCCTCTTTTTTTCTCTTTCTCTTGCTCCTGTTTGGATCCACAGGCAGCCAGCCTAGCCTCCCTTGAAGCCCCCTCCCGGGGGGGGGGGAGAAGAAGAGAGGTCCACTTGCAGCATGTCCACTAGCAAGGACTCCTTGCCAGACCCAAACTGGGTCTCACACATGAGAGAGGTGGGGAGGGGAGGGCCAGAGGTGGGTGCAACGAGGCCAGTCCCTCGGTGGCATGGTGGACTTCATGGTCACATGCAGGGGGGCGGGGGAGCACAAGAGAGTGGGGAGGGAAGGGTGCGCTCAATTGCGGGGCGGCATGCTCCGTTGTGTTGCCGCTGCCTGGGCCGTGAAGGAGGATGCCCGGGGTGTGCCGCTCAGCCCCTTTGGGTGCCAGGGCAAAGAAGAGGCCGTTTACCTACTCCCAAGAAGGACCGCCTGGCAGGGAGGTGAGAGAGGGCTGCGCTCAAGGCTTCCGGGAGGGTCCTCTTGCATCGGCCCTTGGCTGTCGGTTCCCCCAGCCTCCCTGCAGCAGCCCTGGGGGCGGCCGGTGGCCCTGGGGGGTCAAGGAATCCAGGACAAACATTTTGGCAAAAGGGTGGCTTTCCATTTGGAGAGAGGGGGGGTCTTCCACGTGACCGCTTGCAGGTCATTATAAGATGGGGACCTTCCCAAAGCAAAGGGTTGCAGGAGGGCGAGGAGGGCATTGAGGGATGTAGCGTCTTGCCTAGCCACCCTGATGCCAAGGGCCACTGCACAGGCTTGTGTGCACATTCTAGTCTTGACTGCTAGAGGGATCGTTGGGCAAATCACGCCTGGAATAAATAGCCTTTGCTTTCTCTCCTTGCTCGCATTTCAGATGCCTGCTGTGGACCAGGTGTTCCACAGACAGCCCTCACGCTGCAGCTCAGAAGTGCCCCCACAGACAAACACACGTGAAGAGACACCACATAAGCCAGGGATACAGCCTCTGTGTGGGACACTTCCTGTTTTGTAAACGATCCCTGCCCCAGGATGATGATGATGATGATGATGATATCACCACCAGCCATTGGGTTTTGCTCTTTTACTTCCACCCGATGGCTTGTCTGACCTGCAAAACCTGAACACAAAGCCAGAGGTGCTGCTTATAATACACCACCCCATCCTGCTCAAAGCCCCCTCTGAGAGGTTGATAGCACAGGGTGAGGGGCAGGGTTCCACTTCCCTCCTTCCAGCAAACTGGATAAGCAATTTACTCCCATTGGAAGGATGGAAGCCTGAGTCAACCTTGAGCTGCCAACTGAATCCATCGGGATCAAAGCCAGGTCTTGAGCAGAGTGTCGGGTGCAGGAATGCCGTGAAACCACTCTGTCTGGAGGTTCAGACTCGCTGTGGAAATTCTCCCGCTGTTGGTAATATCATCCAACAGGTGCTGGTAATCAGAAGTATTGATCAAATTAAAAGCAAAATAAAACCTGACCCTGACATGAGAAAAAAAGGTTCTAACAGATAAAAGCATTGAACCAACACTGAGAAGAAAATCAAAGTTTTGCCAGTGGGGATGTTCAGATAGTTATTTTTGAAGCACATCATGGAGGGAGGGTTCTCCTGCTCAGTTAGTCGCTGGGTGGGTGGTGGTGGTGGTGGTGGTGGTGGTGGAATCGAACTCCCAAACTCTCTGTCTCCAAAGCCCAAGGCCTCCATCCCATCAGCTCTCCAGCTCAGTGAAAACCAAAGAGACACCTGAGATCAGAGTTGAAGCATCTGCCCTGCGGAAAAACCTTCTGGTCCGGCCCTGGCCTCTTGGGTCCAAAGGATCAGGCTGGAAGCAGCAGGCAAGTGCCTTCCCCTCTCGGACCCCAGACCGTCCTGTGGCTTGATAGTAGGTCAAAACTTGGGACTCTGCAGAAACCTCTGACCCAGGGATTTTTGCCCCTGGGGAAAATGGGAGAGCTTTATCTCTCTCTCTCTCTCTCTCTCTCTCTCTTTGTGTGTGTGTGTGTGTTCACATGGTGGCCATGGCAGCAACAACTCACCCCCCCCCCCACACACCACCCCTGCTCTTGGTCCATCTGCAAAAGGCAAGGAAAGAGAACGGTTCGCCTGTTGCCGGTGGCTGGGTCAAGGCAACAACAGAACGGACCCACAAATCGGCTCAGAAATGTGTTCAGCCATGCTGGCTGCATAGCCATGGACTTGCACAACACTGGCTCTTTGGCTTGAATACAGAGATGAGCACAGCCCCTAGAGTCGGACACAACTAGCATGCCTATGCGGGGGGGGGGGGGGTTGCCTTTTTATGTCTTCTGATTCCTGCTCAGGATTGGCAAGTGTGAAATCTGGCCAGCTGGCACAGGGGGTGGAGAACGGTCACACCGACCCCCGTGTGATGAGGCACCCTTTCCCTGGGGGGAGCAGAAGGACGTCCGGCACAGCCTAGCAAGCGAAGGGATGCCTGACACTTGCCTCTCCTGGAGAGAGGAAAAAGGGAAGCCAAGCCAGCAGGGGGAGCTCCAAGGCTGCTCAGGAAGGAGCTGGTGCTGGTGCCCAGCGGCAGCCCATGAAATGCAGGGCGAGGGTGCCTCATTCATCAGAAGAACCGGAGGGAGGGAGGGAGGGAAGGACAAGGAGAAGCAGGTCGGGCAGACAAGAACTGGCACAGGTGGGAAATGGCCAGAGGTGGCACGATCGGGCACGCAGCCTCCTGCTCCGTGTCCGTTGTGCAGGCACCATCCTCCTGCAAAGCAACTGGGTGGGTGGGTGGCCCACTTCAAGGCTGTGCCTTCAGCCTGCTTGTGTTTGGCATAATTTTGATTTCCCTGGAGCACCTATGTAGCGACACGCTCCCTGCACGTGCCTTATTTTTTTACCCAGCGTGTTGTTAAGTCTGTGGAACTCCCTGCCACAGGAGGTGATGATGTCACCTGGCCTGGATGCCTTCAAAAGGGGATTGGACAGATTCCTGGAGGAAAAGTCCCTCCCAGGTTACAAACCATGATGGAGATGTGTAATCTCCAGGCTTAAAAAAAACGGGGAAATTCAAGGGCCAGCTGCAGGGGATTGGTATCAGGAGGCAGAGATCCTTGGGCACTCAACCAAGGAGGGCGTCACGAAAAGGGAGGTTAGGGCATATTTCCCGGCCTCCATTTGAGTTCTGCCTTTCAGTCTTTCTTCTCCGTCACCCTGATCAGAAATTTGATTTGTTTGGATATTATTTTAACCCCCTAAAAAGCATCACGCTGGAGCTGTTCAGGACTAGGGAGCATAGGCTGGCTTTCCCTTGGAGGTTTGGTGTCGATTCAAGGAACCCAATGCAAAAGGAGGCCCCCGGGGGGGGGGGAGCCTGTAGAGAAGGAGGCGTTTCAAGAACCGGAAAATTGTGCCGCAGCCGCTTTTCAGCCCTGCCTGTAGCTGACCTTTTGAAGGCCTGCCGCCAGGTTTATGAGCAACAACGGCTCACCCAGCAGCAAAAACGGACCCAAAGTCCGAGGCCTGGGACTTCAGGAGTGGGTGCTAAAAAGTGACATGTGCCATCATGCTTGAAGCCACGGCTCTGCTGCTTCTCTTCTTCTGTGGTTCTTCTGGCAACGATGGGCCAACGGCCGAGGGCTACGCCATGAATGAGCAAGCTCCAAAGAGCAAGCCTCTCTTGTCAAGTCAAGAGTGTGGCTCCCTTTAGGGTGTGCGTGTGCGTAGGTGTCCTCTCACCATTTAAATATAGGGTAAGACAATTTCCATGGAAGAGATATTAGGTGGGGGGCAGGGGGACAGGAGTTCGTTTATAATGGACTCGCGGCCCTAGGACCCATCTACTAGAGGAGGGGGCAATGGGGGAGATTGCGTCCACCTCACCCCAAGCTCTAGGATGGACTCTGGGACATCTGGGCAGCAGGAGCCGAGGGAGCCGACAGTCGGTCATCATCCTGCATTTAAGCAGAAGTGGTGCAAGAGAAAGGGACAGGGGTGGATGGGGGTGGGGGGATTTCTCAAATGGCTTTGCCTTGAGTCTTTCCCACCCTCCCTCCCTCCCTCCTGCTCCCCCCACCCACCCCAGGGGGTCCAGACCCCTGTTCCCCATTTGAGGACAATCCCATGGAGCCCCTTCCCAGGAAGAGAAGAGGTTTGGTGCCTGTCTGGTGACAGGAGGAGGATGGATGGTCTTTCCGCAGCCAGAAGGCTCCTTCCCCTCTTCCTTGCTAAATATAGCCACTGCTCAGCAGATGCTTAATGGAGCTGTCAAGGAGGAAGGGGGTGGGTGGGATAAGCGGGGCTGGTGGTGGTGGTGCTGGTGGTGGAGTGATGGATGAGGAGGACAGAGGAGCGCAAAGTGTCGCAGGATCCTGGCCGGTCCAAAGGGGCATCAGGTGGAGGTGGCGTGACTTAAATCAAGAGAGTTGAAATCTTATATAGCAATTTGAAGGACCAGAAGGAGAGAAAAAATTAGAGCAGCGAGGGGGGGGGAATTCAAATCCAGTTTTTCTTTCTTTTAACTCTCAAATACCTGATCAACAAAAAAAGCCGAGCACAACAGAGCTGGCAAGGTCATCTAGCCTGGCCCCGTGATGACACGGCCAACCCCCACCACTAGCGGCCCTGGCTGGTGGCCCCTCCAGCCTCTGCTGAAGCCCCCAACCCTGCAAAGAGGAGCCCACCGCCCTCCCAGGCAGGCCAGTCGTCCCACTGTCCAAGGACCCTTCCCTGCCAAGGAAGCTGTTTCCCTTGCGTTTGGGCAGGTCTCCCTTCGGTGCCATTTCCGGACGTCCCATCTAGGATCTCCTCCCTGGAATAGGTGAGGAGGATCGGTTTTGTTCTGGGTTCCCCAAAACAGAAGAGCCCCTCGGGTGCCGTCCCTGCCCCGCTTCCCTCCCCCTGGCAGACCTTCAGTGCTGGCGGCGGCCACGATACTGCTTGGGCTGGCAAAGCTAGCGGAGCCCCTCCAGCGGTAGAGCAGCCCCCCCCGTCTGGGAGCCCACCTCCCCTTGGTGCCCCCCTCCTCCTCCTGGCCCAAGAAAGGGGAGGTAAAGCCTCCCCACCCCCTCCCGCAAGGCATCCGGACTGCAGTTCCACCACAGCCTGACGACTGGCCAGGAGGAAGATGCCGAGCCCTCTCAGAGGGGCAAGGGCTCCCCACTCCAGCCTCAGAGGGGCAAGGGGGGTATCTTTGTGCATGGGGGGTGTCCCTACCTGCCCCCCACCCCAGAGAGTGATGGCCAGCAGGGAGTCCAGAAAGAGTTTGGATCGCCACAAACCGCCCTCTCCTTGGCAGGCAAGGGGCTGTGGCTTCGTTCGGGCCACACCAGCTCCCCCCCCCCCACCGGCAAGGGCCAGTCGCAATCTGGGTCAGCCTTAATTGGGCTGGATGGGAGAGCGAGGTGCCCAGAAAGAGCCAGAAGAGGGGAGGAGGTTTGCAGAGAGAGAGAGAGCCCGTGCTGCCCTCTGAAACGCCTGCCACGCGCCGGCGACGGAACCAGGCGAACCTCACATCCTGAATCCAGAAGGCTGGCCGTCAAAAGCCGTGGCAAGAATTCCTGCTCCCCTCACTTGTCTTTTCCACCGACAGCAATGTTTTCTTTCAGCCAAATTAACAGAGAAGGATAGACACTCAATTTTACAAGAAGGGCGCCCCAGGAAATGGGCACCCGCATGTTGAATTCACCCCACCCCACCCTTCAGGGCAACTCTTACTAACAGGATGGATGAAGGAAGGAAGGAATGTTTATTTGCCACCTCCCCAAGCCTGAGTGCACCCAGGGAAGATGCCCCCTGCCTGTGTCCAAGAACAGCCATGCAGGGCGCACACCAAGTGGCCACATCCGTACGGAGAAGGTGCCCCAGAGAGGGAGAAGCCCCTACTCGGAGGGCGGAAGAACATGTGCCTTGCGCACCAGAGGCCATACACGCAACAGCAGGACTTATTCCCAGCAAAGGTTTCCAGGTAACAGCTCGAGCAGAAGCATCTTCAAAGCCTCCTACCCTGCAGGGATGGTGCCGGTCGCTAAGCTCAATTCCAGAGACATTTCTCTCTGAGGCTCCCCGGTCCTCCTTTCTGAGGCCCCATTTAAACATTTCACCCCCACCTACCCACCCCGGAACTGATGGCCAGAAAGAGCTTGCCTCTGGTTCTCCAGGCCACCTGTAGGCCTCTTAAGAGGCAAGCACTGGTCCCCTTGCCCTCCACGGAGCCATTCTAAAAGAAACCCTGCCTGCAGTTCCTCAGTGGAGGGTCCTTCCTTCCTCTTGTGGCAGAGAGTTCCCAGGTTGGTTTTAGTGCATTGGCTGCTCTCCCCCACCCCCACCCCCCAGGATGACGGAGGCTTCCTCATGCACCTCTTTCCCATGGAAGACCCACTGGGGATGGGCCACGCCTTGAACTGCAGCCTATGTTTTAAAAATTAATTTCGAATTAGATGTTGCTAGCTCTTCAGTCGCGCGGAGAGGGCAACCTATAAGATGAAGAAAGGCCCTTGGGTCTCCATGCTCTCTGCCTCCTTGACTTCCTTGGGGGTGGGGGTGGTGGGGGAGGATCGATGTTATATGGCCTCCTGCCTACAGAGATAATAAAACATTTCTGCCCATAAAGAGTGTTTAATGCCGACGACAATTAAGGAGAAGAATGCTTAAGCCTCTCTTTAGAACCAATTGCTTTCTAAAAAGAGCCAGTCTTGGCTTCTCCGGCTCTGAGCCATCTCCGTTTGATTTCATGCAAATCCCGGGGAGGAGAACATTGCAGATTTCATGCTTAAACAAGAGGGTTTGGGCACAGCAGCAAAGGATGCTGTGCTCTACATCGCAAATCTGCCCCCCCCGCCCGCTCTTCCCCGCCTCCCCCTGTGCACTTGCCGTGTGGCTGCAGGCAGCCCAGCTGGTAGGGCAGCAGCAGAGCTGCTGAGGCCGTCAGCCTGGGCTCCTCCAGTCGTGGGCCACCCCTGTGCCCGTTCTTCAGCCTGCAGAGGGGTGTAACTGAGGGGGGGTGGCCTGCCGAACCCACCGGTTGCCAGGAAAGCAAGGGAAGGAGAGAGAGGCACAGGGACACGAGCATCCATGCTGCTTGAGGGACAGTTACTTGGGGAGGGCTTGCAGTCAGGATGGCAAACGCACACCTGCCCCAGGCTGTGCTCCGTCGGGTCACCTGAGCAGGGGGAGACCCCCCCCCGAGGGTGAAGCACATCCACATGACGCCCCCCTGGGAAATGCA
>JAHTLZ010000246.1:257182-282710 GCA_023846285.1 Phrynocephalus versicolor
AAAGGTTGCAGACATCACGAGAAATATAGATAGCTTGTTAGAGAGAACTGGGAAAGAGCCAGTGGTCATGGTACACGTTGGTACCAATGATGTCGGGAAGGCCAAGCGGTCAGTCTTGGAAGCCAAATTCAGGTTGTTAGGTATAAGATTGAAGTCCCGGGCTTCCAAGGTAGCATTTTCAGAAATGCTACCTGTTCCTCGTGCAGGACCCGCCAGGCAGGCAGAACTCAGAAGCTTCAATGCGTGGAAGAGGCGATGGTGTCGAGAGGAGGGCTTCAGATTTATCAGGAACTGGAGAACATTTTGGGACAAGCCAAACCTGTTCAGGAGGGATGGGTTGCACTTGAATCATGATGGGACCAGATTGCTGGCACTCAACCTCAAAAAGGCAGCAGAGCAGCTTTTAAACTGATAACTGGGGGAAAGCCAACAGGAGCTGAGTGGCATCCGGTTCGGAACACCTCATTCTCGGGGAATGAGGTTGGAGAGGGTAAAGAATCACATAGAGATGACATAGCAGGTATTAGCACTGGGAGAATAATGGAATGTGATAGTTTGTCTACTGAAAATAAAAGCTGTGGGAGGAAAAGAACAAAGCGGCAGCTGTTGTTGCGGGACCCACTGTACAGGTGCTTCTATGCCAATGCTCAAAGCCTCCGAGCAAAGATGGGAGAACTTGAACATTTGGCAGCTAGGGATAACATAGATATAATAGCCACAACAGAAACCTGGTGGAATGCGGAGAACCAGTGGGATACAGCAATCCCAGGCTATAAACTCTATAGAAGGGATAGAGAGGGGTGGGTTGGAGGAGGAGTGGCCATCTATGTCATAGAAGGCGTAAAATCCAGCAGAATGGAGATTGACAGAGGGTCTGACTCCACCATAGAATCACTGTGGGTTAAACTACCAGGTCCAAGGAGTGATGTGATAGTTGGGGTATTCTATCGTCCACCAGATCAAAAACTTGAGGGGGACCTTGAAATGAGGAGAGAAATCATGGAGGTGGCTAAGAGGGATAGGATAGTAATCATGGGGGACTTCAATTATCCCCACATCGACTGGGCCAATGCGAGCTCCGGGCAAGAAAGAGAAACTGGGTTTCTCGACTTGCTGAATGACTGTGCCTTAGAGCAACTTGTCATGGAGCCCACCCGAGAACAGGCAACTCTGGATCTAATACTGTGTGATACTCACAACCTGGTCAGGGATGTGAATGTCACTGAGCCTCTGGGGAACAGTGACCATGCTGCAATCTCCTTTGCCATGCATGTTGGAGGAAGAGTATCAAGCAAATCAGATATAAAAACCCTTGATTTTCGAAGGGCAAACTTCCCTCAGATGAGGAAACTAGTTAGAAAGAAATTGAAGGGGAAGGTTGGAAGAATCCAATCTCTTCAGAGTGCATGGAGCCTGTTTAAAACAACAACAATAGAGGCCCAGCACAAGTGCATACCACAAAGAAAGAAGAGCTCCTCTAAGTCCAAGAGGGTGCCAGCATGGTTAACGAGTGGAGTTAGAGAGGCTCTAAAGCACAAGGAGAGGTCCTTCTGTAAATGGAAATCCTCCCCAAATGAGGAAAATAAAAAGGAACACAAACTCTGGCAAAAGAAATGTAAGAAGATGATAAGGGAGGCAAAGAAAGATTTTGAGGAACGCATGGCTAGCAATATAAAGAAAGGGTAATAATAAAAGCTTCTTTAAATATGTTAGAAGTAGAAAACCTGCCAGAGAACCAGTTGGCCCTCTGGATGGTGAGGGAGGAAGAGGGGAGGTTAAGGAGGACTTGGAAATTGCAGAGAAATTAAATGAGTTCTTTGCATCTGTCTTCACGACAGAGGATTGTGAGCAGATTCCGCTGCCTGAACGGCCAAGTTTGCAGATGACACAAAACTTTTCCATGTGGTAAAAACCAGAGAAGATTGTGAAGAGCTCCAGAAGGATCTCTGCAAACTGGGGGAACGGCCCGCAAAATGGCAAATGCGATTTAATGTAGCCAAATGTAAAGTAATGCATATTGGGGCAAAAAATCACAACTTTATCTACCAACTCATGGGCTCTGAGTTATCCGTGACGGATCAGGAAAGAGATCTTGGCGTTTTGGTGGACAGCTCCATGAAGGTATCTACCCAATGTATGGCAGCGGTGAAGAAGGCCAATTCCATGCTAGGGATTATCAAAAAGGGGATTGAAAATAAAACAGCCAACATTATAATGCCATTATACAAAACAACAGTAAGGCCCCACCTGGAGTATTGTGTACAATTCTGGTCACCGCATCTCAAGAAAGACATAGTAGAACTGGAAAAGGTGCAGAAGAGAGCGACTAAAATGATTACTGGGCTGGGGCACCTCCCTTATGAGGAAAGGCTAAAACATTTGGGCCTCTTTAGTCTGGAAAAAAGGCGCCTGAGGGGGGATATGATTAAGACGTAGAAAATAATGCAGGGCATGAGTCAAGTGGATAGAGGGAAGCTCTTCTCCCTCTCCCAAAATACCAGAACTAGGGGACATCCACTCAAATTGAGTTCTGGGAGAGTAAGAACAGACAAAAGAAAATATTTTTTCACTTAGCGCGTTGTTAGTCTGTAGAACTCCCTGCCACAGGACGTGGTGATGGCATCTGGCCTGGATGCCTTCAAAAGGGGATTGGACAGATTCCTGGAGGAAAAATCCATCCCAGGTGACAAACCATGATGGAGATGTGTAATCTCCAGACTTAAAACTGGGGTCCTTCAAGGGCCAGATGCAGGGGAGTGGTATCAGGAAACAGATATCTAGTCTCGTGCGCTCCCAGAGGCATCTGGTGGGGCCGCTGCGAGATACAGGAAGTGGGGCTAGATGGGCCGTTGGCCTGATCCAGCATGGCTCTTCTTATGTTCTTATGTACTTCTGGGGAAGGAACAGCAAGTGGGGCAATACGCGCCTGGTGGCTCAGAAGAGCCAAGGCAAGCCACTGCTGGCTGGCTTCCTGGGGCAGAGGTCAGACTTGGAGTGGATCCCTGCTTGAACTCAGGGTGGGGTGGGGGGCTGGACATACACTTGGGCTGCTTTCCTCCAGAACACCCTCCCCTACAAATCCACACGCATGCACCATGCACATGCACACACACACATAATACCTGCAGTGGGGTGCTCAATTAAAAGAGGATTGGGAAGCTTTGGTGGACCCAAGAGACACCAGGAATCCTCCAGGGCCATACAAGCCACCCCAAATGCCTAAGTGCCAGGTGAACGGAGCTGGGAAGGAAGGCAGCGGTGCAAGACTGTTGGCCAATTTACTGTACCTCTCCGAGGCATTTTATTCAGGATGTTTGGGAATTCTCATGAGACAGATGCCCCGTTAACCATTTTTCAAATCCAGAAACAGGTTTCCCACCACTTTAGGTGCCTTTTTTGAGTCCAGGTCTTTGGGGTAGCCCGTGGGGCCCCTGGAGGACTCCGGGTGTGGACCACTGGCCTCTGGGCCCGAGGCCAGACATGCCAGGGCCACCCTTCCTCCACACCAACAAAAGACCTGAGGTGGCCAGGCCAGGGAAGGCCTTTCTCCATCCCTGAATACGTACATCTAGGCGAGAGAACTCCCCATAGAAGGCGATGGCCCAAGCATCCGACAAATTATATGGCAGATTCTCAGCTTAAGAAGTCCAGCAAAGGTTGGCCAGGACCTTGGCCCACAGATGGCAAGCTGGGGACCTAGCAGCTTCCATGTAAAAGCGTTTCTCCAAAATCTCCCCATTTCAGGCAAAAATCAAAGAAAAACAAAACAAAACAAAAGACACAAAACACGTGGCACCTTAAAGACTAACTTTCATATTTTAATGTAACACGTCATGGACATGTCCACTTCTTCAGACATATAGCAGCAAAATGAGGTGTGCAATATATAATATGTGATGGGATATACATTTCACACAAGATATTTATTGGCTGTAGTATATAGAGTTGGGCAGGTGATAGGGGAGGGGGAGAGGAGGAGTAGGAAGAAGAAGAAGAGGGAGAGTTGATTAGCAGAGATGGTGGGAAGGAGGATTAGGCCAGGGTCTGTAGATATGTAAAGTATAGTTTTATGGCTCTGAGGCCAGGATCTGTTTATATGTTAATTGTGGTATTGATCACTGCAGATGGTGACTGCACCAACAAAATTAAAAGATGTTTGCTTCTTGGGAGGAAAGACATGACAACCTAGGCAACATCTTAAAGAGCAGAGACATCACTTTGCTGACAAAGGTCCAAATAGTCAAAGCTATGGTTTTTCCAGTAGTGATGTATGGAAGTGAGAGCTGGACTATAAAGAAGGCTGATCACCGTAGAATTGATGCTTTTGAGCTGTGGTGCTGGAGGAGAGTCTTGAGAGTCCCCTGGACTGCAAGGAGATCAAACCTATCCATCCTGAAAGAAATCAACCCTGGATGTTCACTGGAAGGACAGATTTTGAAGCTGAGACTCCAGTACTTTCGCCACCTCATGAGGAGAGAGGAGTCCTTGGAAACCTCCCTGATGTTGGGAAAGATGGAAGGCAAAAGGAAAAGAGGACGGCAGAGAATGAGATGGTTGGTTGATGTTACTGATGCAACCAACATGGATTTGACCAAACTCCGGGAGGCAGTGGAAGACAGATGGGCCTGGCGTGCTCTGGTCCAGGGGGTCACAAAGAGTCGGACATGATTGAACGACTGGACAACTGTGGTATCATGGCTCGGAGGTAAATTCCTCAAGAGACAGAAACGAAATCAGATCAGAGAGGGTGAAGGGGTGGTGGAAGAGACCGGGGCGGAGGGAGAGGATGGGAGTTTTTACCTTAGAGTCCATGAAAGAGTGGCAATCTAGAGTTTTACCTTAGAGTTTTTACTTCCCCAGAAGCTTAAAATTCATCCTTTTTAAGTGCTTCCGAGCGTTATTTTTCCTGCAGTTAATCCCATCATTTGATGATTAGTGTTCAGAGCTATTACAAATTCTCCCATGCACGCCACAGGGCATTTGGGGCTCCTGGAATCATGGATTCCCACAGAACCCACAGTGACCTGAAGACTCAGGAATTGCAACCTGCTTAATTTTACAGAAAGGGGTATTTCAAATAGGGCCCCACTGGAGAAAAGTGCCCGGCCACATAACTTTCCTCCACTGTGAAAAGGCAAGTACAACTTTTCAGGCCGAGTGGTGCTTTTAAAGCACAGAATCATAGAATCATAAGAGTTGGAAGAGACCTCAAGGGCCATGATCTAGTCCAACCCCTTGCCATGCAGGAATCCCCATCACAATATTTCCAACAGATGGTCATCCAGCCTCTGCTTCAAAACCTCCAAAGGAGGAGACTCCACCACCCTCCTTTGTGGCATCATATTCCACTGCCGAACAGCTCTAACGGTCATGAAGTTCTTCCTAGTGTTCAAATGGAATCTCTTTTCCTGTATTTTGAGACCATTACCCCGAGTCCAAGTCTCTGAAGCCATGAGAAACAAGTTAGCCCCTTCTTCAATATATCCTTTCAAATATTTAAACATAGCTATCATATCCCCCCCCCAGCCTTCTTTTTGTAAGGCTAAACATTCCCAGCTCCCTAAGCCGTTCCTCATATGACATTTCTTCCAGACCTTCAACCATCCTGGTCGCCCTCCTCTGCACCCGCTCAAGGTTGTCAACATCCTTTTTAAATTGTGGTGCACAGAACTGGACACAGTACTCCAAGTAGGATCTGACCAGAGCAGAATAGAGGGGTACTATCACTTCCCTTGATCTAGACACGATGCTTCTGTTGATGCAACCAAGAATCCCATTGGCTTCCCTCTCAGTGGGGTTCCCCCTCTTGGGTCCCCAGTTCTTCTTGGACTGCAACTCTCAGAAGTGTTCCGCTCGAGTGGTGCTGGCAAGGATTTCTGGGAGTTGTTGTCCCACAGCATCAGAGGACACATGGTTGGTGAGGGTCAGGGTTGTGAAGAATGGAAGGAGGACCTGAGTCTTTTATTAGACCCAGTGTTTTATGATGGTTTGGGCTGTTGGACGTAAGCCTAGCAACCAAGCATTTCGCAACCTCTAGATAAAATGTGATATGTATTATTACCTGCCATGGAGGTTCTTAATCAACACAGAGCACACAACCTCTCTCGTTCACACACACACACCATTTCTCCAACTGGAGAGGTATCAATTTGCAGCCACACAATTTCCCCTCAAATGCAAAGCAAGGAACAAAATCAAACAAAAGCCCTATATGACCGCCCCACACCATTGACAGAACGGCTCCTCCCAAAAAGAACTGCCAGAATCACTTGGTCAAGCCAGGCAGGCTATCTGCAGGTACCGACCCTGAGGGACGCCCGGAAAACATCAACAAGGAAAAGAGCCTTCTTGGTGGTTGCACCTCATCTGTGGAACAAAGTTCTCCAAGAGATTCGCCTGGTGCCCTTACTACAAGCCTTCAAGAAACTGCTGAAAACCTGGCTTTAAAGGTTGGCCTTCCCTGAAGATTCTGATACAACCAACTTATATAAATAGGACACTGTCATTTTCCCTGCCTTATGAAAATTTTCTATTAGTTATTTTTTCCATCTGTTCTTATTTTGATTTGTTAAAGCATTTTGATTTTTTTGTATTTGTGCTTATTTGTTTATTTGTTCCTTTTATTGTTATGATCTGATTATTTGGTTTGATTGATTAGTTTTTATTTTTTTATTTTAAGTTGTTTAATCTGGTTTTATATTTTGTATATGCTTGTAAACCACCCAGAGTAGCTTTTTTGCTAGATAGTTGCGGTATATAAAATCAAATCAAATCAAATCAAATCAAATCAAATCAAATCAAATAAATAAATAAATAAATAAATAAATAAATAAATAAATAAATAAAATAAACACCCTGAACCCTGCTACTTGCTTCTCAGGACACGGGAAATCTCAGAAAACCTTCCCAACCCACTCAGTGCAAGGCTGTTAATTTTTATCCACGGCCACGACTGTTAATTACGGGTGACAGTTATGGAGAGTGACAGAGGACCAGGGCAGGGGTCATTCCTGAAATTAGAGAAGATCATAGAGGTGTACCATACTGGCTGAAAGGAGACTTGAACCGGCGGTGGTCTCCCGGCTCCTCCTCATAACCATGACAGATACTGGAACCAGGTTTTTGTTCTTCTTCTTCTTCTTTTCAGCAGCCGGTGCTGCTGGGGGGAGCCCAAGAAGAGGCGCATGACACCACGTTTGCACTAAGTCGGGGCCTCGGAGGTGCCAGGCGGTTGGGGTGGGGTGGGGGGGCTTTCACCCAGAGGGCCGCTCCCATTGGAGTCTCCAGCTGCTCAGGCGCTTGATCATTTCACACTCATTATGTATTATAATTAAACATTTATGTATACAAGAGGTGCCAGTCAAAGCAAACCAAGCTAGAGGGGAATTAATTTATTCTCCCCAAAGTTAATGAGCACTTTTCGGCGTTAACAATTCATTAGTCCCAAAGAACGAACACGGTGATTTTAAACGCAGGATCAGGGCTTCAAAGCGCTGGGGAGAACGCGATGGGAGCAGGCGGACAGGAAGGGGGTGGCGGGACAAGGCAGCCACGGCCCTCCCTCTCCCCTCCGCCCGCTCTCTTGACCCTTGACCTTGGCCTGCCTTCCTGCCCCTTGGCCACGCTAACAAGGTCCAGCCATGCAAAACTCCATGCAGCACAGCCTGGCAGGTGAACGGGGTGGGTGGGGCAGGGCTGCTGTGGGTTCCTTCCTATGAGACTTTGGGCCAGGACCTTGTCCCGTCTAAATCCAGTGAGCCCCTGTCACTGCCCCCTCCTCTTGTTCTTCCTGCACTCAGTCCTGGGGCAGAGCACCAAGGACACCCCCCTCGGGGACACTGGCAGGCAAAACAGGCCCCGAGGGTCAAGCCAGCACCTCCATGCGAGTTGGGCCAGGGGTCCTCTTTGTCACCCACACCGAAATGTAGACACGACCATCCTCCTCTTCATGTGGGGTCACGTTCACAGACACTGCCAACTGCTCCCCCCCCCCCCCCGCAGATTCTGGAGAATCAGCACTGCTGTTAGAGGCCCGGGAAACTCTGCAAGGTCACTTTCCCCATTCAGTCCCCAAGCTGCGTCATGAGCCACAAGCGATCAATCCGCCCCCCCCTCCCGGCCTTTGCAATCAAATGTCAGCACCATGGACAGCAACACAGGACAATCCTGCATGCCTGGGTGGCGCTGGGGCTGCCTGTCTATCAGCCGAGCTGAGGAGATGCACAATGTAAAACCATTCCCTGAGCCAATCAATAATGCAGAAGTGCTGATTGGTATCTGTGCTCACAAAAAGACGTGTCCCCAGAAGAGACCGTAGCGGCTGCCGCCGAAGGGTCCATAGGAAGAACTGAGCCTCCCGCCAAAGGGGGTGGCCTTGTGGGACCGATGATGGAAAGGGCCAGGCTGGGCCCTCACTCCCCGTCCCACCCGTGGAGGCCCCCCGGGGTGCTTCTTCTACCCATCTTCTCCTCACTCCCAGGAGGCTCCCCCTGCCTGGTCTGCAGCTCCTTCCAACAGACCCTTTAGAGGGCTCCTCCCCCCGGTCCCCCTGTGGCCCCACACAGGCACCAGGCCTGCTGCAGGGAGCAAAGCCAGTGTGGGTGTGGCTGCCAGGAAGGCAGAGAGAGAGAGGAGAGGGGGGCACACTGAGCCTGGCCCAGGGTCCTTGGGCACACGCGATGGCACAGTGGGGCAGGTGCTGCTTCTCGGCCCCCTCCCACCCACCTGGTGCCCTTCCCGCTCTGCCGCTGGCTTGGAGGGCCCCTAGTTGAGGGAGGCTGCTGTATGGCCCAGATGGACCCATGGCACCCACCTTGGGGAGCCCCCTCACCCCCCCAGCCTAATCAATGCTACCTGCTCTGCTCTCTGAAGACACTCAGAATTTCCCCTCAGATGGGTGGAGCTCCATCATGGTGGGAGCACTTATGCAAAGCAAGGCCAATCAATGCAAAAGGTATTTTTAGATACAACACAGTCTGGGTTGAACTGATTGGATAGCTGAATAGATTAACCTTAATTAAAACAGCACTGGAAGTATCCTGGAGGCACTCCTGCCCCAGGCGCATGACAACGCAATGCTGGTGGCCACTGAACTGTGGTGCCCAGCCCAGGCTCTCTGCCTGGAACTGGGGCTTCCAACATTTTACAGCTGCTCCTAACGTGTGGTTGTCCCTTAAGACAGTGGTTCTCAACCTGTGGGTCCCCACATGTTCCTGGACTGCAGCTCCCAGAAGCCTCCACCACTTGCTGTGCTGGAAAGGATTTCTGGGACTTGCAGTTCAGGAACATCTGGGGACCCACAGGTTGAGAACCACTGCCTTAAGACACCAGAATCTACACATGCAAAAGCTGTAATGCAGATACTTTCCCACAGGGCTTTGGAAGAAGGCAATCCACTCCCTGAAATAAGTGCTCTGCAAAAAAACAAAAAACAAAACAAAACACAAAAAAACAAAAAACCCAAAACACAACCCCCCCCAAAAGGATTTCTTACTTGCATGACCACTGCTCTGGACCGCTCAGAGAGGGTTGAATTTAACAGTCAGTTTGGGCAAAGCCAAGGCTGCCCAGGGCAGAAATGCCGCTGTTCTCTCCTTACGTCAGGATGCCCAGTGCCTCCGCTTGTTAGCTGTGGCAGAGCCCCACGACAGGTACAGCCTCTGTCTGAACAATGCCAGTCTCCCCAGCACCAGCACCACCACCAGCAGCAGCAGCAGCAAGGTGGAACATTTTCTGAAAGCAGTTCCAAAGGCTTGTGTGCCTGGCATCCTTTATTCTTGAAAGCACCGGGTACATTTTGCCTGGAGAGCAGAGGATCAAAAGGTAGGAGAATGGCCCTCTTCAAACGAGCTGCCACGCGGAAGAAGGAGCGAGTGCTGCTTCCTACAGCTCCAGAGGGGAAGACCTGAACGAGGGCATTCAGATTAAATTAAATTCCATTTAAGGAGGATAGAGACAGGCCAGAGAAGGGCCCGGAGAATGGTCACAAAGATGGTGTTTGGAAGCCAAGGGCTACGTGAAACAGCTGAGGACAACGGGTAGATGTTTAGCCTGAAGAAGGCAAAAAGGTGACAGGACAGCTCATCTGAAACATCCGAAAGGCTGTCAGGGGGGAGACAGGGCAGGCTTGTTTCCTGAGTCCCCAGAGGGAGGGTGCAGAGGAATTGATCCACATTTCAAGAAAAGGAGATTTCAATTAAACCTAAGGAAGAACTTCCTGACAGTAAAAGCTGTTCAAGAGTGGAGCTTGTAACCTGAAAAGGCAGCTCACTCCCTTTTTCCTGGAGGGGCAGTATTTTGACAGTAGTAAATATGAAAAATACGGACAAGTCCAAGGAGACCACCAGGAAAACACAAGCAAAGAGTGAGAAGTGGCGCCAACAACAGCAAAGGCAAAAGAGGCTGCACCAAAGGCTGCACCGTGTCCAGACCGAGGGAAGCCGTGCCCCCCCTCCTCTCCTCCATTGCCCGGGCCTTCCCTGAGTTCGGGGCAGTGCAGTTGAAGGAGGACAATGCCAGATGGAGCAGGGAGACCAGGAACGCAGAAGGTCTGGAACCCAAGCCCTGCGAGAGAGGGTTGAGGGAGCTGGCTATGGAGAGAAGACGACTGAGAGGTGATAGCACAGCCATCTTCAAACACCTGGAGTGCTCTCCCGTGGAAGAAGGAACAAGCTTGTTCTCCTGAACTCCAGAGAGCGGAGAGACCAAATGAAGGGATCTGAATGTCAAGAAAGAAGCTCTCACCCCATCCTCATGAGGAACTTCTGGAGAGGTAAGAGCTGATGGGCTTTGGGACAGGATGCCTTGGAGGGCGGTGGGCTCTCCTCCAGTGGAGAGGTTTTTAATACAGAAGTTGGGGGGCCACCGGACAAGGACTCCTGCATGGTGGGCTGCCTGCTTTGTCAGGAGCTGGGGGTCTGTTCAGCTCCAACATTTTACGGCTATTGTCAGGTTACTTCTACCAACAGGGTCATGTCAGTGGTGAATTCCAAGCAGTCGGGAAACCTGTGCATCTCACTGCTCTGTGGGTACCTGAACCCAGATGTGCCAGGGACCCCACCCACTCCTCTCATTGCTAGGCCACCCCTATTCTCCATGATAACAGAGGAGGAGGCTTTCACTGAGACCGAGAAACTGCGCCAGCCCCAACCCATCGCACCGCTGAAAGGGGGAGGAACACAGATTAAAAAAACTCAGTGATAGGCGGGGAGCTTCAATTTGTTCCCTGGCCGGGGTGGGGGCAGGCTGGGAGTTGGAGCAAAGCAGCTTTTCCAGAGCAAAGCTAAGCAAAGTGGTCTGCTTCTATGTACTGCCCCATACCACTTCAAGTAGTCTCTGGGTGGTTTACAGTCTTTAATTACATTGTGCAGGCTACACATTGCTCCCCCCACCCCCAGCAAGCTGGGTATTCATTTTACCAACCTCGGAAGGATGGCAGGCTGAGTCAACCCTGAGCCAGCGGCTCCCTGGTGCTCTGGCCAGACCTGAAGGCAGACCCTCTGCAAAGGACCCGGCAGGGCAGTCGTGCTTCCAGGCTTGTGAAAGACAAGGCCGGTGAGGTGCAACGGAGGGAGGGGAGGCTCCAGGAGGCACTGGCCGTTCCAAAGCAAGAAAGAGGCAGCCAGACGGGCCAGGCTGCCTGCCGCATCCGGGGAGCGGCCACTGCCTTCCTTGTCAATCCACTTCCCCCAAGACACGCTCGGGCCAACAAAGGGGTGTGTGTGAGAGCAGATGAGGAGGCGGGCTGAGCAGGTGGGCACCAGATGCCCTCCAGCCGACAGAGGCCCTCAGGAGGAGGGGGGAGAGTGCTCCAGAAAGCACTCTGCAGGTGGGGGCCTGGGGGCGGGGAGGCAAGCCGCCCCAAGATCC
Organism: Phrynocephalus versicolor; assembly: GCA_023846285.1. NCBI lineage: Eukaryota > Metazoa > Chordata > Lepidosauria > Squamata > Agamidae > Phrynocephalus > Phrynocephalus versicolor. The sequence continues at coordinate 269,051 of JAHTLZ010000246.1, forward strand.
TCCGATCTTCCCCACCTTTGGCTTTGCAGGCTGGTCTCAAGCACATAAGAACATAAGAAGAGCCCTGCTGGATCAGGCCAAAGGCCCATCTAGTCCAGCTTCCTGTATCTCACAGCGGCCCCACCAGATGTGTTTGGGAGCGCATGAGACTAGATATCTGTCTCCTGATACCACTCCCCTGCATCTGGCCCTTGAAGGACCCTGGTTTCTCCATCATGGTTTGTAACCTGTGATGGACTTTTCCTCCAGGAATCTGTCCAATCCCTTTTTGAAGGCATCCAGGTCAGATGCCATCACCACATCCTGTGGCAGGGAGTTCACTTGCTACGGGGGGGGGGTGCCCCTTCAATTACGACAGCAGAGACATTGCAGCATCTGAGGCGTATTCCCTGCTCCAGGATGCGCTCCTCTTCCAAGATCCGCTCTGGGGACAACCGCAGCTCCTGGCACTGCCGGCCCAAGGCAGAGGACGGATCTCACCCGCCCGCAAAGAACCTGCACGGGCCTCGCCGGAGCTTTGAGGGAGCTGCCTTTTCAAGGCATCAAGCAGGAGGGGAGCATCCCTGAGGAGGCACCGGCTGCCCTTGTCGGGCCATTAAGAGATTTATTTCAACTCATGCCTATGCCAAGCCGTATTCAGTTTAAGGAGCATGGTTCTGTATTAGCTCGCCATGTTAGATATTAAGAAACTTATAAATATCAAGCCGTGACCTTTTCTCACACAAGGAAAGGAATATATTGAGTATGCTGAGGAAAACAAGTGGGGGGGGTGGCACGGGGAAGGTTATAGATGGGAAAGCCAAGAGAGACGCTGACAGAAGGAGGAGGGCAGACGTCCACTCAGCTGGCCAGAGGAGGAATGCCGAGAAGGTCAGTGGCCTGTGACTAGTAGGGTAGAAGAATGCTAGCCCAACTCTGTCATCTCTGAAACACGTTAGCCAGGGATTAACCCAAGTACACTGCGGAATAAATAAATACTCCTACTTACACGGTGGGTGTTCCCCTTTTCTACCCCCCCGCCCCCTTGGCTGATTGGAATTGGCCTACCAAGGTGCTCAAACTATTAATTTTTGCAACGTGGTGACCCAGAACAGAGGGGTAGTGCCAGCTTTTGGCCCAGAAGGAGTCCTGGGCAGCGGCCCCTCAGCATGGAATAAAAAAGAGCCCCACACTCCACTTTTGAAATGACGAAACGCGTTGGGGGGTGATGACCCAGAACCCGGCAGCGGTGCCCTCCTTTTGCCAGGGTAAAGGTCTTCTCTGTCACTCGGACGGGGGTCCTGTCGGAAGGGACATCTCTCTCTGGCCAAGGCCCCACAAAGCCACGGCTGCTACGCACCAGAGGAGCTCATCTGGGGCCAGAAGGGCCAAGGACCTCAGGCAGGCGGGGCAGGGGGGCAGGGGTGAGGGTCCTTGGCAGAAGGCAGCAGCCCCCTGCCCGTCCCAGGGAAACGGCTGAGCTTTGTGCACAGTTCCCTGCAGCTCTTGGAGGTGGGGGGGGGGCACGGCCATCCATCCCTTCCACTCCACAGGGCTCACTCCTCTTCCTCCCCCACCCCCGCCAAAGGCCAAGGTCAGCCACCCTGGTACCTGTCAGACGGGGGGAGGGGGATCTACCTTGACTACGACAGGCCTTCCTGCTACTCCTGGCTCCTTGTTGCGGAGAGTGGGTGAAGCACCTTGCCCCACCTTCCTCCAGGACACAGTCCTCCTCCTCTTTGGCAGCCAAAAGCAGGCGACGGCCCAGAGCATCTCTGCCGTAAGCGGCACTTGGGTGCCTCTCATTCCCTGCTGGGGCTCCAGCCCTTCGCACCCTGGGGTGGTCAGTCCGGGAGAGTCCCCTAGCCTCCTCCGTGAAAGGACTCGGGCACTCTGCACCGGAGAAGCAGCTGAGCATTCCACATTCCTGGCTGAACTACAAATCTCAGGGCCACGTGTTTTATGGGCCACGACCAACAAAGACCCCTAGAACTGCTGAGACTGCAGCGTGGGGCCCCCAGTGGGTCCTAACAGAAACCCAAGACCTCCCCCCCAACCCCATCCATCAGGAAGGAGACCCCCTTCCTGCCTGGAAATTTCCATCGAGCATGCCGGAATGCGAGATGACAGGTTCTAGTAGCTGTCAACTGCACCTACTGTTGGACAGATGAAAGATCGAAGCCAAGGAATTAAAATGCATCGAATTCCCGAGCAGAGGAGGCGTAAAGTGCAGCATCCAGAAGGTGGCTGGAGATTCAAGTGGTGGTGTGTGGGGGGGTCAAAGGACAAGCGGGTGCAGCCCTTCAGGGGACCCATGTGCAGGGCTGGAGCCCATGGCTACTCCCTGCCCCCCCCGGGTCCAAATCCACACCCCCAGGCATTTCCTAGGAAATCTGCCGTCAGCAGGGGGTGGCTGCTTAGAAGACGACACAGAGCTGTTCCCAATGCCTCTTGGCTCACGCCCAGCCCTCTGTCCCTAGAAGATTTAGGCTAGGGTAGGTTTACACAGGGGGGGGGTCACACACCCCTATAAAAGCCCTGCCATTGTCAAAGCTGAAAGCAGAGGTCTTTTTTCTACTGTACTCTAGATTACTCCAGAAGCCTGAGGAGTCAGAAAAGCATTTATTTATTTATTTATTTATTTATTTATTTATTTATTTATTTATTTATTTATACCCTGCCCATCTTCCCAAGGGAACTCTGGGTGGCTTACAATAAGCTGAACCAATCAGCAAGAAACAATACAAGAGACAAACAATTAAAACAGTATTAAAATAAAACAGTAGCACCCTGGTAAAAACAAATGAGGTTCAAACAACAGAGTCACCTTTCTCTTTGGAAAAGGACCCAAGGTGTCTTACAATAATGAGAGACAATACACAGCCCAGAACATTTAAGACATATTCAAGTTAAGAACTGGGAGTTAGAAGAGACACCTTAGAACAGTGATGGCGAACCTTTGGCACTCCAGATGTTTTGGACCACAACTCCCAAAATTCCAAGCCTGTACTGTCAATGACAAAGGATTGTGGGAATTGTGGTCCAAAACATCTGGAGTGTGGAAGGTTTGCCACCAGTGCCTTAGAACATTAAAAGGTAACAGCAGAGCTACAAAGAGCATGCAAAAAGAAAAGCAAAATCCATTATGAGGGGTGGAAAGCAACATTGAAAACACTGGTGTTCTTATGAAATCAGTCAATGCAATCATGTATGGTAATCCATATAAAGTTACATAGGAGTCAAAGTTCTTAATTAATAAATAACAGCTTCTATCTGGGGAAAGACCCTATCGAGACAGTAGAGACTATGGACTAACAGAAAGACACCACAGATGATTAAAACACACCGAAACTGATTTCCTGTGGGATAGCGGGAGGGGGATGCTCCCCCATATAGAGAAACCCCAATGAGTCTGCTGGCCCAACAAAACAACCCAGAACAATGCTCTCCCCCTGCACAAACTTACCTGAGACCACCCTGTAACAGCAACATGCATGCTTGTATATATTTAACACCCCCTGCCCCCACCCCCGCCATTGGCTAGTAGTAGGAGCAACAGGGACCATCCAGGGAGGGAGGCAGTGGAGAGGAGAGGAGAGGGAGCCCCACAGCCTCTTGGCCACCCCAGGACCTCCTCAAGGGACAGAGAGAGGATGAGGAGAAAATGGGGGGGGATGAGTGAGGAGCAGCGAGGGGGAGGGATGCTTGTTCATAGTTACCCAGTGGATGAGGTGAGTCGTCTAGAGTGGAGCATGGATGAGAATGAGAGAGAAGAGCAAGAGATGGGGAAGAGAGTCCAGCTGGCAACAAAGCAGACAGTGAGAGACACAAACAGTCAGAGAAACCAGCCGGGAGAATGGCCACCCCAGCCCCTCCTGGAAGAAACTGGGAAGACCCCCCCTCCCCTCCCTTCACCCACCCCCATCCGGTCCTTAAGGCGCTGGGGTGAACCTCCCCACATGGACTTCCTCAACTCCCAGAGGAGGGTTCAACAAGGCAGTCAAGACAACCTCCGCTGCGTCCCCTCATTTATTTATTTATTTATTTATTTATTTATTTATTTATTTATTTTTACACCGCCCATCTTCCCAATGGAACTCCAGGTTGTTAACAACAATAATAAATAAAAGCAGATCTCAGACACACAATACTACAAATAGCAGGGAAAATAAAATAAAAAAGGAAAAATACCCAGCAAAATGGCACCCCCCCACACACAAAAAAAAACCCTAAATGTTGCCAAATGCCTCTATGAAAAGCAAGGAGTATAGTCAGGCAGGGACTATACTAGGCGCAACTCACTCAGCAGATGGTTGCAAAGCGAGGGGCCAGCCACAGAGTAGGCACGGTTTCTGGTTACCGCTTTCCTAGCCTCCCTGGGCATGGCCACCCGAAGGGAGAGCGCCTGCGACATTCTGATGGATTGGGCCTCGGTTTATCCTTGGAAGATCCGCTCTGCCAGGTATTCAGGTCTCAAGCTGTGGAGGGTTTTGTAAATCAAAACCAATGCCTTGAACCTTATTTGGGACGCAACGGGCAACTAGTGCAGGTGTTGCCAGAACTGGGGCGATGCGGTCGCATCTGCCCACACCCACCACCAGTCTGGCTGCTGCATTCTGTACCCACTGAAGTCTCCGAATAAGGTTCAAGGGCAAGCCCACGTAGAGAGCATTGCAGTAATCTATCCTTGAGCTCACAAGTGCCTGCACATCTGTTCTCTTTATTATTTATTTATTTGTTTTATTTCTATACCGCCCATCTTTCAGCAGGAACTCTGGGTGGTTTACAACAAGGTTAAAAATCTACAATGAATAATAAAACAACAGTACTAAACAAAAGAGAGGGAATTCCCTCAGCAAGAGGCATCAGGGGCAGACAAAAAAAAATCTCTTTCTCTCTCACATACATGCGAACCTGCCACCGCTGCCCACAATCTCTGCACCTGTCCAATGGTCTCCCGTGTGGGGAGCCATCTGGCCCCCTCAGCAGTAGCCACTCCTTGGTGGCACCCCAGAGCACGCTGTCTGCCCATTGAGAAGCCCTCCCGTCCTTGACATCCGGGCAATTTCTGGCATCTTGCCCAACGGGGAATCCCTGCAGGATCCAAACGGGGATGGAGAGACTTTCCCAGAGCAATGGCAGCAGGACATGCTGAGCACTCGCTCCTCTGTGTGTTTGCCACACTTGCTGATTCCTCACGCAAAGCCATGAGAAATGAACAAGCCTGGGTAGCCACGGTCCTGCTTGCACCTTAAATGCTTCCCTCCATACCACTGTCGTCCCTCCGCTCACAGCTCTTGACAGTTTCACGTTCTCACACTAGCCAGTTGCTTACATGAGGCCCAAACTGACCACAGAAGCTGGTGCAGAATCCTAAAGGGCAGAGCCCCCCCCCAAAGCAGACCTGCCAGGGGGTTGCCCAGTTTTCTCTTGAATGCCTCCAACGGTGGAACCCTCACCACCCCCTGAGGTCGTGGGCCTCCCTAGTCGACCTGCTCTAACTGTCAGGAAGTTTTCCCTGCTAGGCAGCTTGCTTCATAGGGACCATGACATCGCTGCAATACTAAAAACGGAGAGTGAAATGATTAGAACCAACCAGATTTCTAGAAGGGGCTACGACCTCTAAAATGCGCTGGCAACTTAAATTTGGACCAAAGATCGTGGGGGTTTGTCCCTCTTCCCATGTTCCCACCCTTCCACACTCCATTGTTCCTGTCTGCGTGAGGGGAGGGAGAAAAAAAAGGAAGAAAAGAATGCAGGCTCACCTCCGCCTGCCATCCAAGCAGCCCCGAGCAGCCCCGTAGGGATTCCTGTCTCTTAAAGGGGCAGCGGGGACAAAAAAACAAACAGAAGGGGAGGGGAGCCCGGCATTCACAGCTTTACAATCCGAATCGGAAGATTTTTTACCTCTGGAGACCAGGTACTTCTAAAGTGCACTGTGGCGCGCTTAGGTGGGCGTGGTCGTACTAAATTTTTTTAAAAGTCCGACGCTGGTGGGAAAACAATTTTAAGCTCTGGATCTGGGAGCCCTTTGCCTCAGATTTTAGGGGTCGTGTAAAAGCAGCCAAGGGGTGTCTTTTCAGGAGCTTCCCCACTTCCCTGTTCTTTTCTGAGGCATGCTCTGGAGCCTTCTAGAGATCTGATTTTAAAAAAAACTTGATCCCATGTTAGGCTTTCTTTTTCTCCAACAGGCTACGGCACGCGTTACACGTTGTGCTGCAGAGAGCTTTCCTTGTAACCATGGCAGTATGCAACCCAAGTCCTTCACAGCAGCACCTAAGCCTTATCCAAAGACTGAATCCCCAAAGAGATCACAGCACGGCGGCCACCTGCCAGGCCGGACATCCCAGCCGCCCCATCTTGCCTTCCATCAGTCGCATCCCTGGAGCTGCATCTTTACTTCAAAAGGTGAACACCTCCAGCCGCCTCTTGCCCTGGGTAGTTGGCCCGGGCTGCCTTCTTTCTGGGGGGGGGGGGGGCTCTTCTCGCTCAGCCTCCTGGCCCAAAGGAAGTCACCCACCAGCCTCCCCAATGATCGACTCACTTGGGAAAGGAAGCTGAAGGGAAGGGAACACACCCACACCACACAACTCAAGAGGCAAGCCAGGTGGGTTCCAGAGAAAGGCAAAAAAAGCCAGCCTCTAGTGGTATCTTTTTGTAGGGTTGGGGTGGGGGCAGGAGAGGCACAATTCCTAAACTAAGGAAGACAGCCCCTCGGCTCCTGAGGAACCGCAAAGTCTGCCTGGTTGCTCCAGTGAAGCTGGAGAGAGGAAAACACGCCCTCCACCGTGAGCGAGGGTCTGGCCTCCAGCTGCTGCAGAGCGCAGCCCCTTCTGGCTCCCTTTGGGGCTCCCCACTTCAAGAGGAAGGGATAAGAAGCCATCGAGAGGGGCCATGGGGAACCTCCCACAGGTCTCCCCCCCCTCGTGGCTCTCTCCCTTGCCGCTCACTAGCATGCGCTAAGGCTCGTGGCCCCACAAGCAGGACAGAACTCCCTCTCCCCCCACCCCCGAGTGCTTCCCTTCTGCACAGGGCTGGTGAAGCCCAACAGTGCTGCCGGGAGGGTGGAGGCTACAAGGAGATGTACCCTGGCTGCAGACATGCCATGGACATGATTCGACAGCGTCCTTCTGAAGGATCTGGCCATTTCTGCACGCATCAAAGCAAAGCAAAAAAGCAAAGCGTTCTGCTTGTATATACTGCCCCATACCACTTCGGGTAGTCTCTGGGTGGTTTACAGGTTTTTAATTACAGTATGCAGGCTACACATCAGCAAATACTTGCTCCCCCAGAGCCACCAGGCTGGGAATTTCTCTGCAACCACCCCTGCCCCCTTCAGAATTAGGATTCTACCACCACCACCACCACCGTTCTTCTCACCCTATAGAAAGAAGGGGTGAATCATAGAATCATAGAATTATAGAGTTGGAAGAGACCTCATGGGCCATCGAGTCCAACCCCCTGCCAAGCAGGAACCCCTTCACAATATTTCCGACAGATGGCCATCCAGCCTCTCCTTAAGGATCGTCAAAGAAGGAGACTCTACCACCCTCCGTGGCAGCATGTTCCACTGCTGAACAGCTCTGTCATGAAGTTCTTCCGAAAGTTCAAATGGAATCTCTTTTCCTGTAGTTTGAAACCATTGCCCCGAGTCCTAGTCTCTGAAGCCATGGAGAATAAACCTGTTCCCTCTTCAATATGACATCCTTTCAGATACTTAAACATAGCTATCATATCCCCTCTCGGTCTTCTTTTTGATAGGCTAAACATTCCCAGTTCCCTAAGCCGTTCTTCATAAGACATCTCTTCCAGGCCTTCAACCATCCTAGTCGCCCTCCTCTGCACCCGCTCGAGGTTGTCAACATCCTTTTTAAACTGAGGCGCACAGAAATGGACACAGTACTCCAGGTGGGGTCTGACCAGAGCAGAATAGAGTGGCACTATCACCTCCCTTGATCTAGACTCTATGGTTCTGTTGATGCAACCAAGAATCGCATTGGCTTTCTTGGCCGCCGCATCACACTGCTGGCTCATGTTCAATTTGTGGTCCACCAAGACCCCCAAATCCCTTTCACAGGTACTATTCTCTAGCCAAGTGTCCCCCATCTTATATCTGTGCAATTCATTCTTTCTACCTAGATGTAGGTGAGAGTCACTGGTGTGTGTGTGTGTGTGTGTGTGTGTAATTCTATTGACACTGGATGCCCAATGACACAACGGTGTGGTTGCTAACAGTTTCAATTACCGGTGTGCCATGAGAAACAGGAGCAGAGAGGATTGACACCGCACCCGCACTGCTACTCTGGGACACACTCGGAACTTGCAAATTCCAGGGAGGCATCGGGATGGAAGAGATGTGTAAGCCTCACCTCCTGAGAGCCACCCGACTCCCCAGAGACGTGTGCCTTCAAGTGTGCAGCTACGGCTGTTTGTTTTTCAGGCAGGCTTCTAAATAAGTAGGAGTCGGTTGAGTTCTCTGTGGTGCTATTTCAATTTCTTCTCCTGACTTTTTCTCCTCTCCTTTCTAAATCTCACTGTGATAAGATAATTGTTGTATTCGTGCTTTTCTTTTTTTTACAATTGCAGTTTTTTGTTCTCTGCTTTGAGCAACTTTTGTCTGAAAAGTAAGATTATTAAATGTTCACGGTGGCTATCACTATCCATCTTGTTTCCCCATTTCTTTGGCGACATGAAAATGAAAAAAGAAAAAAGCCCACCTCCTTTTTTTCCCCAATTAGAAAAATTAAGACATTTCTCCCGCAATAAATCTTCCTCGGGTTCAGTTGAGCAACAATGCCACAAATGGGAACACAGAAGTGCCTTTCTCTCCTCCAGCCAAGAAATGCAATCTGTTCTCCTCCCAGCCTCTCCTCCTCTTCCCCGACCCCCCCCCCCCACCGCCTGATTTCTGGAAGCCCTAAGGCTGCCATCAGCTGCCCCTGCTTTTCCTACCCACCTGTTTCCTGTCCTGCCCCCCCTCCCCACCGCCCCCTTTGGAAAACCCGATGTGTCATTGTTTTCCTTTTTTCTCGCCTTTGTGGACCGGCACACTGTTGGCAGCCTCCATCCAGAAGCCCCTTGGGATGTGCTTCTGATCTGCCCTTTGCCTGGGAAGGAGTCCACTCCAACCCCTTGAGTTCAGGATCTGCTTTAAAAGGACACTCCCAGAAATGAAGCTGCACACAGAAACAAAAGGCAGTCACCACCAGCCATAAAGCTCTACCAGGTTCTGCCTTCCCGTTGCCTGCCATCTTGGCCCTTTTTGTGTGCATTGGCTCCGTTCTGCTCCCTCCTGAAATCATCTAGAGTCCTCCTGATTCCATCTTCACAGGCATCACCTGCCCCTCCGTGTTTGGCACATCTGCTGATTTAATGCACACCCCTGCTGTTCCTCCATCCAAGTCATTTCCAAAGAACTGAATCATCGAAAAAAAGGTTGGAACAGCACAGGAAAGGCCCTGGCTGTGGCATGTCTTCTCCCACAGAAGAGGAACAGCCCCTGGGGTGCCCTCGGTGGGTATGATCCACCTGCCGTCTACACACCCAAACAACAGCAAGGCTACTTCGAGGCCACAGTTTACCAACCTGGACTCAGGAATACCATGAGGGCCTTTGCCGGAAGAGTTTGGTAAACCATTGGTGTCATTTCCAGGTCTGTTTCTTGCACACTTCAGGCATGACACACAATGGTCACATCGCATATTCTACTTTTGCACATTTCTCCGTTGGAGTTGTGACCTGTTTCACAAACCGTAGGCTCCATCTCTACTCTTTGCTGCAACTGAGTCACTGTGAACTGAATCGACTACTCTGCCCAGGTAAAAGGCACGGGTGCCCCACAGAGCTTAGGAGAAGGTGGATGAACATGGTTTCTGTCTCCAAAAGTCATAATCACCAGAATCTTATAGGAATTTGCATTTAGGTTGCACAACTTTTCCCAGCTAATCACAGCTAATTGATGGGGGGGGGACAGGGGGCCTGTTACTTGTCTGACTCAGCTTGAGACCAGGCACACAGCTGAAACACACTCCGCCCTTCATTCATTAGCTGCCATGAGCCAGAGAAAGTTACGGAAAGCTTACATGAGACTCCGAAGGATTCAGACCAATGCATACTGAGCCTAGCTGAGCCCTGATACAAGGGGGTACAGTACTCACACAAGACTCCTCCATGCTTGAAGGGTGCCAGTAGGGGCCTAGGACACCCCACCACCTCCCAAAACTGCTGAACTATGAACTAGAGACACTCAAGAAGATCTCATTCGGGGTTAAGTGTCTACCACGTTGCTGAAGCCTGTGACCACCTTCCGTGGATCTAAACCGGTAATCCTGCTCGCTCTTCTCGCTGGCACCCAGTTCCTCCCTTCTATTTGGGGCAACTTGTCATAAAGAGAGGTCTGCTCTATTTAATGGAGGCCCATCAAGGGGCACCAGTGAAGGACACTTATGTCTTCCCCAGACCCCTGCAACTGACACTCACTGCTGTTGAGCCGTTTTGGCTGAGGTGTCCCTTTCGCCCTCAGACCTAAAACAAGAGGGAGGGCTGGGTCAGAGCAAAGCATCCCCGGCTCTGCCTGCGTCCTTCTCCAATACGGGCCACAGAGATGCCTGGAGGACTCTGCCCACCATGGAGTGAGGAAGGCAAGTGGCCCCCTCTGCTGGGGCAGCCAATACTGCCTCTACTCTCGGAAGGCATCCTTAGCCCTCACCACCAGCAGCCCTTGGCAGAGCTCCCTCCCCGACATGAATTTGCAGAGTGCCCGTTGGGACACCTGCTTGATGCAAGAAGGTCCTCCTCCTTATCTGTACCTCCCTCCGTTCATTTGTTCGTAGTTTCCTCCCTCCCTTTCTCTCCAAGGTCTGCATGGTTCTTGTTCTCCTTTGGAGAAAGGCACCACAGGGGGTTCCTCCGTAATGGCCACCAGTATTCCCTGCATGTGTCTGGGCTTCCATATGTAGTGGCGCTGGGGGGTGGTTTTCTCCTCCCAGACCGTCTCTGGATGGATTTCCAGAAGCCAAAACTGCCCATTTTCTGTTTCTACTAACTAAACGTTTCTGGAGTGGTTCTCCCTCTTAGCTTAATAGCCACCAGCTCAGCAGAAGATTGCTGTCCTCTGGGACCATAAGTGTCTCACATTATTCTTCCACTTCACGCTCCCCACTTTTTGCTGCCAGTCAGCAGGACCAGCGTCGCCACCCTTATTTTTGGAAACAGGGACGCCTGGGCAAAGGACAAGAAGCATCCGCGGCCCGGCTGGCCAAGAGATAGGCGTCCACTCTCGTTTAAGCCAGAAGCAACTGCTCAGGGGGCAAGTGGCATTTTCTTCCCTGGATTTCGGGTGGGGGAAGGAGGGAGCAGGCTGAGCCCACATCTCCGAACATGGAGGGCTCTCAGCTTTTCAGGTGGTTGAGGACCCCATTCGAACTGCCCCCCCCCGCCCGCCCTCTTAACAAAGGAAGCGCTCTGTGAACTGCCGATCTGGCTGGCTGTGTGTTCCTCTTCTGACAGGTACTCTAGTGAGAAGGAGTTCCAGTCCCATCCCCATGGCCACATTCCAGAGCTGCCCTCCCCACTATGCCGGCTTTGGACCCAGCCAGCAGTCCAGCGGCCAGGCTGGTTTCCCCTTATGTTTTTTAGGAACAGATGGCTGGCGTGAGGGAACACATACACACACCACCACCAACAACAACAACACCCTGTGGTGCATGAAAGGTAAATAACAGGACTGCAGGTAAGCAAGGATATTTGGGATGTGGGGAGGGAAGCTTAATTCCCCCCCCCCAGCAGGGGCCTAAGGAGGCAAGTAGAAGATTGGAACCCTGCCTCGTAGAAGACAGCTGAAATCCTACTGCTTAACGCAGTAAGTCCCAAACACGGCCACCCCATTGAACAGGTGGAACCTCCAGAGGAACTGACTCAACCAAGCCCTGCTGACTTAATGGGCATCCTAGAGTTGCAACTTTTACTGCACCAAGAATAGCATCCCATCCGTGGTGTCACGGCATTCAGTATGATTTAGCAGCCACGAACCTCAGAGTTGTCATGTGGCAGGGGAAGGAGTTACCTTTGGTGAAAAACCTTTGGCTCAGCCTCGGGTCCTAAGTGAGTTCACCAGTCCACACAGATGAAGGAAGGATTGAAGGAACAGGCGGGGGTGGGTTGGAAGTTGCAGGACACCCCCCCCCAACACACACACACATCATACTTGGGTGGCATCAGGCTACCAAAGGCTGCCGCAAGGAAACAGCAGAGGACCACGGTCCCAAAACATCAGTGGGTTGGAGCCCCAAGAGTTAACATCACATTGGTTTGCTTGGAACTCCTGCCTGCCTGGCGAGGGAGGGGGGGAGGCTGCCGGATCCTTTCCATGGGTGTTTCCAAGGCACCGCCATCTGTCAGGAAGGCGTCATGGGCATATGGCGTTTTGGCTCCCCACTCTAAGAAGGGACCACTTGTTGAATCTCTTCCAACAACTTACATGCTGGGCTGCGTGCTACGTTTTCCGCTGCTAAGTGTTCCTGGATCACCCTTCGCACCATTAAGCCTTTGGGGTCATAAACTCACAACAACCGGCTTGCCTTCCCAAAGGGCTGCCAAAGGAGGGATCGGTCACGGCTGGAGCAGGCCCTTGGCGACTGGGGTGGAGGGGGAGGGCTGCTTAATCAAGTCCTACTGATTCCATGGGGCTCCTTCGGCTGTGGTGCCTTCCTGTTGGATTCCAGCCAATGCAGATGAGCTCTAGGCACGATTCGGGTTATTTTCTGGGAAAATATTTCCTGGAATCCCGGCTGGGGATTCTGTGGGATGTAGGGAAAGATAAGATGTTCAACCCCCCCCCCCCAAAAAAAAATTAGGGAAATGTTTTCAAGTGCCCTTGGTATCAACAAGGTGGACCCAAAAAAACAACTGCTTTTTGGAGGCCAAGCTGCTCCTGAAGAGAAGGTCCGTGCCCTTCAGTGGTGATCAGCTTCACCCCCATCTACCCCCCAGGGAATCACCTCTGGGTACCCAAAGACCTGCCTTAACGGTGGCACAAAACACCCCCATACATCTCCTCCCACCCAAGAGACAGGTGGGAGGAGATGTATGGCTGCCTCGGGAGGGGGGGTTCTCTGCAGTTGGACCACCCTGGGGGCACCCAAACCCCAGCCAAGCTGTGCAACCTGGAGAAAGCCACGGAGGGGGTTAGGAAAGGCCATGGACCCCGCGTGGGGCTAGGAACGACAGCCAGTGCCTCCCCCTCCCTCTCCAGCAGGCAGACAACATGCCTCCACCACAGCACCAGCATTATGGATTCCACCCCCACCCCCACCGCCAGGAAGGTCCAAGAGTTTCACAACTGAACTACTGGTGGGAGGGGGAATTTCCAGCCCCCTCCCAGACAGGGAGAGCCTGGAAGCCTCAGAGGCCTGGAAAAGGACCTTCTCCAATCAGCTGATGGGCGGAGCGGTTGCCAGAGGGCACTGCTCTTTTTCTGCCCAACTGTTGCACACGTTCCACACACACGCACACGCAGCCACCTCCAGGCCACTTGCTTGAGCACATCAGGATGCCCAGGTGCACACCAGGAAACCTGGAGTTAACTTTCTGACGTACACTGGTGGGGAAGCCACGTCCCTCAAAGGAAGGAAGGAAGGAAGGAAGGAAGGAAGGAAGGAAGGAAGGAAGGAAGGAAGGAAGG
>JAHTLZ010000246.1:303860-316994 GCA_023846285.1 Phrynocephalus versicolor
GAGCAGTCTGCCATCTTCATATTTGAGAAACCCAGGCTGCCTCTTAGAAACCACAGTGTAATTTCCCCCCAACTGCTTCATGATAGGTTCTACTAAATTTCCTGGTATTGCTATCAAGCTGATCAGGCAGTGTTTGTCTGGCTTCTTTGTTCCCCCTTTTCAAAGCATCTGCATTCCAGTTTTCTCTCAGCCTGCCACGAGCAACCTGCCCACCTTGGCATACACCTCGAGAATAAATCAGGTAATAGCTATGCTCGCTGCAGGACTCGGAATTAAGTTGTAGGCTAGGAAAGCGACTCTTCCAAGCTCTGAACCTACGCAGGCCAATCTGCCAGTGCAGGCACCCCTTCATTCATCTGATGAAGCAGGGCAGAGAAATGTGTGCCATGATAACAAGAGTTGGTCCTTCAGCTGTCCCCAGATGCCCACACACACCTTAGTGTGTTTGTGGGTTTGAAGTGAACATGTATGTGCTGTTTGCCAAAAATCATTTTAAGCTTTTCAGACAGTCTATCCGCTACTTATCAGGCAGTGATTTCAACAGTACTCAGACAAATCAAAAATACTTCATGCCTCCACCACCAGGGCCATAGCTAATGACCCATACTTTATGGGTTTCAGCACCTTAGGCCGTTGTTCACCTAAAGGCCTATTGAGACCATTATCTTCCTAACGAGCCTATTCAGGCCATTGTTCATCTCGTGAGCCTATTTCAGACCAGGGTGACAAGAGGTCAAAGTGAAATATAAGATGGGGGACTCACAACTATCTTTCCTCAGACTGACGAAGCTCTTTGGATGAGCAGCAAGAAAAAGAAGTCCAGTTGCCATGACTCAACTTCCGGATAAACTCACCTGGATGACTGAGAATCTTCACAGACATATACAATGGACCCTCGTATAACAAACAGCTTGTATAACATAAAATCGGTACAACATAAAAAATTCCAGAGACAGGGGAAATTTGCTTAACAGAATCCATACAACATAAAAATGGTCGCGATTAGGGATTACTCTGTTTTCAGTGCAACCCTATGGGAAATTTGTATAAATCTGCTTACCATAATTTCATTTGGAATGCATTAATTTCTTTATACAAGGTACCACTGCATACTATTAACGACTGCATTTATAGCAAAACAGATACAGCAATATAATAATAGTTTGCAAATTCCAGGAAGGATGGAAAACTCTTGCTGTGATGATTAGATGCCATCGGCCGTTACTTCACGAGGTGCCTCGCTTCGAATCAACCTTGCCTTCGATTTGAATTCGGAGGCGGTCACGTGGTGGTCACGTGGTCTCCCTTCGCTCCCACCCCCGTTTCTCTGTACTCACGCGGGGCATTTTTGGGACCGAATCGATTACTACCTCACCTGCTCCCTTCGCATTAGAAAGCTGATTTGCAACGTCCGGTTCCACTCTCCTTTTATTTTTTAAAACAAATTTACTCGGCATATCGATGCATCAATGCTTGGCTGTCATTCACGACAGAGCATGGTTACTGTATGATCCTGTGTTTTGTTTCCTGGCATCATTGGCAGCCCCCCCGCCGCCGCCGCCGCCGCTACTCGGGGGGAGCCCCGCATGGCACAGCCGCCCGCCCTCCGCCGTTTGCACGCTGCCTGCCCCGGGTGCCCTGCTCTGGCCGGGCGAGGCGGCAGCGGCTCCTCCTGCGCCCGCCGCCGCCGCCGCCGCCGCTGCTACTCGCGCGAGGAAGTAACAGTGCAAAGCGATGAAACAATATAGCGATGCATCGATATCCCTGTTTGAATATTTTTTTAAAAAACTTGAAATAAAAGCCAAAAACCGAGACCACACGTGACGTTGGGAGCGAAGCGAGATGCGAAGCGAAAAGATTCCCGTCCTCCGCCAGGGGAATCACTCACCCCGGTTGGAGCACGCTAAAGGGGGCGTGGTCGGGGTGACGTCGCAGCCAAAAGGGAGGAGCGTGCGGACTGAAGCGATCGGTTCGCACATAAATGACGGCTTGCCGCGAAGCGAGCGGCTCGTGAAGTAACGGCCATCGTCAGGTAAGGGATCCCCTCTTCTCACCACAGGCTCTCCGGAATGCTCAGTTGGGACCCCCCCCACACACACACACATGCAGCCCAGGTGCCTGTTGGAGGCACACAGTGATTGAGGCACCCTTGCAAGAGGGGCTAAGCACTAGGGCCCCCTCCCCAAATGAAGCAGGCAGGGACCCCTCTCCCAGCACAGAAAGGCTCATACTGCTCTGGGGGCGTTCAGGAAAGCCAGAGGGAAAGCCTCCACCCCCCCCCCCCCGAGGCAGCAGGTGGGTGAAGCCTATAAAATAAAGCAAATAAACCTTTGAAAAAGTGGCTGGGGTGGGAGTGGGAAGACCCCAGTGGGGAATGCTAAGCTGTCCTCAAGGGATCTGTCCAGGGACTGCAGATGCCCCCAGGGGGACACAATCTAACTTGCCAAAGATCTTGATAAAAGAAGAACTGGGTTAATATTATGATGCAGGAACTGAATGAAAGCGAGACAGAAAAGGATTTAGTTGTGGGGTGGGAAGGGGAGCATTACACATAGAAAGTATGTGGGATAATGAGCGGTGGGCATCCGACCGGAAAGACCAGAGGCTGCGAGTGGCTTCATGGGGCCCGTGCAGCCCCCCCCCCCCCCCACATACAACTTCCCTCTTCAAATCCCCAGACGGCACGCCGAGGCAGCCCAATTTCCATGCCAAGCCAGGCAAACAGATTAAAATATGCACATTCTGCCCCACTTCCCCCTCGGCATGCAGCTTCTGAATACGGTTTTCCCCTTCCAAGAGGGACAACATTAGCCAAAAGTGCATCACTCATAAAGGAGTGCTTGGATATTAAGATAAAAACATTGGCATTTGGCAGAGATGCTTTTGTGTGGCAGAGAAGTACCTGGGCCAATCATGAACAGAGTCCTTCTGCTTTTTTGTTCCTTTTCTCCCTCCCCCCCCAAACTGAAGCAGAAAACATTCCTCATTAAGGATCCTCCAAGAAAACTCCAGACACAGTCTGTTCTCGTGGGGTGGGTGGGTGGGTGGGGCAGGCACAGGCCTCAGGTGCCCCTGCACCCCCCTTACCCCCTCTGGCTACTCGTGGAAAGGGATCAGGAAGACCTCTGCCACGTTCCCTCCTCTCCAAACATGGTCACTGAGGAGCTGGAGGTGATCTGAGGAGTCCCACCCCCAGACAATCTTTTGAGAAGGCTGCAGGAGTGGGGGAACCCTTTGCTTTAGTTCTTGCATGGGCTGCCTCCCCATAACTAGTGTGTGGAAGGGAGCCGTGCGATGAATGTGTGACTCAGACTTGGCCAAAAAAACAAAAACAAAACCTGAAGCCCTTTCCCCTTCCTCCACCACTCCATTTCTGACGCCAGCAGGCCAAAAGCACCCAAAGACCATGTGGCAGACAACTGGATCGTGAACCAGTGCCACTCCAACATGGGAAAACCTCACCTACTAGTGCTCTCAGTTGCTCACAGGACCCAATTAAAAGCGCCGGTGAACCTTCAACGCCCTACATGGCCCAGGGGCCTGGCTCTCTTCTCGTTATGAACTTCTCTAGAATAACGATTGTCAGGAGGGGCTCACTCGGCGGGCATGCCGGAAACAGCCTTCTCTCGTGGGGCATCTGAATGGAGGGATACTCTCCTCTTAAACTGGCCATCAGTTCCCACTTTTGCTGCTTTTAGGAGGGAGGTGAAGAAGACACCTGGCTTCAAACCAGGCTTCTAAAGCTGTTTACAGGCATGGTGGCTCAGTGGACTAAGGCTCCGAAAACTGTTGGCTGCAAAGTCGGCAGCTCAGCGGTTTGAATCCCGGGTGCCATGCAGTGGAGCGAGCTCCCGCTGATAATCCCAACTCCTGCCAACCTAGCAGTTCAAAAGCATGTAAATGTAAGTAGTAGATAAATAGGCACCACCATAAAAAGCAGGAAGGTAAAACAGTGGCCACGGACTTGCACAACATTGGCTCTTTGGTTTGAATATGGAGATGAGCACTACCCCTAGAGTTGGACATGACTAGCACACATGTGTGGGGTGAACATTTACCTTTACCTTACAGACTACTGCAAAACTCCTAACTGATTATTGCTATTTTAAAGGCTATATTGTGCAGTGTGTTTTTGTGGCTTTCTTATGTGCTGTCAAGCTGTTTCTGACTTAATGGTGACCCAGTGAGGGAGTGTCCTCAAAAATGTCCCAACATTAAAAGACCTGCACTGACTTGTGTTTCACCTGCTTTTAAGTTGTTTCCAGTCTGTTGAAATGACATTTTTTGCCTGCTTCAAGCATGGCTGGCTTCTTAGCAGGAAGGAAGGAAGGAAGGAAGGAAGGAAGGAAGGAAGGAAGGAAGGAAGGAAGGAAGGAAGATGGAGTGGGATCTTCTGCTCCTTTTGGCTCCTGAAACGACTGTCAAATTGATTCTTTCCACATGTCCTGTTGCTTGTGTTTCTTTTGGATTAGCCTAACTAAGCCTTCTTAAAACTCGGCAGCCAATTAAAATAAATCTCAATGAGCGTCAATAGCTCCAACACAGAGAAGAGCCATAGAGAGACTAAAAGAAAAGACAACAAAGGGGACCACTGCGCCTTGAAGGCCGACTGCCAGGCACACTTTTAAAAGTAGAGGTTTCCTTTCCTTCTGCGTGGCTTGAGCGAAGAGGTTGGGGCCAAAGGACAGGAAGGAGGCACCAGCAGGTGCTCCTGGAGGTTCTGATGCAAGAAGAAGACAATGACTCAGGTTTTCTCACGAAAGGAGGCCAACTCCCTCTCCCACCCCAGGCGCTTGGGGTTCCAGAGTCAAACTTTGACACCATTAAGACCGAAACATCTGGCCTCTTCTGCTCGGCCCACAAGCACCACAACCACTGGGTTGCAGCAAAAACAGAAAACCATCTCAGGGCACCTTAATGACTGAGCGTTGTCTCATTTAGCATCGATCGAACAGCATCCTCATTCCCTTAGAAGATGCTCTGCTCTCTAACAAAGGGCTTCTAACGCAAGTGGGTTGCAGCTCGCAAAAGCAAAGGACAGATAAAATGTGCCAGCCAGTCAGGACGTGCAGTTAAGTGCCACAAGGCCTCATCGTTCTTACAAGAGCAAGTGGATTGCTGGAAAGGATAGATCCTTTTTGCTCAGGCACCGGAAATCAACAAGAAACAGCACAGCGATAAGACGCGTTGCGTTGGGTAGCATCCCAGCCCTATCTCTCTCTGCGATAAACAGAGACCAATAATTCATAACGGAAGTGCAAATAGTATTTGGAAACAGAAGCCCATTTGACAAATATTCTCCTGTTAAACCGGAGAGCAAGCCTAGAAGCAGGGAAGGGGACGCACCGCCTTCCTTCCCTGTCAAGGGCCCTTTAGGCCAAGAGAAGAACCTGTGCCAGCCTCCTTCTTTGGAAATGACCTCTGTTGCTGTTGAGGTCAACCAGATGAGAGGAGGTTTGGCTGTGAGCCCCTTCCAGCCAGCTGGTTCACTCGGGCCATTCCCTCTGGCAGTAGCACGAGGCACGACTTCCCCCTGTGGCCCTAGTTTTAGGTGGAAGGTGGCATCTGTCAGATCCATGCCAAACGGGGAGAAAGACAGATGGGCAAATGAGAGCTGAGAAAAGGAGAGCAACTCTCCTTCCCGGAAACATATTCCACAGTGTCAATCGACTGTTGCCTGCAGCTCTCTCCAGCTCTGAATGGGAAGAGGGCATTGCCGCTTGCTTCCAGGCTCTTCCGTGGCAACAGCAGGACTCTCCTCCCTGCCAGGCTCAGAGCTTGCAATGCCAGGGCCCACCTCTTCCACCTGCTCCCACATGGCCTCACTTCCCCTCTGTCTCACCGGACAGGATGAATGCCAAGAGACCCTGGCTCAAGATGGACTTCTCCCTTTTCTTCCACCAAGGACTGGCTCAGAGCTCAGAACAGTTGCTTTCTAGGTGGGGGAACCACGTTCTGCTAAGGACAATAGTTCCCCCCCCAAAAAAACAACAACAACCCTCCACTGAAATGTGGTGATTTTCAAATCACTATTACCATCTGAGCAGGAAGGATTTTTTTAGTGTCTAGAAAACTTCCTGTTCTGGACAACAAACAGCAATAACAGCAACTCACCACCAAACATTTTCAGGCTCTGAAAATACACCTGGCAAAACAAACGGGTTGTTAAGTTGTCATTGGACTTTTGGTGGCTTTTCATTTTAAACATGTTCTACAGGTGCTGGAGATTTCCCATCAGGTGATCAACAGGTATTCTAACTCTCTCCTGGTGATGCAAAATATCTGGGCCCTCTGGAGTGGGGAGAATAGGGTGTGTGGCACACACTGAGCACCGTCCATACCCCCCTCCAACTGCCAGATGCTCCCAATCAGAAGGTCTCTTCTTGAGAGGTGCTATTAATACTCAGAGGGTCCCCAGCCATAACCCTCCACACAAAGCCAGCAGCATTGTCTGTATTGCTGCACTTAAAATTAATTCCTAAAACTTCCTTTCTTCTGAGAAATAGTTTCTTCTGAGAAACAGTTTCACTGTTCTTCTTTTCTTCTGAGAAACAGTTTCACTGTTCATCCAAGCAGCTTTGTCAGTCTGAGGAAGGTTGGCAGGAGACCTCCAATGTATCCTCTACCTTGGTTCCACCCCACCCTGGTCTGAATAGGTTTGTTAGATGTACAATGGCTAGGGTGTGTAGAAGTCCCACCTATGCAACCTTTGCCAACAGCCATTAAATGTGGGTCAGCTGTGGCCTTCCTGGTAGAGGTGTTAGGTGTTTCTGATTTGCCTGGGGATTGATGAAAGGGCTGCTTGATAAGTGGCAGAAAGATTGTGCCTGAGTTCTCCACCTCTGTTGAGGGAGGGGGTTTCAATGCTCACATGAATGGCTTCCCTGACCCCTCTCTCAAACCCCCTGTCTTCTCTGTCTAATATGGGTACATCTTCATCTTTAAGTGCCTGTTGACCTTCAAGTGGAATTGCACTGCTGATTCTGGTCCTGAGCTGTTGCCCCTCCTGTGTTTATCATGCTGCCCTTTCATCTGTCCCCATGAAGATCAGGACCACTTCACACCTCCACCAGGAAGGCCACTTTTAGGGAACCCTGCTTAAGGCATGTGGGAGGGACTGCCGTGTAGCTTTCACACATGCACAGCCATTATCCATCTCACAAGCCTGTTTAGACTAGGGTGAAGTTGGGGATAAATTAGAGGTCTCCTACCAACCTTCCTCAGACCGAAGAAGCTACTTGGATAAAGTTACAAGGCATTTCAATCCAACAAGAAAAGAAGTCCAGTTGCCATGATTCACCTTCCAGTCACACATATAAATGAAAACAAGCCACCGTTTCCACTTAAGGCTTGCATGGACTGCTTTACTGCTGCCCAGGGCATGCAAAGGGTACCAGCTAAGCAATTAGTGCAGTGAAGCAATTAGTTTGTTCCCTTTGATTACAGAAGTGAATTTGAAATGAGCTCCTCATCACAGGTGCCTTTATGGGAAATAAGCTCTGTTACAATGAAAAGTCTCCAAAGCATCAAGGAGCATCTCACACAGCCTGGCAACCAATGAGAAAGGTTTCCCCAAGGGGATTGGACGGATTTCTGGAGGAAAAGTCCATCACAAGTTACAAGCCATGATGAGGATGTGCAATCTACATCCGTAAAAAGAGGGTCCTTCAAAGGCCAGATGCAGGGGAGTGGTATCAGGAGACAAGAGATTTAGTCTCGTGCGCTCCCAGAGGCATTAGATAAGCCCTTGGCCTGATCCAGCCGGGCTCTTCTTCTGTTCTTAAAAATGTTCCCGCAGATAACACTGGCTGTGCCCTCTATCATCAGCAAGAGGCACTGGGTGGGTTCTTTGCCAACTTTCTGAGCCATGGTCCAAACTTTTGGGTGCTTCTGGTGGTGTTGGCTTTGCTTCTCCAAGGGGAAGACAATAGCTCTGCTCCTAGGCAGCCTGGCAGAGTGGAAAGGACCTTACGGGTTCTACTTGCCTTGCCCTCCTGCTTGTAGCCCAGGGACCTTGTGGGTCTGGAGCATTCCTTGTCCTCTTCAGTCAAGAGAGTCCAGGTAGATGAAAAGGAGCCTTTTTGCTTTTCCCTTCTCATCCCTGGTCCTTTGCCTTCCTTCCTCTACAACCTTGCCCTGAAGGCAAGAATGCTAAAAACTGAGGGGAGAGATTGATGGGGAGGGGAGAGGCTGGGTGCCCTTTTATTTGCCCTTCGGGGTAGCGCAGTCACCCAAAGGGGACCAACCCCTTCAAGGTTCCCCCCAGTTCTGTGGCAATTAGTGGGTGGCTGCTCCACCACATAGAAGCTTCAACTTCATTAAGGGGTGGGCTGCCCCGCTGCCCAGCCCAAACAAGGGCAATTCTGATGAGCAGCCACCTGCCCAGGTGGCCCTGGCTGCTCAGGCACCCAGCCTCGTTGGCAGGCGGCTTCTGGGTGCTGAAATTTCAATAAATGAATCTCAGGCTGAGATGGGAGAGGAGTCAACAAATTCCCAGGCCTAAGCAAGGCAAGTGCAAATGGCGAGAGGCATCCAATTGACTATCGTAGAGCCTCCAGAGCTGGGCCAGAGAATATTAAAACTGAACTCCCCTGGGTTTGGGCAGTGGCTTTGCAATAAAGCACCAGCCTGAGATGGAATGGGATGGGAAGGATGGGGGAGGGGGGAAAGTGGGAAAGGAGAAAGAGGGCCTTGATTTGCTGGCCAAAACGTTTCTGAAGAGGGAGGGAAATGCTGAAATGGGACAGAAAGGCAAAATGGTGGGGGGGGGGAATTGGACATAAGATGCCCATTAGCAGGCATCCAGGACATTTCTTTCGGGTTCAGAAAATGCTGTCCACTTTCCAAGGCCTAGCAGTCTCCTTTCTGCTCACCCAAAGGCCCCACTGCCTTGGCTGGCCTAGTTGCCAACAGGCCCGGCTTTTTTCTCCCCTCCCTCAACACTCTGCGACTGCTGCAGAGTAAGCAAGCAAGTCTGGTGCCTCTTCTTACCTGTCTTTGGCAGGAGGCCTCCTGTGCCCAGAGAAGAGGGTTGCTCTGCCGTGGGAGGAAAGCCAAGTCCATTCTGAGAGGGGGCGTTCGGGGGGGGGGAGAATTCACCACCCCTTCCTTTTCATCTTTTAAACCCATTTTCCCCAGAGAACCACCCCTTCCCTGACTCCCAAAAGGGCTTGGAATGGGGGTCTGGAGAAAGAAGGAACAACCACCAAATCTAGACCATCTCAGCTAGAACTGGGGGGACGGACGGTTTTGTTGTTATTTATGGCAACTTCTAGAATGGCCCTCTTAGCAGGAGCCTTGCCCATACTGGGGGGGGGGGAATCCTGAGAGTTACCATTCAAAAAACAAGCCTTCCCAAACTCCCATTTCAGAGGACTGAAGCACCTCAATGGGATTTGTTGCCTCCTGGAAACCCAGTTCCATCACACCAGCATCTTCCTGAACAACAACCCCCCTCCCCCTGCAACCCCCCCTCGATCCTGCTGCAATCTGAGGTACAGAATGGTTGCCTCCCAGGGACGCTGGCAACAGAACAAAGGCCGTGCACTGCCGTCCATTCTGGGCCCTGCTTGGCCAGGAAACAAGAGCCAGCGCAGGGCTCCCCTGTGGCCTCTCCAGGTCAGGAGAATCAACTCCTTACACAAGGGTCCCCGGGGGGGGGGACCCCTTTTCCTGAAGAAGGGGGGGGGGGCTCCAGCTGATAAACTGCACGCCCTGGAGCAGGCACAGAAGAAACCTTCTGGCTGGGAGGAGCCTCTCCTTCCATGGACTTTAATCCACCTCTTCCCGTGCGCTCCGTCAAACGGCTTTGCTTCCCATAATTCAGTTTCTTAAAAAGGGATGAAGAGTTGTAATGGAAAATAAAATTATAATAAATAATAACTGGAGTGGTTCTGAGACTCCCCGGAACTGCCCAGATCTGCCCCACACTGTCACAAGCATGACACTTTTTACCTGGTCCTGAAATTCCATTCCGTTCCCGAGATATCGGGAGGAATACATTTGCTGCCGCTTGAGCTGGTTGGAGGCTTTGCCGGCAGAGCTGGGAGCCTGGGTGGCGGAAAACACCAATTTAGAGTCAATTTGTCCGGTTACATTGTATCCAAATTGCCGCAGCAGTTCGGTTACATTGTCCAGTTACATTGTATCCAAACTGCCGCTTAGAGTTCTGTCCAGAAGATAAGCGGGATATAAATACAACAATAAATAAATAAATAAATAAATTTCCGCCGAGACTCCATAAAACAGCAGGGGTGCGAAAGATAAAACTGTGTGTGCGCCTTAGCCAATCAGCGCCCCCTTCATCCATCAATGCCTAGTTAATTACAGCCGGAAGGGGGCGCGTGGTGGGGGACCCGATTGCGTTAGATTAACTGAGTAGACCACCCCGACCAGTTAGAACCAAAGCCTCTGGACCGGAAAAATCTAAAATCGTACCCGACCTCCAGTTCCTGAGGGGCAGCTAAGCTTGGGCAGCGCTAGCGGCACAAATTCACCTCCCTTACCCAGCCCACAGCTCCAAAGGCTCGGATCGAGGAACAACGGAGCAGCGACTCATGTCACTGCCTCCTGGCCAAGTCTCAGTTCCAGGGAAATCCTGCTTTCTCCTGCCCATTCATTCCTATGGTGGTAGATCTTCCCCGTTTTTGCTTTTCCTCACTTTTCTGTATCTCTCTATGGCAGTAGACCACCCAGCGCTCCAAAATCAACCGGACAGTTTTCCCTCTTGCGAAAACCTTTGGAATCTTATTTTCTTCAGTTCCAAAGGTTCCTGCCAAGGGATAAATGAAGCCCCTTGCTAGCAAATTTGGTTAACCCCTTCTTGGCCAAATTGGACACTATCTTTAACCCTTGAAAAGTCAGCCAGAGACACAGCCCAGGGAACTTTTCCCCGAGCGGATGATTTATTTCCATCATGCTCTTGGCTCATGGGAAGATGACTAAAAGCCATCATCCTCAAACCCCCAGGGATGCCCTTTCTCTTACCACTCGTCTCTCTCTTATTTCCCCTGCCTGTATCATGGTCGCAGCCCCTGACCCTAGCAGGCCTTAGTTCCCTTCCCTTTCGCCTTTGAACTCCAGAGGAGCTGGAAGCGACCCTGTGGATCACTGGCCCAGCCCAGGTCAAGAGGGCACCGGGGTGTGTGTGTCAAACTCCCAACATCTGGCTCCAGCGGCCAGAGACCTGAATCATGCAGTTTCCTCTCTCCTCTCTCTCTCTCTCTCTCTCTTTCTCTCTCATCCTTTCTCTCCATCTTCTGCTCTCCTCCCTTTCTCTCCCTCTTCTGCTCTCCTCCAGGTGCCCCACTAACCCTGGGTGTGCTTTTTACAAGTCTCCTACACTGCTTCTGGACCTCTGGACCTCCATTATCTTGGGCATGAGCACATGGCAAGGACCAACGGACATCATGATGGCGGCTCCATGCAAGACTGCATTTTCCAAAAGTCGACTCCATTATTCATCTTGATCCCTGCACGTCTCCAGCAGCTGCATCCTGGATTGAAAACAGCCAGAGGCATCCCATTGCCTTGACTTCTCACCTTTCAGGACTGTCTGGCAGCCCCCAGCCTCATTCCATTGACACTCTGGTTCCCCCATTGAATTGTTCATGTCCTCTGTCAACTCACTGTTTCCCCCTCCTATTGATTTACTGATTTCCTCATGTTTGCCAAGACCTCAACACAATACCCTGCTCCCCCTTATCATTGCCACATCCCAGATGGCCCATTAAGGGACAGATTAGGCCAGTCACACCTGGACAGATGTCCAGCCCCGGATCATCAAGACTGCATTGGGACCACCTGGGACCACCCCTGGACCAGCCTCCAGACTGCATCCATTAGACAACCCAGGAGGACAGCCCCTACCCGCCACCTTGGAGGGAGGGAAAGGGAAGGAAATAAAATGTGTTGCACCATTGTCTTTGGCGGAACATCTCAACACTGTGCTGGGTGGGGTGTTCACCTACTGTCCTTTTTATTGGGCCCAATAAAAGCAGTGTTTTCCCCGGATCTCTCTCTTGTTGGACTCCTTATTGGGTCTCTGGGTTCCAGCAAAGTCTCAGCGGGATTAGCCTTGCTGAAAATTCAGCAGGGACACATACCAAAATACCAGGATAAGTGTCACCTGGGTCCTTCCAAGCGGGAAGAAAAAAGGGACAGCGGAGACAAGCTTTATGCTGCCTGAAGTCAAGCAAGAAACCACAACGTTGTCTTCTGCTGGTTCTCCAGACTGTTGTCCCACACTCTCAGTTATCCCAGCACTGTCCCCCCCCCCCCAATCTCTTGGGCCTTTTTGGCCTCAGAGCCGCACACTTGGAGAAGCAGGAACCTCAGATGGAAGCTGGAACCTCCTTCTTGCAAAGCAGGGACTTCAAAAAGAGAGAGAGAGAGAGGCAACAAAACTCTTCTATACACTCCTGGAAGAAATCTATATAACACAACAAGAGGCCTTCTCAGTTGTAAATCATTGTTGCCCCCCCGCACCCCCTTCCCTAAACAGCTGTGCGCCATACTCCGTGGGAGTGACACCGTTGCTAAGATCTGAAAGTGACTCTTAGCAACCATATCAGGTCCCCAGAAAGAAAACTCAGAGCAAGAAAGAAAGGCGTATTTTTTTCTCTTGGCTCAAGGAGGTAATCAAATGTGACCGGTGCGAGTGGCGGGTCTGCAAGGGAAGCCCCCTTGAAGTCGATGGCCTGAAGGGAATTCTCGTTTGCCTTTTTCAACAATAAGTGGGAAGAACTGCCAAAGTTCCTTGCCAATCCAAAGGAGAACAAGCCATACAAACAAACTGCAGCCCCTCCTATCATTTCCACCCCATGGGGCACATCCTCTCTTTGGCACCACCGGCAGAAAAGACCCGTTGCCTCTTTGCATAGAATCCTAGAGTACAGCTGTACTTCTTAAAATGAATTTAATTCATTCAACAGGTCAATTTGTTTTAATAAAATTTTGTCTTATGAAAATGCAGTTTCTCATAGGAATGCACTGAAAGTGGATTAATCGGTTCCAGAGGCTCTAGGTTGCTTAGTTTTATGATAATTTTGTCTTATGAAATGTGGCTTCCCATAGGAATGCATTAGGAACTGGTTAATCCATCCCTAATTCAGGAGTGTGCTGGAGATTTGGAGG
>JAHTLZ010000246.1:320649-334089 GCA_023846285.1 Phrynocephalus versicolor
CCGTCTCCTCTTCGTGTAGCTGGGAGTTTCTCTAAAAGGCACTACAAGGGACAGAGAAAAAGAAAAGGCAGGGGCCAGTGAGTGGCCATCAGCAACAAGGCAGAAGAACCATGCCCTTCAGTTGACTTGAGGGCCACCCAATGACCTCTAATGGACTTGGACGGAAACATTCCAAGGGGACCCCTGGGTGGCCTGCTTATGGATTCCTAGGGTGTAAACGGCTCTGGCATGGTTCCTAAGCATTGCAGAGCTGCCGACATTGATTCCCCTACCTAGAGCAGCACTCAGGAACTTCTGGGCCATCAGAACGGAGAGAACTGAGGTAACAAGAGCCTGCAAACTCGGTCTGGCTTCCTTTCCTTAATGGAAATGCAGCCAGACTCTTTTCCAGAATGGAAGGTGGCCTCCAGGACTTTGGGGGAGGGAGGGGGGTCCTGGTGCAATGGCTACAAGTAGCAGAGGCAGGTGCAGGAAAGGACATCCCCATGGGCATAACGTGGCCGGACATTCCTTCTGCCAGAGATCTGGACATCCTCTTAAAGAACGCTGCCTTCACACCCGCTTGGAATGAGTCGGTTCACTCACATGGCCCAGCAGCTCCTCTGCTGCTCTCCCAAATGCCAATTTGTCTAGTAGTGTTCACATTTCCCCAGGCCATGGCTTAAAGCAGAAGGCACAGCACCATCCAGTTCTGTGCCGGGAAATCAAGATCCAACTGTGCTGGAAAAGAAGCCGCCACCTGCTTCGGCAGGTGCTCAGATCGTGAGACCTGGATTTCTGCACATCTCAAAGCTTTCCTTGTTACAATTTAAATCCATGCATATCTACCCTTTTACTGTGCATGTTACTGTACAGGAGAGGGAAAAGACAAGGAGACTCCTTCAAGCGGTGTGTGTGTGTGTGTGTGTGTGTGTGTGTGTGTGCAAATTACACTTTGATTCTGCTGCCTTTCAAGCAGTCTGCTCTGAATATGTAGAACACCAGACAAGCAACTGCAGTAATTTAAAACATTAGCCAGAATATGACTGTGGAATCTGGCCGGGCTGGCAAGAGGAAGGCTTTCATGCTTTAACGTGTTCCTTTTGGGCAACTACTTATTTAAAAGCGGTCTCTGACTGACGTGCATCCATGATGAAAACAACCACCACATCCCTTCTTTCATTGCCATTTACAACCCAAGCTTGGAGAAGTTTTGCCTTTCAATCACAAGGCCCAGAATCCCTCTGACGGCTGGCCAAGATCATCATCAGAGCGACTTCCCCCAAGATTGGAAAGTCCCATCATTGCCACCCTCTGGCTCAAAGGCACCACTCCCTCCTCCTGAAGCACCCACAGCTTTAAGGGAACCAGGGAACCTCTTGCCTGCCATGGAGCCTGGTGGCAGACCATGCGGTGGCTCTCAAGGAGAAGTCCACACACCTTCCCCTACACCGGGCTGGGAGACCTCCGTCAGACTCGGGAGCAGCAACAGTGCCTCCCCTTGTTCTGCAGTCTCCAAAGCCCATGAGATACTAGTTCCCTTCTACTCAGCTCCAGTTAGGACTCCTCTTGAGTAATGTGTCCAATGCGATTCTTGGTGGCATCCACAGAACCATAGTGTCTAGATCAGTGGTTCTCAGCCTGTGGGTCCCCAGATGATCCTGGACTGCAACTCCCAGAAATCCTGGCCAGCTCAGATAGTGACGAAGACTTCTGGGAGTTGCAGTCCGGGAACGTTAGGGGACCCACAGGTTGAGAACCACTGGTCTAGATCAAGGGAAGTGATAGTACCACTCTATTCTGCTCTGGTCAGACCCCACCTGGAGTCCTGTGTCCAGTTCTGTGCGCCTCAATTTAAAAAGGATGTTGACAACCTCGAGCGGGTGCAGAGGAGGGCGACCAGGATGGTTGAAGGTCTGGAAGAAATATCTTATGAAGAACGGCTTAGGGAACTGGGAATGTTTAGCCTTTCAAAAAGAAGACTGAGAGGGGATATGATAGCTATGTTTAAAGATTTGAAAGGATGTCATATTGGAGAGGGAATATGATTGCTTTCCATGGCTTCAGAGACTAGGACGCGGGGCAATGGTTTCAAACTACAGGAA
Source organism: Phrynocephalus versicolor (assembly GCA_023846285.1). NCBI lineage: Eukaryota > Metazoa > Chordata > Lepidosauria > Squamata > Agamidae > Phrynocephalus > Phrynocephalus versicolor. Next base: position 322,734 of record JAHTLZ010000246.1, read on the forward strand.
AAGAGATTCCATTTGAACATTAGGAAGAACTTCATGACACTAGGATTCTACGATTCAGTTCAGGACACTGCAGTTCAAGAAGGAGGCTGACAAAATGATGCCAGTTCAGAGGAGGGCGAGGAAGAAGATCAGGGGGCTGGAAACCAAGCCTTGGGAGAAGGACTGGCCATGTTTAACCCTTGAGGAAAGAAGACGGAGAGGAGAGAGGAGAGCACGCCTCAAACCCTTCCAAACACTGTCCTACAGAGGAAGGGCAGGAACTTCCTCTTGAGGAACCCAGAACGCAGGGCAAACAACAATGGGCTCTGGTGGCGGGAAGGCAGATTTCAACGGAATGACAGGAAAAACTTCTCAACTGTTAGGGCAGTACGAGAATGGAACCAATTTTACTTTAAGTGGCAGGGAGTGCTCCAACATTGCAGGCCTGCGAGGAAAATTTGGACAACCACCTGGCAAGTACCCTTTGATTTGTATTCCTGTCTGGAGGAGGGGGTTGGACTCCCCTCCTAACTCCATCATTCTCTGATCCATCCCACCCTCAGCTTCTTGGCCTACCACTGCCATGGATGGACCCAGTCTCTCCTTTCCAGTAACCGGGGGGGGGGGCACCCATGACAGTCCTGAGGTCAGATCAGACTGATTTTTTTTTTAGATCTCTCTACTGTCCCTCTAACCCACCAGCTATTCTACTACAGACATCAGGGGGAGTTTGCATGTCCAAATGGTTCTAAGCCCTGAGTCACCGTGCACCCAGGAAACCCATCAGCCAGGGAGAAAGCACCGCTGAGAGCCGTTCTGCTTGACACTCGGCCCGCTGAAATGAGTGCTTGGTTTGGATTTTTGTTTTCTTTTTAACACTTCAGGTGCAAAGCGAGGCAAAGACTGGTGAGTTGTGGGCCCCAGAGGGCATTGTCCAAGGAAGGGTCAGTGACAATTTGCTCCCAATTCTTTGCTTCCTGGGGGGGGGGAGGGCCACAGAAGTGCACAGACACATCTTCTCTCCCACGCCCCCCCCCTGGGCATTAGGGCACCGTCTGCCAGGTAAGGGAGGGCACAGGCAGCCTCAAGAACCCAGGTGATGATGGAGTGCCCCAAGGCGCAGGTGGCTGAGACAGGCACGGAGCAGGAACTGGGCCGCTTTGGTCCCATTCCTATGAGGGGGAAGCCCCCCCCCCAGCCCTCACCAACCACCAGCTTGGCACAGATCCACTTGCAGGCTTTTCTCTTTTTCCCATCTGCAACTTTTGTCTTCCAGATACACCGATTACAAGGGCTCACAAGCCTCCCTGTAGTCATGGCAACCAGGCACATCTGTTCTGCTGTGGGATGAATGGCGATAGGATTCTTGGAATTTATTTCAAGGCCTCCCCTCCCCTCCCAAGGACTGGCGGGGCGGGGGGGGGAGGGGCCCGGGGGCCGGCCAGCATGGCTTCCCCCCCCCGCCTCCACCCTCCCTCAGTGGCCACCCAGGTGCCTCCCACCCCCCGAGGAGCCAAGAAGCAGGACGGCAAGGTTGGGCTACCACCCTCACCCGCCCTTCGATTGCCACATGGGCAACTGAGGGGAGAAATGATGCTGTAGAAGAAGCCCTCATGGAGGTGATGGATCCCCCTTTGAAGACACCTCAGTGTGTGCGACTATTTATTTATTTATTTATTACCCATGGTCATTCTATTCTCTTGCCCAAGCCAGTTTTAAAACGATTATATTGTTTTAAACTGTATTGTTTTAAATTGTAAATTGTATCTGTGATGTGATTTAATCTATACTTGTTTTCTTTTTTCAGTTATTTTGCTTTGTTTTGATTTGTTTTGTAATTGTTTCTGTCAGATTGGTAGTATAAAATATGTGGCAGGAGTTGGGACATCAACCACCAACCACCTCTCATCCACTTCCTTGGGGCTCTTTAGTTTGGAAAAGAGGCGCATGAGGGGGGATATCATTGAGACGTACAAAATAATGCATGGCATGAGTCAAGTGGATAGAGGGACGCTCTTCTCCCTCTCACAAAATACCAGAACTAGGGGACATACACTCAAATTGAGGGCTGGGAGAGTAAGAACAGACAAAAGAAAATGTTTTTTACCCAGTGTGTTGTTACTCTGTGGAACTTCCTGCCACAGGATGTGGTGATGGCATCTGGCCTGGATGCCTTCAAAAGGGGATGGGACAGATTCCTGGAGGAAAAGTCCATCCCAGATGACAAACCATGATGGAGATGTGTAATCTCCAGGCTTAAAAAAAACGGGGAAATTCAAGGGCCAGATGCAGGGGAGTGGTATCAGGAGACAGAGATCTGGTCTTGTGTGCTCCCAGAGGCATCTGGTGGGGCCACTGTGAGATACAGGAAGCTGGACTAGATGGGCCATTGGCCGGATCCCGTATGGCTCTTCCTATGTTCTTATGTTCCTTCACCTGCCCCCCCACTGTCTGAAGCCAAATGTTTCAGGGACAGAGAGAGCCAAGAAGGTGAAACATCCACCAAGGGGAGTTGAGAAAAGCCAGAGAATCCAAGCCAGAAGGGAGCAAGGGGACCAGTCAGAAGCTTCCACAGAAATGGTGGTGGTCTGTGGATTTTGCGCAGGTGAAAAGAAAGTGAAGGAAGGCGAATCTGATGTCAGCTGGATGAGATCCTCAAGGATTACATCTTCTGGAGTAATTAACTGGCAATTCCCTTTCTAAACGTGTGTGTGTGTGTGTGTGTGTGTGTGTGTGTGTGTGTGTGAGAGAGAGAGAGAGAGAGAGAGAGAGAGAATATTTAAGAGGAAGCTGTTGGATCACTCTGTGATTCAGGTCTCTGGCCGCTGGAGCCAGAGTTTGGGAGTTCAATCCCACCCACCCCACCTCCATTTGACCTGGGCTGGGCTCAGTGATCCACAGGGTCTCTTCCAGGTCCTCTGCAGTTCAAACACTTTCGGGAGATCTGGCACTGAGTCTAGGGGCTTCTGGATGTGCCGCAGGAACAATGAAAACAATACAACTAGGAGCCCTGTATCCAGGGGGGATCGATTCTTGGGGGGGGGGGGGTCCTGCGGATGCTGAAACCCACAGTACTAGAGGAGTCCTGTTGTCCTGTGCTCACTGGCTACACCCGTCCCAGCCTGGATCCATGGGAGATGCTGGGACTCTCACCCTCCCTACCTTGTGCCCTGGTTTGAACCCACCCTGCTGCAGGAAGGCCAGGTCTGCTGGGGGGGCTTGTCCAGCCACAGACCCCCAACCGGCCCCTCCTGGACAAGACAAGCTTCAAAACTGGATTTCGAAATTGATCTCCACACCCTGGAGACCGGGAAGTGTGTTTAAAGAACTGACCCCCAAAGGCAGCAGGCAGGCTGTTAACGGCTAGGAATCAATGTTAGAAAAAAAGTTTAAAAAATAATAAAAAGAAGAAAGAAAAGCAAAAAAAAAAAAAACTTTTGCAGCAAAATGAATTGCAGACATTGCCATGGCAACAGGGCTCACTGAGGCATGGCCATGTGCTCGCCTGTCCAGTCCACATCTCTCCGAAAGCTACCACGGCCGCCCATTTGCACCTCAACGGGTTCCGGAGGGCTTCGTTTCTGTGCCCGCGATCAACTCTGGAGCCCAAGCCAGGGCGGCAGGGCTCTCCCAATTTCAGCTGCCACCCTTTCTGCCCTGAACGCTCTGCTAGGACTGGGTGTTGAACCCGGGGCTGAGTCCAAACAGAGACCCGCTGCAGTATGGGCTCCGTGGACGACACTGTGGCTTCTGCAATCCAGAGCTGGCCACGAGCCCAGCGGCCTCGTTCTTTCTGCCAACATGGGCACGATAGAAGGAGGTCCTTGGCCCCATGGCTCACTCCCTCCTCTTCCTCAGGAGAGCCACTGTCCACTACCAATGGGTCACTCTTCCCCTTGGCCAGAGCTTCAGCCATGCCACTGGCCCTGAGGTGCCAAAGAGAGAGAGAGAGAGAGAGAGAGAGAGAGAGTTTTGCTCCTCAATCAAAACTCTCCTATTCAGTCTTTGATCTGAAAGTTGAGTCATGGCAACGGGACTTCTTTTCTTGCGTCCAGTTGCCATGACTCAACTTCCAGATAAGCTCACCTGAAGGACTGAGAATCTTCACAGCCTTTGATCTGTAAAATTGTTTTTCTTTTTTTTAAAATGGCTTTTCTATTTGTTGTTATCGATGATTCCGAGAGCCCTGGGTGGCAGGAAAGTGGCAAATACACTCAACAGGCAAGACTACACCAAGACTAAGTGTGGTCTTAGAGGGTGTGTAAAGTGGAAACTGCCAAATGGAAGCTGACCGAACTGGGTGGGCCAGGAGAAGCTGTGTCTCCACCCCAACAAAGCACATGCATTCTCATGAGAGGACTGAATCACAGAATCATAGAATCCTAGAGTTGGAAGAGACCTCCACGCGGCCATCCAGTCCAACCCCCTGCCATGCAGGAACCCCCCATCACAGTATCTCCGGACAGGTGACCATCCAGCCTGTGCTTAAACATATCCAAACAAGAAGACTCCACCACCCTCCTTTGGGGCAGCATATTATTCCACTGCTAAACAGCTCTAACAGTCAGGAAGTTCTTCCGAATCTCTTTTTCTGTAGTTTGAAACCATTGCCCCGAGTCCTAGTCTCTGAAGCCATGGAAAACAAACCAGTCCCTTCTTCAAGGCTCAGCGTGCCTTAGTAGAAATGTCTTGAGCTCATGAACCCACAGCTGCTCTTGGCTGAAGGCACATAATCTCCCTCTCTGGCAGACGAAAAAAGTAGCGTCCAGGAACTGGGAGACAGAATATCACGGGACTCCACGGGTAAGTGTAACTCATGGAAGGCTTTAGGCCTCTGGGGGGACCTGCCCGCAATGGAGCTGTCCTTTACTTGCCTGAAACCTGCTGCCAAGGGGCTTCCCACTGTGTGTGTGTGTGTGTGTGTGTGTGTGTGTGTGTGTGATGCCTAGAGCCGAGCTGTGCTTTGTGTGCAGCCCGAGGAGAATCCCGGCAGCCTCAGGGCTGCTCCCTGTCCGTGGCCTTGTCCCACCTCATCAGCAGACCGTCTTCAAGTCTTCAGCTAAGTCGAAATGGGGGCCTTAGGGGTGAAAGAGCTCCCTCTTGGAGCAGCCGACGGGAGCCACTTCAGCAACTGGGACCATCCCTACGTGAGAGGGGCTGAATGCGCGGGGTGGCAGCAGTCTGTGGGCCAGGGGAAGGAGAACCCGTGGGCACCCACGGCCAGACCAGACCAAACGGACAAAAGCCAGAGGAGCTGGCGAGCTGGGTCTGCCATTGCTGCCAGCTGCCCAGAGAAGTGCTTGGGCATGAGATGGGCAGGATGCAAATGCAGTGGATGAATGAATGAATGAATGAATGAATGAATGAATGAATGAATGAAAATAAAGCCCAGTCTACAGATGGGTGTCATCTCCCCAGGCATTCAGTCTCTCTCTCTCTCTCTCTCTCTCTCTCTCTCTCTCACACACACACACACACACACACACACACACAGAGAGAGAGAGAGAGAGAGAGAGAGAGAGAGATGCCTTTTCTCTGCATCAGTAATCAGAGGCTGCTAAAGTTCTGCTCTGTCTCGTGCCAAGCTTCTTGGAGGGGTTGGTCTTAAAGGAACTCCTGCATAACAGACCCCTGGGCCTCCAGGCATCCATGCTGCAAAAGCAGGAATTAGCATGTCTGAACAGAAGCAGGGGCAAAACATCCACCCAAGCCAAAAACAAACAAACAAACAAAGTGCACTTGGCTATGCCAGCCCATGTTATTAGACTTTGCAAGAATTTTCTAAATGAAAAACGCTACAGAGAGGAAGGCGCAGAAGAGTCTTCCCGAGTCCAGCACCCTCCAGAGGTTCCAGACAGGGAAGTATTCCAACCGTCCAGAGAAACACAAGCTGGGCAACGCCGTGGATACCTGGAAGATTTTGGAAGACAGCAAGCAAACCCACCCTCTTGGCCCGCAGAAATCTGCCTTATGCCGACACCAGAGCATCTGCGTCACCCACGGGCAGGTTAAACGGCAGCTGGAATGGAGCTTCTAATTACCAAGGCAAAGACAAGACACCACTCCAGCAAGAGGTCGGTGTTGGGGTTTCATCGGTACGGATGTGTGTGTGTTTCCAGAGCAGTTTGGCAGGCAACGGCCGTGCTCAGATCCAGGGGATGGAAGATGAAGGGGAACAGGGCAGGGTCAGGCCGGGAGTGAGGCGTCTCTCTGGCAGCCAGAGCGCAGCAATTAGAGCTGCCCATCTCAGAATGCAGGAAGCTCTTCTGCCACGGCGGCGGGGGTGGCGGGGGTGGGGGGAGAGCAGGTCTAAAGGCATGAAAAAGATCAACCACAACTAATTGGCCTGGGTGCAGGAATCAGAATGGCCAAATGTCACATGCAAGAAGAGAACAGACACCACGATGATCGCTGGCTTCCTTACGCTCACGCCAACCCAGGCAGACACACAAGGGCAACGGGAGGGTGCCTTTGCTGTGAAAAACGCGGCCCCAGGCCTGTCTCTCGTGGAGGAGCGCAAGGGCACTCGCAGCCACCCGCCAGCTGCTTCGGGAGGCTCATAAGCCAAGCATGAGGGGGCTGGCCTCTGCCTCATCCCTCTCTGCCCCTAACCCTTGGGGATCACAGGCAGCTTGCTCTGGAAGAGGGAGGTTCTTCATGCTGCCTGGCTAAGAGGAACAGGCAACTAACAGAAAAGCCAAAGCAAAACAAGTGTTCTGCTTATATATATATATTGCCCCAAAGCACTTAAAGAACTCTCTGGAGGTGGGGGTTACAATTCAGTTATGCAAGCCACACATTGCCTGCCCACCCCTGTGAGCTGGATGCTCATTTTACCAACCTCAGAAGGATGGAAGGCTGAGTGAACCTTGAATCAGGTACCTAAGATTGAACCCCCGGTCGTGAGCACAGTTATAGTGGCAGTGCAACTGTTTTAGCCACTGCGCCACAAGGTTCCTGCCAACCAAACCTCCAAAAAAAGAGCCTCTATCTCCTAGAATGGATGAAAGAAAGAAAGAAAGAAAGGAATATCTCCCCCTCCCTCTCTCGTTCTTCCCAATTCAGACCGAAGGGACATCCCAGCCTGGGCCTGCTTCTCCGGCTAAACCACAGCAACCTGATGTGAACCAGCTTGGATTGGGCACAGAAGGGGGTGGAGGTGGGGGAGCTGCCTGCTCAGAGCGCATGACGAGACTCCAGGAAGCGAAAACCCTCTAGAACAGGCATGTCCAAACTTAGGCCCTCCTGATGTTTTGGACCACAACTCCCAGAACTCTAAGCTTCGATTGCCAATGGCAAAGGACTGTGGGAGTTGTGGTCCAAAACAACTGGAGGGCCAAAGTTTGGACATGCCTGCTCTAGAATGACTCCTGTCCTCCCAGCTGTTGACTGCTTGCCTCCTCCTCCTCCTCCTCCTCCTGCTGAGCGCTAGCACCCAGGCTCTCTGGCTATGTGGCTTCCTCTTCCAATGGATGGACGGATGGCTCCTCCCTTTGTTGGTTGTTCTACTCATGCTTCTGCTCCACCAAAAGTGGCTCCCAAGCCATGCAGACTCCATGATTAGTGACCTCCAGAAGGTCTGGTCACAAGCAGCCTTGCCCAGGTCTTGGGAATTCAAAGCTCCCTTCAATCAATCCACCTCACATCTGGGCCCTTCCCTTTTTCTGCCGTCTCCAACTTTTCCAAGTATTTATTTATTTATTTATTTATTGTTTGTTTGTTTGTTTGTTTGTTTGTTGGATTTTTATACTGCCCCTCTTCTCCAGGGACTCCTATTTTCTCCTGCCATATCATAAACATGACAGCCTCAGTTTTTGCTGTGTGTGTGTGTGTGTGTGTGTGTGAGAGAGAGAGAGAGAGAGAGAGAGAGAGAGAGAGAGAGAGAGAGATCGGACTAGATCTAATGTAGGAGCCACCTGTTTATCTTTCTGGTGGCCCAGGGATTCTGAGACGCTTTCTTCCAGCACCACATTTTCGATGAATCATCCCCCCAATCCCCCACCCCGGTTAGCTTTTTTCACTGTCCAACTTTCACATCTGTACACAGTACTGAGGAACAGCATGGTATGATGGCTCTGGCCTCAGTCTCCAGGAACACATCCTTACACTTGATTTTTCCTTAATTCTTCCTTTGCTACAATTCTGAGTGTCATTCTTCTGGTTTCCTGGTTTATTTATTGATGGCTGAACCAACTATACAATATTGTCAACCATGTCAGTTTCTTGATTGTTGTTGATGATGCAAATCTCCTTGTCCTTTTAGCATTCAGATAAAATCTTGCTTTGGCATTTTCCCCTTCATCAGAAGTCATGTCAAGTCATTGCTGATTTCTGCCATGTAATATGGTGTCACCTGTGCATTTTAAATGTACACATTTTCTACCTATTTCCAGTGCTCTACCACCTGAATCCTGTCTGCTCAGAACTGTAAAGTCTGGCTTTAATCAGATCCCCAAATCTGATCCTTGGGACGATGCTTCCCAGTCTCTTCCAGAGAAGTCCTGAATGGATGGTGCTGCTCCAGAGTCTGGCCGTGGGCGGCTGCAACTAACACTCGGCCTTGGCATTGCTGGAGAGCAGATGCTGTGTGACTCAGTTTCATTTGAAACTGAGTTTCAGTTTCATCCAGGCCAGATGCCATCACCACATCCTGCCACAGGATGTGGTGATGGCATCTGGCCTGGATGCCTTCAAAAGGGGATTGGACAGATTCCTGGAGGAAAAGTCCATCACAGGTTACAAACCATGATGGAGATGTGTAATCTCCAGGCTTAAAACCAGGGTACTTCCAAGGGCCAGATGCAGGGGAGTGGTATCAGGAGACAGATATCTAGTCTCATGCGCTCCCAAACGCATCTGGTGGAGCCGCTGTGAGATACAGGAAGCTGGACTAGATGGGCCTTTGGCCTGATCCAGCATGGCTCCTCTTATGTTCTTATGTTCATTTGTTCGTTTGTTTGACTGCCTGCTTGGGCTGAAAGATGGCAAAGAATCCCACTCAAAAAGAAACCGCTGTTCCTTAATTGCCTGCCTGCTCCTGGTTTGCACCCGGGAAGTACAGCCTCGGTGGTCAGTTGGTGAGAGGCACAGCCTCCCACTAGCGTGGACTGCCCATGCACAAACACACTGCTTGTCTGGGCACCTGCGTACGCACACACACCTTTGGAAGTCCTAGGGCGCTACTCCCTGCTAAGGAAATAGCCCAGGACATGTGGGAGGGGGAGATACTGACTGGGCGTTTCGGTAGATTGATCCATCATCCATCTTTTTTTCCACAGCAGCATCACACCCTGATGTTGAGCACCGCTGACCCGCCCTTTGCTGCTCCTTGGATGCTGTGCCCCCCTCCTCCAATTGTCCGAGGGAGGGAGGGAGGGAGAAAAAACCTTTTTTGGGGGAAGGGGGGTATCTGTCCTGGTGTGAGAAGGTCCCCTCTCTTCAGGGCCAGCCTGGGGGCAAGTTCCTTTCTCAGACTAGAGCTCTAAGCATTCTCCCGTCACAAAATGCGAACCCCCCGGGGGGGGGGGGGATTCTGCAAATGGCTATGCTTGGGAACGCACCATTTCCAAGCCCTGCAGTTCATTCCATGGGTGAGAGTTACGTGACGAGCGACTCTCCAAAGACCAGCTTGCTCCGTGTCCCCACCCCAACCAACCCCCCAACCCACCCCGATCAAAGTTCTGCTGGGCTGGTTTGCCTGTCCTCTTGGTTCCCTTCCAAGGACCTGGGGTGGGGAGCCCAGCCTCCGGCCGGAGGAGGCCCAGCCAGCTGGAGCATCTCAGCCAGGCTCCGGTCCCTCAGCGACTAATCCCAGCCCTCCTGCGGGCACCATGCCGGAGGTCCTTTCCGTTGGCTTCTGGGGCCGCCGTCCCTTGGCCAAGGCCCGCGGCTCGCTGGGGCTGGCCACCTGGCCACCGCTCTCTTTCCCCCAGAGTCATCTGGCCTACTTGGACCCCTTCCACACGTTGGCCACTAGCGCTGCTGCCTTGCATGGGGATCTCAATGCTTCCGGCGGCCTTTTCCTCTCCCTACCCGACACCCCTACCCTTCCCGCCCCCACAACCCTCCTATCGAAACAAAATTAAATCAGGTCCTTTTGGTAGTGGAGCCATTTGACAATTCTCATTAATGTAATCTCCCTTTCATTTGTTAATGGGCTTCTCTCTCTCTCTCTCTCATCCTGCCCCCAGTGTCTGATTCAGTGCCCGATAACCGTGCGGGAAACTGCCAGTTCTTCTCTCCCTAAGCTGCCAAGAGCGCCTTTATTCCGCACAAGCAATTTTCTGCTGCCCCGAGAGAGGCCAGGCACCTCAACACCCCATGCCTTCTTCATCCCCATGTGGCTTATGGAGCCAATTGGGTCCCCAGAGTCCTCGCGGTTGCTTCATCTCCCGGGCCCAGCTGGATCCCACCGGCTACCCTCTTCTTCAAATAAAGAGACTATTATCTGTGAGATGACAAATCTGCATTTATTTTCCTGGTGTCTTCCTGAAGTGATGTATATTTTCCCTCCTAGAAGGAGGGGGGCTGGCCCTCCCCTTCCACTTTGCTTTCTGCTCACCTCCCGGGGCTCCGTCCTCAAAAAGAGGGTTTCACTAAACCGAAAGTGGCCCCCTGGGCACTCCTGATTTCCCACTTGTCCTGCTCTTTCCTTCCTTTTTTACAGGCTTGTAGGGCCTACAATGGAAGGGGAAGGATCAGGCCCTGAGGCCTCCTCCTGGCATCGGCCCCTCTTTGCCTGCAACGACCGACAGGACGGCATGCGTGCCTCCTCCTGATCTATGCGCCTGTCGCTCAGACGCACTGCTCTGGAGCAGCGTCACTCAGAGGCTCAAGGGCGCCTGGAGGCAGACAAGAGCTCTGCTCTTCAGAATAATTCGGCCCTGCTAAAAGCACAGTCGTTAATTTAAATCAATGTAAACACGTCCTTCTGTGTGTGAAGCTCCCAGGACCAGTGCCAGAGCCAGGCCGGCAGGTTTTCCAAACCGGTGTTCAGGTTTGGAGTCAGCTGAGTTTGAAGCACAGAGTCCTCGTGGGGCTGGCAGGAATCAGGGCACGTCCTTTACGGGACAGTTGGGGGCACAACCAAGGGGAGCTTCAGGCGGCAGCTTCTTCTCTCAGCTTGGGGGGGGGGGCAAGCATAAAATTAGCTTTATCATTAACTGCAATATCGTGGCAGTAGGTTTTATTTTTGCTCTTTTTTTCTCTTTTGTCATATATTGTTGTTATATTAGTTTATCTTATATTATGCATAGTGTGTTACTCTCTGAACATTGTAAGCCACCCAGAGTGGCCTTGTATGTATGTATGTATGTATGTATGTATGTATGTATGTATGTATGTATGTATGTATGTATGTATGTATGTATGTATGTAT
>JAHTLZ010000246.1:339083-357650 GCA_023846285.1 Phrynocephalus versicolor
CACTTTACTCATGCCCTGCATTATTTTGTACGTCTCAATCATATCCCCCCTCAGGCGACTTTTTTCCAGACTAAAGAGGCCCAAATGTTTTAGCCTTTCCTCATAAGGGAGCTGCCCCAGTCCAGTAATCATTTTAGTCGCTCTCTTCTGCACCTTTTCCAGTTCCACTATGTCTTTCTTGAGATGCAGTGGCCAGAACTGTATGCAATGCTCCAGATGCATTGTTCCATCGTTTTGTACCCTGGCATCGAGAGCTGGGAAATCAGACTAGATTCAGCTCTTTCTTTTGTCTGGCCACTTCAAGGTTTCTCCAACCAACAAGATGTTAATAATGGCTTGTGACAATATGAAACCATAACAGATCCCAGATGCTGCAACCTGATCTCAAGTATGAAACTGAAGCAGAAGCCCGTGAAATGCTGCTGACACTGATGCAAATTTGCATGCCCCACATTAGCAGAGATGGACGGACCCAGAGACAGGGGAGGAGGTGAGCCACTGAGCTCATCCACGAGGACACATCAAAATACCAAGAAAGAAGGTCGGGAAATTGAACAGGAAGCGACGCATCAGCCGGGTGATATGCTCACGTCCAGTTGCACATTCAGGATTCATCTTCCAGGTCAAGAGGCTTCCTTGTGAACTCCTTCCTAGGCAATTTGCTCCAACAGCACCGCCAACAGAGTGAGACCACTTTTTGCTCCTGAGCATCCAGATGGTCCAGATGGTGGTGGAAAGCACAGGTGTCCCACTTTGGTGAGCGCAGCCAGGCAGGGATCAAAATAACGAGCCCAGAGGTGGCTAGAAGATGGTCCTGGTTTTGAAAAATGTGCCTTGAAGGGGGGTGAGGGTGGGGCTACTGGCTGCAGAGCCGGAAGATGGCTCCCATCCCCCCCCCCCAAAGGCAAGATTTTTTTTCCCCCTGGAGGAAAGGGCAACTGGACGGGCATGGGGAAACTTTAAAAAAAACCTTCTTGGAGGGGCAGGAGGTCCCAGAATCACAATTTCCCCACCCTTGGTGTGCAGTGAACTTGCTGGACCTGGTGGGCATCTGGTGCATTCCCATGCAGCACCCAACATGTGCTGCCCAAAAGACTCTCTCAGTACCCCATACTTCCCTTGTAATCCACAGAGACTGAGATTGCTCTTAAAAGGGTGGATTTCCCCCCTGCCCCAATAACCCAATTAAAGATGCACACTCTCAGATGTCTAACTGTCTTGAATGAAAATGTAGGGCCGCCCTGTTACGCTCCTCACCGGGGCATGCAACAAGTGATTTCCTGGAGCCGTGCATACAGCGGCAAGAACATTTTGCAAATGTGCAAGGTCCCCCATTGCACAAAACAGATTGACTACCGCACCACTCTCCATGTGGGGGTGCCCTTGAATCTGACCCGGAGACTGCAATGGGTCCAGGATGCAGCAGACAGTGCAAAGAAATTTGATTGTATCACTCCAGTTGTGGCCGGCCTCCACTGGTTGCCCGTTGTGTCCCAGCTCAGGTTCAAGGTCTTGAAACAAATAAAGCCCTTCATGGTCTGGGACCACATGGCCCAGTGGATTGACATTCTCCAGTGTCACCCACCCAACCCACCAGAGCCAGGGTCCTTGGGACATCCACTTGGAAAGAGGCCCAAAACTCCCCCACCAGAGGCAGGGCCTTCTCAGTGGTGCTACCGAGGCTGTCGAATCAGCTCCCTGAGGAAATGACAATCTCCCTGTATTTGTTAAGCCACTCCTCTGCGGGGAGGATTTTCAGTCTGACCCGGGCTGAGTGCCTCACATCCAGTCTGCACAATAGTGAAAAATGTGTTGGTGCCCTTGGCTTTTATGCTTTTGCTCTCTCTTTGCTCTTTGTGTCCATAATTCACTTGTTTTGGTTTCTAACTGCCTGTACACCCTTAAAAATAGTGCCTCAGCACTAAGGAGGAGGCATCTAAGGCAATAAATGCGTACATGCATAAAATAAATAAAAAGTACCAAAAGCTGCTGTTTTGCTTTGCAACAGTTAAGGATTAGTAGAAGCATTCAATGGGTTGGTCGCATCTTTTTGAAGAACCAATCAGTCCTTTTGGCCTTGCTCTGTCCGTGTGGGTTGGCTTGATTTCTGGATGTGGGTGATTGATTCTTCTTTGCTTGTTTCCAGCAAAGGCGCTTTGCACAAATGGCAGTACTGGTGATATTAAAAAGAGAGCCAAGTCTCACATTGGCCACAAAGGTTCTAACCCAGCTTCCTTGACACTGTGGCTCCTCAAGAGAATCTCTAGTGACGAGAACAAGTTCACCCAGCCCTCGCCATGCCTCCCAAACTCATAAAGCCTTCAAAAAGCAGAGAAACTGCTTGGAAAACCATCCGCAGACGAAGCGCCAAGGACCCCTGGCCCCTCTCCTCGTTCCCAGGTTAAACAAAGCTCCAGCAAGCTCCATTTCCAGAGAAGGGAAGAAGCCCCTTTGGCCTGGAGCCAGGCAGACCGGGCATTCTGATGCAAAGACCAGGATTCATCGCTTTCTGTGCCCTGGCAAGCACCAGGTCAAAGGATACATTCAGATTTATTCACTACTCTTTGCCACGCTCATCTTTTCCTGCAAACTTTAAAAATGGAGGTTTTTATGGCACCGGTTTATTTGCAGACTGCATCCTTTGACCCACACTGTCTGGCTGTGAAAGAAGATGAAGTCAATCTTCGGGTGCCCTGAAATCTTTTTAGTTGGACAGCAGCTCACAGGTCAATATGCGTTGGATGATTGTCGAGAGCTGTTGGGATTTTGTCTTGTGCTAGGAAGGCAGGAGAGAAGGTCCCGTCCTGACCCAAACATGCCAATGCCTGCCCCTCCCCTGAGCTTAAATGCACCCTCACCCGATGCCCAGCAATCAGCTTCGGCTTGGGTCTGCTTTGCTGCACAGCCCCGTTCTCTGGGTCCCAGGCCATGGGGTGGGGGTGGGGAAGAAGGGGCTGGGCTGGAGGCCTACATCGCCCTGCTTGGCCAAGAACAGCCACCTCCCTCCCTTGCTGACCAAGGGCCGTGGCAGAAATAGACCTGGACGTGTCACTCACTCTGTCAGCAGGCCAGCAGAAAGAGGCGCTCAGGGACTCTCTCTCGCTCTTGCTCTCCAGAGCAGTTCTGTTGGGTTTTCAGTCTCAGTCATGCATGAAGGAACCTCTTTCCCCTTTAAGAGCCTGCTTCTTCTAGAAGCTTGTCTTCATCTAGGCTATCACCTCCACCTGTCCCTCCTCTTCTGTAAGTATAAGGGAAGGTTCTACCTGAGCCTACTCAGCTCTTGCTCAGCCATGCCTGACAGAAATGCTGTTGCTTGCTACCTTTCTTTCTCTGCACAAGCCAAGCTCAATATTTTTGCACTGTATGGACTGTTCATTGTTGTTTTGTCTTGTCCCTGTTTTATAGTAAAGGTTTGTTATATTTTTCTGTACACGCTGTTTTTGTCCTCCTTATTAAGCCATGCGTATAGTGATGGGCACGACTTAGCGGTATTCCCGTTTCCGTTTCCGTTACTCGTTTCTGTTACTCTACGGAAACGGAAACAGGAATTACTCCGCCAGACTTCGTTATGTGACGAAACAAAAAAAACGAAAACGGAAACGAAAAATTGTTCGTTTCGTGCCCATCTCTAGTTACTATCTCTCTTTCCTGGTTGACACCCATTCATCTGCTTTCCTGTGCTGAGTATTTTACTTAACTGCAGATACTCTGAAGACTTATTTTCCAAGGACTCTGCAGACATCTTTTGATAGGGATTAAATTCCAACAAGTTCTTCCTATGTCGGTGACACACACACGCACAAACAAAACCAGAAGTGGCTCCTCAGAATCACACTTACACAACTGTCTGGTGGAAAAGGGACACCCCACCCTGGCCACATTTGTGCCCTAAAGTGGGCACTTGGAAGCTCCAGGGACTAAACTCTCTTTCCTCCAGGAGTCATTGAAATGTCCCCTGGGAAAAACCACCCTGGGGGGACTTGAATTGCCCTTTGCAATCTTGGGTCATGGAACAAGGGCATTGTGGGAGAAACATGAAGGCCCACCCTGGAGGTGTCTTTGGCAGGACTAAGTTTCCCAGCAGGAAAGAGATGGAGAACTTGGCCTCTCCCTGTTGTAATGGGGATATGGATTCAAAGAGATACCAAGCCTGCCCAGGGCTCCCAGATGAATCCTGCTGGAAAATAACAAGAGCAGTGTTTATTGGCTAAAGAGGAAAGGGACCATTTTCACACCTGGGCATTCTCTGAGCAGATCCCATGCACACAAGTACCCCTCCCTCCTCTTTGTGTCCTTAACCCTCTTCCCTTCCTGAGGGGGCACCCAGACTGAGACTACAAAGCAAGAGCCAGGTATGCTGGTAATAACAGAACAGGATGACAACATGCAACCATTGTGCTTGAGAACTGTGAACTGCTTTTAAAAACAGAGCAGTGATAACAATAACCTGGCGGCTTCAAACTGAGTAAGGCATTCTTTTTCTTTCTTAATTGCCACTTGGGTTATGAAGCCACAACATCACCATCCTGGCCAAGAAACGCCTTTGGTTTTTGGCCCATCTTTGCACAACTACCCCAGTTCTGCCCAGGACATTGCAAACGAAGATTCGGAGCTCAAGACCAAAATGGCAACCCCTTTGCTCTCTTTTTAGAGAGAGTAGGATGATGGCCTGGATGGCCACTGACCTGAGTGAGAGTCTTTGACAGCCCTTGTCTTACCTTTTGGAGAATGACATGAGTGCGTGCTTTATTGCATATTTTATATTGTATAGACTCCTAGAATCATGACATTGGAAGGGGCCTCCAAGGCCATAGAATCTAACCTCCTGCTCCAGGCAGGAATCTAAATCAAAGGATTTCTGCTGGGTAGTTGTCTAGTTTTCTCTTGAATGCCTCCAAGTGTTGGAACACTCAGCCCCCTCTTGAAGTTTTTACTGCGGTACACAGCCCAAAGTGATCCATTGGTTATATGGGTAGTCTAGAACAATGTTGGAGAACCTACAGCACGGGTGCCAAAGGTGGCCCTTGGAGCCCTTTCTGTGGGCACCCAACACTGCCCCTTCAAAGCAACCTGTATTCAAGTTAAATTGTCGTATTGGCACTTTGCAAAAAATAAAAATAAAACAAAAAATACTGGGTTTTGAATCGCAGTTTGGGCACTCGGTCTCCAAAAGGTTCACCATCACTGGTCTAAAAGTTTGAATATAAAATAAACAGAGGAGAAAGGGAGCTGAAGGCAGAAGTGAAAAGCTCCCCTTTGAGCAAGGGGGGGAGGGAGGATGGGGGGGGGAGCCTTGGCTCTCCTACCTGGAATGCCGTCTGACTGTTATAGTTCCGGATCTCCTTACTTGCACCGCGGAAGAGAAGAACCCGAGCACAGCTCTCCTGGTGGAGATTTTAAAAAGAGAGAGAGAGGCCACATGAGCTTAGGAACAAGGAGGTGAATCTCTACAGGATTCATGAAATTTACAGATAAGGACATTGATACCAGAAGATTTTATGGCCACAGGAAAAGAGGCAGGAGAAATTTGAGATGGAGCAATTCAACAGTGGACGCCACAGCCTTGAGTTTGCAGGATCTGACCCGGATGGTTAATGAAAGAACCGTTTTGGAGGTCACTAACTCACTGGTTTTCCATAAGTCAGAGGTGACTTGACAGCACATAACGAAAAGCAGGATGATGACTGTGCCTGCATAGAATGACATGTTTCCTGCGCCTGGAGAGGGCAGACCAGAAACAAGCCTACACAGGGCTGTGACGATTCCTGCACAGGGTTCCCTGGAAAGGCCATCTAAGCTGTGCAGGACCCCTGTGGCCCAAAGGAGCAATTCATCAGCAGGGGCTCATGGTCAAGTAGTGAACGGGACAAAGGGGGGGGGGTCTTACCAGAAACACCAACCTATATTGGTTTAAAGCCCTTCCTGCTAGTTGCCGAGCCTTAGGAGAGAAGCATTCTGAGCTGTCAGAAAAAGGAAACACCTTGTACAAACTCTGGGAAGCCACCAGACAGTGACCTGAAAAAGAGGGTGTTCCCCTCTGAAAAGCAGGCCAAGAGGGCTGGATTGGGCCAGAGTTCCCCTTAAAAGGAGAAGGTTCCCCCCGCACATGCATGCTAGTCATGTCTGACTCTAGGGGCAGTGTTCATCTCTGTTTACAAGCCAAAGAGCCAGTGTTGTGCAAGTCCGTGGCCATGTGGCTGGCATGACTGAATGCATTTCTGGGCATGGAACACTGAGTACCTTCCTGCTTTTAATCGTGGTACCTATTTATTGACTTGCATTTCCATGCTTCCAAACTGCTAGATTGGCAGGAGCTGGGGTTAACAGCGGGAGCTCGTTCCACTGCGTGGCACCCGGGATTCAAACCTCCGAGCTGCTGACTTTGCAGTCCACAGTTTCAGCTCTCTAGTCTGCTGAGCCACCATGCCCCCACTCCTGCTTTTAAATGCATTATTAGAGTATGTCCTCTATTCCTGTTTTAAATGGAGTGCCTGGTGGTGGGAGATGGACTGTGTCAAACACGTGGGAGCAGAACCAGCATCCGTTCTCGCTGCTGTCCCCATCAACAGCCAGGCAGCTGCCCAGGAGGTGACCCAAATGGGGCCCAAGGCAGAAGCCATGTCCTACTGGTGTTGGCCTCCAAACTTCCTGGGAAGAGAATCCAGACGGTTCTAAATGCGGAGGCTGTTCTGGCTCTTTCAGGCCCACCTAAGGGCTTTACAGGTGCACGGGGTGCCAGCTGAGCTGTCGTGTGACCCCTGCAGGACAAAGAGCCCAGACCAGCCGTGCTGGGCAGCTTCCCTTTGCAATGGCCGGGAGTGCAGGAGGGGCCTGGGTGCCTGGAGAACAGCTCCCGCGAGGCTCTTGCGGTGGGGCGTGGGGGGTGGTCCACAGTTCCAGTACAGATGTGCATGGCAACAGACTGGCCCCGGCTTCCTCTAAGGTGAGGAAAAGGGAATGAAAACCAGATCAGCGAATCCATGCCTAGCGAAATGCAGCAGCCAAACAGCGGCTGAGGGGGAGCTCCGCTCTCACCCCCTTCGGCTCCTTGAAAGTAGTGGAACCTGGGGAGCCTCACCTGGTTGTAGAGAGCGCAGACGTGGAGGGCTGTGTTCCCAGAGGCATTCTGTGCAGTCATGTCGGCCCCATAGAAGAGCAGGTGCTCCAAGTGCTGGACGTGTCCGTATCGACAGGCCTGCTCCAGGGAGGACGGAGGAGGAAGAGAAAGGGAGGGGAGGGGAGGGGAGGGGAGGGGAGGGGAGGCAACAGGTGAGCTAGGGGGGTCAATGGCTGACTCTTGGAGTCTCTCCCTCCCTGTGACCCCCCCACCCCCAACAGCCCCATGCAACTCAAGGGGACACCCCCCCCCCAATTCCAGCCTCCATCCATCCAAGCTACATTTTATTTACAGCCAGTACCAGGCCCTCCAAGGTAACTTTGGGGGAATCCAATGCCCACCATCCTCCAGCCAGCATGGCTTCTGCTTGTGCTCACGGGGATGCTGGGTGTTGTAGTACAAAAATGTCTTATAGCAGGCAGAAGTTAATAAAAGCTAGCAAAATCAAACGAACCAAAGTAACACCCTGTTGGTGTTTCTGTATGCCCTGCGTCTGTGCCTGAACGGTGCGTTGTGAACTGTTTGAACTGTGCTGGAATGCCTCTGTGCCTCAGCAAGAGTGAAAGAAGAAGAGCCTGTGTTAGATGTCCAGGGGCATTAATAAAGGAGGGTGCATGGAGGAGAATCCCACAAGGATGGCTCTAATGAGCGTGACAGCTTGCCTAGAAAATGCTGTCGATTGGTGAGGGACGTAAATTTTGTTTTTCATGCTTGTGTACATAAATGTTTGTTGTTTTGTACTTAAATGCTTGTTGGGTGGGATTCTTTCCTTCTACTTCAGTGGGGAAGTTCACCCTTTCCTTTATTGCAGCAGAAAATAAACGGATGATTATTGGATCCCTACTTGACCGAGAAGTTACTGGCTGAGTTATTCTGACACAAGGAAGTTTGGGATTAGCCCAGACTCAGCAGTCTGCTGTTTGCTTGTGTTTTTAATATTGCTCTTATCAATTATGAGTTTCAATGTGATATTTGTTGGATGCTTTTAAATATTGTAATGATTATATTATTTGGCCTTTAGCTTTGTTTCCTCTAATGCTGTTGGTCATCTCAGAAAAAGCAGCATATAAATATTATAAATAAGTAAGTAACAAGGTCCTGAGTTCTCCTCGCTGCCTCTAGAGGTGCCCCCACCTCAGTAACTCTCTTTTCATGCAGGATTGTCTCCAGGTCTGGAGAGAACTAGAAGCACGTGCTCTTAACGTCCAGCACAGGCCTGGGCTGTTCATCCTCTGGGACAGAGGCTGAGCAAAGTAATTAAACTGCAGCACTGTGGTCAAGACTCTGCTCATGGCCTGTGTAGTTAAACTGAGAGCTGCCCAGAGAATCCTCTAAGTGCCATGGGTCAATGTATAAGCAGCACACTTTGCTTTGCTTCTGTGTCTCTGCCACCAACCTGCTGCCACGCACGGGGGTGGGTCGTGGGGCTACCGTGAGGATCCCCCTGCCCCCCCTCCCATCGCCACCCCACCCCCACCCCTCCAGCCCTCACCCACCTGGTGGATTTCTTGCCAGCCGTTCTCATCCACGCAGCCGACCTTGGCGTAGTCGTGCAAAAGCAGCTCACAGCAGTAGGGGTCCCCCCCAACCATGGCACTGTGGTAGAGGGGTGTCAGTCCACGGCTGTCCTTGTAATCTGTCGAAGCCCCCAGATCAAGCAGCGTCTGCGCAAACACAGTCACAGGACCGGGGTGGGGGGGCAGTAGGGTTGGTGAGTGTTGCCGGGACATCCCAGCGCAAAGGGGGCAGCAGGGAGGCTGGGGGGGGGGCAGGAGATGCCACCACCAGAAGGCCTTCTGAGAATCTGGGTCAATCTGATAAGCAGTGGCGAGGAGAGGGGGCCGTTCTGTGCAGAAGAGGACATCATAACCCCCCCAAAGCTTTCCCAAAGTAGCCTTCCTCTCCTCTCCCTGTTCTGATTTCTCAGGGATTCCACTTCTAGTGGCCTCAGGCTGGCCGGCTGCAACACATGTCCAGCAGAGCCAGAATCAGGCCGGCTGAAAGGATTCAGGGAGAGACTGTCCAGAAAATAACTTTTCAAAGCCAGGGAGTAAAGCAACAAGGACCTGCCATGCCAGGCTGGTAAAATAATAATCTCAGAGCAATGAAGCACTTTGGACCCCTGGAAGGTGGCAGCTGAATCCGTAGGAAAGGAATAATGCTCAGCTGCCATTCCACTGCAAAACCATCCTCAGGAGTCACACAGAATCCTGGACTAATGGGTTTTAGAAGGAGCCTGCAAGGGCCTCCACGCCATCCCTCTGCTCCATGCAGGGATACCACCAGTCAAAGGCTATTGGCAAGGAGGTTGTCTCGATTGCTCTCGGAAGCCTCCTGTGTTGGAGCACTCACCACCTCCTGAGATCATGGGTTCCATATTGCAGCACTGCGCTAACAGTTAGGAAGCTTTTCCTGATACTCAGACGAAAGCTGGGGGAAACTTCCTGACTGTTAGAGCCGTATGGCAATGGAACTCATGACCTTGAGAGGCGCCGGCGAGTGCTCTGACACGGGAGGAATTTGAGAGGAATTTGGAGAAATCGTCCTCAGGAGCCCCAGAACAACTTTTCCTCCTCTCAGCCCCAAGTTTTCCAAAAAGCTTAAAAGGCTGGCATACCCTTCATGGACTGAGACAGGATGCCAAGAATATCAGAACAGTGTTGACCCTCATAAAACTGCATCCCTGGGCCTGCCACTTGAAGTGATGCAGCTGTAGCCCAGGACATCGCAAGCCACTTGCCAAGTGCCTACGAACTCGCCTTAAGTAGCAAACCTAGAACGAACCTTTGGCACTCTAGTATGTAATTTTTCTGAACTTGCCCCTAAATCTTGGTGCACTAAAGAAGAGGAACAGTCTTGATTTCCCAGTAATTTAGTGAAGATCCAATTAGCCCCCCCACACACACATCTATGCCCTGCAAGCAAGCTTCGATAAAAACATAAGAACCTAAGGAGAGCCCTAGTCCAGCTTCCTGTATCTCACAGTGGCCCCGCCAGATGCCTCTGGGAGCGCACGAGACTAGATATCTGTCTCCTGATACCACTCCCCTGCACCTGTTCTTTCCAGCCTTGTAGAACCAGAGACACAAAGCCGGACAGGCAGCCTCTCCTCTATTTATTTATTTATTTATTTATTGCATTTATATCCCACTTATCTTCAATTTTGAACTCTGCCGTTCAGTGCCTCTAGCCGACCCGTCAATCTGCAGCACTGACTGGCTGATGTCCTGAGAGGATCTCCCCATTTCCAGTTCCATCCAGAAGCCTCTTTTTTCCTCCCCCCCCCCCTTGGTCTTCCTCGGTGCAAAGTGACTGCTGTTCCCTCAACATTGATTCATTCATTAAAATCCAAGATAACAGTGTCATTGTGATTGGGCAGAAGTGTGCCCGCTCCAAAGTAAAATACTGTATGTCAGCAAACTCAGGAGATTAAAACATGGGTGCAGGTGTGTGTTTTCTCTTGCATTTTTAAAAACCACCCTGCCCAATTCATGGCCACTACAGCCCCACGGAGGGTACCCACAGCCTTGTTCTGGGGTTGCCTTTGAGACCTTGTGGCTTGGAGGTCCCTTATGAGCAGAAGGAGGGGTTAGACCCCCCAACCCCCAACCCCCACCACACACCCCCTGCTCCAGGAGCCTCACCATCAGGGCGGTGTGGTTCCGACACCGAACCGCTTTGTGGAGCGCTGTCATCCCTTCCCGCGTCCGGAAATCCAGGTGGGCGCCACCGTTCCTCAGGGCCTTAATCATCTCCGCCGAGTACTCCAGCTGGGCAGCCAGGGTCAGAGGGCATTCTGCAGCACAGCCCCAACCCCCCCCCCCAGGCCACCCCCCATGGGAAAGAGAAGGCACAGACCTCAGGATCACGCTCAGAAACCGTCACCAACCCTTCTCACCTCCACCTCAACCCCCTGCCCCTGCCCCCCCCCAACCTCAGCCACCTATTCATGCTTGCATCCTTGTGGGCTTTCTTTGCTTTTGATTCCAGTTGGGGACCGGTCTGGCGGGCAGTCACAAGAAAGTTGCACTTTAATCTTTAGCACTATTACAGTATTCTGCACGCACACACACACACGCGCGCGCATACACACACACACACACACACACACACACACACACACACCAGTGGACAGGGGAGAGGGCTAAGGAGTGTCAGGGGCCTCTTCTCTGGATGCCTGTTCTCACAAGTCCATCCATACCGGCATGGAGCATTCGGCGCATAAAGTGCTGCCGGCGGGGTTATATCCAGCCCATAAACCATTTATGGGCTGGCAGCACCAGTTCTGGAGGAAGGCCTCTCGCCCTGCGAGAACTGGAGGAGTCAGACTGGCCCCCACCCCTCCCCCGGCATCTTCACTGGCAAACCAAGGCAGCTGCTCCTCTGCAGACCACAACCTGACCCATCCCCAAAAGCTGGGGAGGTGGAGGGGGGGCAAATTCAAGCCTCTCCCAAGTCTCTGGGATGGACAGACACCCCTCTGCAGCCCAAAGGCAGCCTCCCGCTTGCAATGGCTCAGCGATCCAGTTATCCTTTGGCTGAAGGACTGCAGGGATGTGGCCAGTCGTTTGAGGATAAGAACCGAAGTGGGGGGGGGGCAAAGCCAAGAGCTGGTGCTTGCGGTGGTTCAATGGTTGTACGGCAGCCAAAAGTGTGCTCACGTCCCAGGGTTCATGTGATCCCATGTAGACAGCTGATGGTTGACTCAGCCTTCCATCCTCCTGAGATGAGTACCCAGCTCACAGGGTGGGTGGGTGTGCATGGGTGGGTGCGCGTGCAATGTGTCTGCTGCATAATTAGGGTAAATTGTAAACTGCCCAGAGAGTACTTTAAGCACTACAGGGCGGTATATCAGCAACATGTACTTTGGGGTGGGTTTTTTTTTTTTGGTTTCTTGTTTTTGTTTTATTTTTCACTTTGCAAAGCACAGGATAGCTTTCTTTTCTTTTCTTTTTTTAATAGTCATCTCTAGGTGGTCACCCTCTGTCTGGACTCTGCTTCAAGAGAGAAAAGGCCTAAGGGGGGTGCCCCAGGCCTGCTCCTGGCCAATGGTTGCTGCTGAGGATTGGGAGATGAACCCCAGCACCCCAGTTCCAGCATTCACCCTGGAAGAAGGCAAGCACTGGCTGCGGTTCCTGAGAAAAATCTCAGCTTTTTCCAAAGTATAACCCTAACAATATCTTCCATGGCCTCCTGGTGGAGCTGCTTCTCACGTTAGTGTCCCTCGCACAGCCTTCTCCCGCCTGCACTCTGATTCCCATCATCCCCGGGCAGACTGGTGCAACGGGGGCGGCCCTCCCATGACATTCCACGGCTGAACGATGGGGCTGGCAATGCAGGCTCCCTCCGCAGCCTCCCAAAGGGGTGGGCCGAGGCCCATTTCATTCCAGGAACAAATGAGAAAATATTGATGTTTTTCTATTTACGGCTTTTTCTGTTTCTTCGTCTCCGGTTTGCCAGCTGGCACGGAGAGTGGCAAACGCTGCCTTAGGATGCAGCGTGAGGCGCTCCGTTTCCAGGGCCTCCTAGCTTGGTGATTAATTGGTGTTTGAATAAAAGCAAAGCACCTATATACCATCCGACTTCATAAATATCTCAGGCGGCACTATTAGACGAGCAAGACGCTGGTGGAAGTGATGAGGAATGCATTTCATGCTCTTAAAAGCCCCAACTTAGGTTTAATAAGCTGGGCGTAATTGCTTCTTAAGCCCCGTTGAAGCTCACAGGCCAAGCTGGAAAGGGGGTTGGAGGGGGGAGAGGGCTCCCCTCCCCAAACGGTGGGAGGAGGCGCTGCCCACCCACAGCTCGGCCTCTGTTTCCAGGGCTCCCCTGCAATGCTGACTTTGGCACAAGCTCCCTATCTTCCCGATCTCCCCATTGCACCCCAAACCCAACGAACAACCCCTCTGGTTGGAGCACCCACGGCCCCACCAAGGCACCCAACTCCCTTGACTGCACAGCTAGAACTTTCTAGGCTACTCACTAGGCCTCCCTCCCCTCCCCTCCCTCTTCCATCCCCTCCCTCCCCATGGCCACATTTCTGTGTGCAGCTGGCGGTGGCCTCAGCCCCTCTGTCCTCCCCACAAGTGACGCAAGCGCCAAACGCATGCAACTATGAGAGACTGAACACACCTTCCTCTGCACTTCACCCCACCCACCCACCCCCCGGATCCCCCTGCTGCAAGCATGGCCACTGGCTGCACCCACTGGGAACTTTTAGAAGCCAAAGGGCCTTCCTCCCCTTTGATGCAACAAGGCGCCCTGAGCCATCTCCCAGGGGAACCCCCAGTGCTCTCCATGGTGCTGACTGGGAAACCAGGCAAGGGCTTAAAGGGGAATCTGCCAGGGGACCCTGGGAGGCTCCCAGGAAAGGCTGAGAGATGCTTCCTGCCTGGAACCTGAACAAGGCATGGCTGGCAGTCCGAGCTGGCACGAAAGGGCTTAGAGGAACTGGGGGCCTGTTTCAGCCTCAAGCTTCTGTTCTATCCTAACTGTACTTCCAGGCGGCTTCTTCCTCTCTCCCCATGCCAAGTGTCTCTTTTACAGGCGACGGGCCACCGTCGGGCTCAAAGAAATACTAGCAGGTTGGGTGGTTGGTCAGTCGGTTGGTCAGTCGGTCAGTCGGTTGGTTGGGTTTTTTTAAACAACCGGTGACTTTCTTTGTGTTGTCCCTCAGATCTGCATCACCGGCTTGGAAACAGGTTTGAGCAACAGGGAATGCAGGCTTTCAACATTTCCATAGATAACCAAGCAAGGAAACACACCAACGTGGGCCTCCCTCAACCCAGGGCTCCTCCATTCGGGCATTCACCACATCACCCCCCCCCCCAGTGGCCTGGGCTTCCTCTCCGGAAACTTGACTGCCCTTGGGCCTGGATCCTGCCCATGCACTTCTAGCAACAGGACACCAATGAAACTCAGGTGCCTAAGGCCTCCTACTGGCCACATTAGCTATACTTCTTCTTTCCCAGTTCTTAGACTCAACGGATCAAAAATGCAGATAAAAAACTTAACATCCAACACTGTTTCTTTTCAACACTGGGATTGTTTGTGAGTATAAACAGACACCACCAAGGATGTTGCTTCTAAACCTAAGAGGGCACCTCCAGAATCATTTCAGAAAAGTCATCCTCTGAAGATAATCCACAGCAGTTTCCCTAACCCCAGGGATGTATTGCATTACAGGCCCCATCATCCCCAGTCAGGCTGGTGGGGGGGGTGTCGATGATATTTATGGTGGGTGTGCTCTCTGGGGCCACCAGTTTGGTCTTCCACCTCCTCAGAGCCATCCAGGACAGCTGGCATCTCCTGCCTCTCTGGAGCCTCTCCGGTGCCCACTAGGCCTCTCTGCCTTGGAGGAGAAGGGCCAAGGGAAGCAGGCCAACAAGAGCATGAGGAATCTTCTCAGAACCCGTGGCTGCTGAGCTTTTTTTCTGCATTACTGCGTTCCACGGAAATGAGACGGGAAAGGAGGGCCTCGGGATTCTGGATGCAGTCTTGTTTTGAACTGCTGCAGCAGCTCCAGACCCTCAAGGAAGCCCCTGTGTTCCCACGGGGTGTTCTCTTCCAGGAGCCCTCCTGCCGCCCTCCTTTCCTGCTGCCCCTCCCACAAGAACCTAAGAAGAGCCCTGCTGGATCAGGCCAAAGGCCCATCTAGTCCAGCTTCCTGGATCTCACAGTGGCCCCACCAAATGTGTATGGGAGAACATGAGACTAGATCTCTGTCTCCTGATACCACTCCCCTGCATCTGGCCCTTGAAGTACCCTGGTTTTAAGGCTGGAGATGACGCATCTCCATCATGGTTTGTCACCTGGGATGGACTTTTCCTCCAGGAATCTGTCCAATCCCCTTTTGAAGGCATTCAGGCCAGATGCCATCACCACATCCTGTAGCAGGGAGTTCCACAGATTAACAACACGCCCGGCAGGCTCCCGGCCTCCCTTCCCCCTTCCGGATATCCCTTCCTTCCTGGGAGAAGCGCTCCACTCACCTCCGCTGTCCGGGTCATGGAAGTTGGGGTCCAGTCCCTTCTCCAGCAGCCGGCTGACCTTCTCCACGTTCAGCATCTGGACATATTCCATGAACTTCTTCAAGTTTGCCTGCAGCCACAAAACCCCAGGAGGAAAACAGCCAGCGTTATTCCCTTTTGACGCCAGCTGGACGGCCAGCCCCTTCCAATCCTGCTTTAATGCCCAAGCCGGCCTCCCTAAGGCCCTTCTCTGGGCAGGGGGCAGGAAGGGGAAGGGGGTGGGGAACTGGTTGGATCCACACACACACACATTACACCCAGGGTTCCCACACTCTGGTTTTTATAATGGGACAACACACCCCAGAGACGCTGGCTGAAGAGCTCAGTGAGTGAGTTCTCTGGCTTCAGAGCCAGGGGTTGGGAGAAAAGCCAGCCTGTCTGGCCTTGGGTAAAGATGAATTTTTAAAAGGAATTTGTTGTGTTACTCATTCTCTCTCAGCAGCCATGCTATTGTAGTCACTGTTTCAGTTTTGAAATTATTTAACCAGCTACACTGCATGTTATTAATAATGTGTTCTTTAAAACAGCAGCCCCTCCTTAAAAAAAGAATACCAATCTAGTGGCCAACTCTGATATTGCGCCTTAGAAATGCAAACCGTCAAAAGACAAAAACAAACAATACTTTCTTTCCTTTTTCTTACGAGTTATTTTCCTGCTTCAAGAACGGTCGGAAATGAAGCAGGAAAACAAACTCATAAAGGTCTGTGAAACCAATAATCAGTTTATTGCAACTGGAAGCACCAGATGGAGAATCTGTATTCTCTCAGCCAAAACAAGACCAGGGGTGGATTGTGATTAGAGCAAAGCTCAAAAGGGATACTAATGGAATCGTAGCACCCAACAGAGTCTAAACAACAGTCCTGATGAGTTTAAAGTCCACATAAAGATCAGATTTGCATCAGTAAACTCAACTAACAGTGAACCAGAAAACTATGGAGCGAAACCGGGAATATAATTGGGCGTGCTTTTTGAGGAGCTGGAATTCCTCTTGTTGCCAACCTCTGGGTGTCACGTGGGTCTCTGGGGTCAGGCTGGTCAGGCTGGCCACCTGAAAGTGCCTGCATGACCCTGAGAAGCAGCACCAACACTGGCTGCCACAGCACACAAGGAGGGGAAATGCTCCCAGTGGCATCAAAAGCCATGGCCCAGGCGCCTCTCCTGTCCTTTTCGGAATCCAGCTTGAACATTTTATTAGCGCCTTGCATGGTCCGGTCCTCTCCTCTGGATCTTCCAGAGAGAGAGAGAGAGAGAGAGAGAGAGAGAGACTGCTGTATAACCCAATATGAGTCAGAACTTCCCCCTAGAAAACCTCTCAGCCCACCAAGCCTGTCCATAACCTGCCTTTTGTTTAAAGGGGAGGGCAACCCCTCAGGCCACCGGTGGCAACTGAGCATGTCCGAGTGGCATCCCATTTGCGTCCACCACCTTGTCTTCGTCTGCTACAGACCCTGGGGCTTCAGCCGGTGGGGAGTGTCGTGGTTGTGGAAGCCTGTTCTCCGAAGACCCCCGAGGGGTCCTCCCAAATGGAACAGGAATGGGAGCCTCCCTCCATATTCTGGGACCGGGCAGCAACTCTCTTAGACTGGGAGGCCATCAGGTGACCCTCTGCCCCGCCTCCAGCGCAGGTGGCGGCTACAAGCCTTTTGCACCCTCGAGGGTCACTCCAGCCGGCCAGCCTTGGTGCAGCTGGACCTCTGGGCTTTGCCCTGACCTCCCCCTCGGACTGCCCAGGCAGCTGCCAACAGGCCAACCACTGCCAAGTAGATGTGAGTACAAGAGGCAAAGAACACCTGCCCCCCCCCCCCAGGTAGAGGCAGCAGCCTGCACACCTTTCCCTTGTGGCTGGAAAAGAGTCAACTCCACACAGCATGGGACATGCTCAGGAAACAGAGTTTAATTTTTTTTATTAATTTATACTTCTATACCACCCCCTTAGTGCAAACTGCACTATCGAGATATATTCACAAAATGGCAAAAGTACCTATAACCCCAACTCCCACTTTGATCCCATCCTTTAAGCAGCCTTTGTGTGCTAAAGACCAGTGGCACTTGGGAAGATTCGGGGGATCCACTTAGTTAGGGGGGCTGTGGTGTGAACCTGATTCTGCTGCAGCAGAGGCAGCCCCAACCACACAAGTCCCCACCCGCAGCGCAGCTGGCCACCCGCCCACCCACCCCTCCCACCAGGAGAGCCAACCAGCCCTCCTCCTTCTCCTCCTCCCTCCAGAAGGCATGATCCCCTGCCGGGAGAGGGGGAGGAGGGGTTGGAGGTAAGGAAAGCCCATTTGGAAGTGTGCCTGCAACTCATGTTGGGGGGTCTCTTGGGCCTTGCCTGTGGCATCAGGGGCTCCAAACCACACTGCTCCCTTCTCTTGCGCCTATATGGTGTTCAAGCCCACCTCTCCCCACCTGCTATTTGTTCTCTTTTCCAGAAAAGGCTGGAGAGGATGGATCCCCTGCTGCTGAGTGATTGTGGCACAGGAGCCCTCGAATGGTCGCCTTTGTTTCCTAAGTGGCAAACACCTGCAAGAGCGTTCAACCTCTGACTCCTCAATCCTCCTCCCCACCAGCCCTCTCCAAGGTGAGGCAACCAGTCACTGAGCGGAGCTGTATGTAGGAGCCTGACTAGTGTGCCCAAGGAGGAAGGCTGCAGGGCACAGACTGAGTGCCTGGTGGGAGAAGCCCCGTGCCACAAGCCGGCATCTGGCAGAGCAAGGCTTGCTTTGTGTTGGCTCCCTGCCACTTTCAGACTCTTTCTGTGTGTCCGTGGGGCGGTTCTTCTCAGGAGGCCATAAGTGCACCCAGGACAGATTCTGCTCTCTTGTCTTACAAGGATGCCCATAATGGGATTTTGGCTAATACTCCATCCATTCCACCAAGTAGAGATGGGCACGAATTAAAAAAAAAATGGTGTTTCATTTGTCGTTTGTCGTTTAGGGGGTCCGTTTCGGTTCATTTCCGTTTTTCGCGAATTTTTGCAAAAAAATCATTTTCGTTTTCGTTCATTTTGTTACTGTTTAGTTACCATTTATTTCACTTTTTGTGATTTTTTTTTAGCATTTAAAGCAGTTCATTGCATTGCCATAACGAAAATGAAACGCACGACAAAATCTCCGGTGTTTCTGTTCGTCTCGTTTCATTTTTGAGACAAAATTCGTTTGTCAGTTCGTTGCGCAACGAAATCAAAAAATGAAAACGGAACCGAAAAATTGTTCGTTTCGTGCCCATCTCTACCACCAAGACAGCGCTGGATGAACACCCTTGACAACAGCATGAAGTTGCCCCGGGTTCACCTGGACCAAGACCATGACCGCGTCAAAGTGGAAGGCCAAAACAATAATAGCGGACCCGACCACCAAGTGGGACAAATGCAAAGAAGAAGAAGAAGAAGAAGAAGAAGAAGAAGAAGAAGAAGAAGAA
>JAHTLZ010000246.1:362337-376061 GCA_023846285.1 Phrynocephalus versicolor
ATAGATAGATAGATAGATAGATAGATAGATAGATAGATAGATAGATATTTTCTTTGCTATTGCTATTATTATAATACAGTGGACCCTTGTATAACAAACAGTTTGTATAACATAAAATTTGTACAACATAAAATATTCTAGAGATAGGGGAAACTTGCTTAACAGAATCGCCTATGGGCCAACTGCGTACAACATAAAAATGGGATTACTCCATTTTCAGTGCATTCCTATGGGAAATTTGCATAAAGGAAAATTTGCTTAACATAATTTCATTTGGAACAAATTAACTCCTTTATACAAGGTACCACTGTAATTATTTAAATTGTTGACTTCTTGATGTTTGTTCACCGCCCTGAGTTCCTTCGGAAGACGGACGGTATATAAATAAATAAATAAATACAGTGGACCCTTGTATGACAAAGAGCTTGTATAACATAAAATTTGTACAACATAAAAAATTCTGGAGATAGGGGAAATTTGCTTAACATAATCGCCTATGGGGAGAATCTGTACAACATAAAAATGGGATCACTCCGTTTTCAATGCATTCCTATGGGAATTTGTATAAAGGAAAATTTGCTTAACATAATTTCATTTGGAATGAATTAATTCCTTTATACAAGGTACCACTGTAAATAAATATAAAGAAAACCTTTACAAAATATTTTCTAGATGGCACATAACAACAGTCCTTCCAGCTCATGTCGGGCCTTCCTCTTTTCTCGTTGCTTTCTCCTGCCCTTCACCGGCCAGTCTTGTCTTCTCATTACGTATCCAAAGCACAAAAGTCTGTGTCATTTATTACTTCGAGAAATAGTTCACACTTGACATGGTGTAGCACCCATTTATTTGTCCTCCTGGCGGTTGTCAGTAACACTCTCCTCCAACACACAGGATCTCGAATGACTCAGTTCTTTCCTGCTAACTTTTTTCGCATCCAGGCATCGTAATGGGGAATATTATTGATGCTCGTGACCTTTGTCTCCTGACTCTTGAGACTCTTTTCCAGTCCTTCCATCACTGCCCGTCCGGGTCTCCGTCTTCTTCTGATATACTGGCTGCAGACTCCG
Source organism: Phrynocephalus versicolor (assembly GCA_023846285.1). NCBI lineage: Eukaryota > Metazoa > Chordata > Lepidosauria > Squamata > Agamidae > Phrynocephalus > Phrynocephalus versicolor. The sequence goes on from JAHTLZ010000246.1 coordinate 363,408, forward strand.
TTTCGATAGAGGACTGAATCAAAATCTATAAAATCTTTTCAGCATTTCATTTATTTCATTATCAAGATTAAAGCTGTGATTTTTGCTTTTGTAAGGTTGACTTTGATTCTGCTTTTACACTTTTTTTTCTCTCTCTCTCATCTTTAGAGGGACCGTTGATCAGGACCAACAATCGTCAAGGCACATCCGTTTCTTCTGGAATAGTCCATATCTTGGGTCAGTCGAAGGCTTCACTGCAAGCTGTAAAGCACAGGCTGTCTTCAGAAATGCTTTAGTATATTCCAGTATACAGTGGTACGTTGTATAAAGGAATTAATTTGTTCCGAATGAAATTATGATAAGCAAATTTTCCTTTATACAAATTGAAAACAGAGTAATCCCTAAACATGACCCTTTTTATGTTGTATGGATTCGCCCCATAGACAATTTTGTTAAGCAAATTTCCCCTATCTCTGGAATATTTTATGTTGTACAGATTTTATGTTATACAAACCATTTGTTATACGAGGTTCCACTGTATTTGCAATATGTCTCCACTGTGGCGGTTACTTCACGTCCATTTTGTCTCTGTTAGCGTTGCGCTTAGGAGCAGTACAAAAAAAAATGTTACTTCACATCCGTCGTGCAACTACTGAAATTTTTCTCGACCACGCCCCCCGGAACAGGTGCTAAGCGCGACAATCCTGTACGTGGTGCTGGGGTTGGGTTTTCTCTTGTCACTCTTTGTTCCCACTTTCTGTTCCAAGACAAGACACTGTGTGGAAACATCTGTCATGCAACAAAAAAATTTGTTTTCTTTAATTTTCACTTTTCAGAAGCGAAATATTTTCACTTTTCAGAAGCAAAATATCGAAAAAGGAATTTTTAACCCTCCCCCCCCCCCAAGGAAAAGGGAAGCTAGACAAATTCAGTGTTTGTCATGGTGCAAGACCTTGAGGTAGCATTTGTCACTAGTCACAAAAACAGGGACAAAAAAACGTGATCGCGACCAACGCTGTCACGGTACAAAACTAGTTGCGGAACAAAGAAGGATGTGAAGTACAGTAACCCCCCGCCATTTCGCGGTTCAGGTCCCACGGTCCCGCTGCATTGTGGGATCGCAGTACCTGCACCGCGGGGGGGGGTCTGGTGGCTCTGTGCCCCCCACCTCCCTCGAAGCCACGCGGGGGGGGGGAAGCGTCCCTCCTTGCAGCCGCCCCGGGTGACTACAGAGGGCCTCGGAGCTGCGCGGGGGGGGGCGGCGGCGGGGGCGATCAGATGCCCCCCCGCCTGCTTCCACATATAGCAGATTTTCATGGATTGCGGGTGGGGTAGGCCCCTAACCCCCGCGATCGGTGGGGCGTTACTGTAACCTCCTGTGTCTTCCTTTTCTGAATCTGTCCTGAACAAACTGTCCCACATTTACTGTACTCTTTAGTGCCTTCTTTCTTTGGGATCAGAATTTGTATTGAACGCTTCCCGGTGTGGACCATTTTGGCTGCCATACTCTTGTTAGAACTTGGCTCAGTTTCTCTTGCCTCGCGGTGCTGCCGCAGCACAAACGACACAACTTTGGCAGGCAAATTACTCCCAACTCAAGAAAAATCACCATCAATATTATCAGCTGCACACAGTGCCAAATGACTCGGCTTCTGCAGCTGACAATGCAATTTCTTAATCTGGGGAAATTTGCCTCCAAGGGCCATGTTATTTGGGAAGCTCCAGTAGAGGACTCGGGCCAGTCCCTGTGGTTTGTGAGGGTCCCACTCGCATTCCACCTTATCTCTGTGATTCATTCCTTCAGTCACTCATCCAAGTATCTTCCTCAGTATGAGGGAAATTGGTGCAAAGCTTCCAATTTATAGCTACCTTTATCTAAGCTACTTGGATGAGCAATGAAACATTTTGATCTCTCAAGAAAAGAAGTCCAGTTGCCATGACTCAACTTCCAGATTACTGCTCTGTTCCCTACATGCAAGTCACTGGAAAGGTGTATTGAAGATTCTGACACTACCTCTGCTAAACTTTTACCTTTGCTTGTTGCCTGTCCTTTTAAAGAAATTACATTTCACGGGGCCTCCTTGGAGGCTTTTACTTCCTTTGTACTGCAGGAACAGTCATTTTGTGTTCGTTTTTGATCATCGCTCCTGTTTCAGTCATCATCATCTAGAACTGAAGAGCTGGAAAGGACGCTCTGCTGGATCATTGAGCCCAACTCCTCCCAAGGTGCCCCCCCCCGCCACCACTGGTTGTGAATCCAACTCCCAATTGCAGCTCCCCAGTCACTCCATGGGCAACTGAGTCTAGCAAAGCAGATTGTTCTCGATGGTTTTAGAGTACTTCTTCAGCTTCTGTCTAATTGTTGATATTAAAAGTTCCTGGATCATATCACAGTCCACTCCTGGTCTTGCTTCTGCAGAGCATCCAGCATCCTCATCACCTGCTGCTGATTATCCAGGGTACTTGATTTCTATATTGCCCCAATGGTGACCCCCCAACTCACTTATAGTTATTTTTTAAAATTACTTAAAGCTTTTATTTGTGATAAACCAGTTATTGGTTGCACAGAATTCTGTGAAGCACTATCTTGCTTCATTCCAGACTCTTGTTCCTGAGTAAACATCCACAGGAATGCACGGCTCATGACTGGGTCGACTGCATATGTAATACGAAAGAGCGTGTTAGAATGCTGGAGAAAGCGAGGTCTTCTTCAGGACATCCCAGCTGGAAAGCCACCGAGGCTGATTCATAAAGCGATCTGATGGAGGCGTCCTGGGCAAAGGCAGGCTGCCAGCGTAACTGGACCCGTGTTGAAAGCATCCACCGCTCCTCAGGAGAGAAAACTCTGCCTTCTAGGAGGGTGATCCTGTCCCAGATTTGGAAAGGATTTGTGATGCCTGCTGGCTAGCAAAGCCCATAAACAATGTTTATTTAGCAAAGTGGTTGGAGATTCACACAGAGGTGTAGCCAGGATTTCGAGCGCCTGGGGACAACGTTCGTTTTTTGCGCCCTTCCTGCTGCCGCCCCCCCACACACACACATTGCACCCACCCAGCAATGGGGGCTGAACCCTGAAGGCATGGGGTGGGTGTGCGCGTGCAGGCGGACGGCCGTATGTGTGTGTGTGCTCTTTACACCCCTCCCACCAAAGCGAGGAAGAGGAGGAAGAGGGTGCTGCGGCCACCACACTCCCGACTGCCTGCCTGCCTGCCTGCTTCGCCACACGAGTGGCGGTGGACACGGCAGAGGGGGTGTCGTCATCAAGCCTTAGGGGAAAGGAGGACTGCTGGGCAGTGGGAGGGTGCACAGCTTCCTCCTCCTGCTCCCCCCCTGCAGGAACCCCCAGATTGCTGCACCCAGGGCAGATGTACCCTTCTGCCCCCCCATACACCCCTGGATCCACAGGGAAGCGCCAGGCTGGCTCTGCCCAAAGCGAGTCTTCTCCACTGGACCGCCAGTGCTGTTCCAAGCGTCACCTCGAGGGAGGGCCTTTCATTTCCAGGCAGGACCTGGGACAGCACAGGCACCAGGGAAGGGCTTCCTTGCTTCTCTTTGCCACTGCATGAGATTATTTCCAGATTCTTCATCTCATGCATCCACATCGCTTTTTAATACCGAACTACATAAGAACCAAAGAAGAGCCCTGCTGGATCAGGCCAAAGGCCCATCTAGTCTAGCTTCCTGTATCTCACAGTGGCCCCACCAAAAGTAGCACAAAACCAGGGCAAAACTGCCCCTGCGGGTCGCTTGCCTCTTTCTTACAAACCACCCAGCTCTTTGTGCATCTGGTGCAAATTATCAACCCCTTTCCAACAAAGACAAAACAAAAGCTCTTCATCTTACGGTGCTGGTAAGAATCCCAGCAAGCCTTGAAAACCCCTGAGATGTTTGGTTGAGCAAGGCAATCTAACTCAAGGGAGACAGTGACTGGAATGCTGTCATGCACCTCCACGTGAGCAAAGAAGGGTGAAGTCAGCAGCGGCAGCACACAGCAAATTGCAGCTGATTAAAAGCTTCCTCGGGTGCTTTCAGACCACACATGACTTTGTCATACCGTGTAGGCGTGCACCCCAAAATCACCTTTAATGAGCAGTTGTTTGCCACGGTGGATGACATCATCCCCGTTTGTGTACAATCATGGAGCTGCGGAAGAACATTTCAGCTTGTGCGCTTCCCGTCCTTAAAAGGCAGGGGCTCCTTACCCAACTTCTACAAAATGCTCTTTTCTCAACTGGAAAAAAGTGTCCTGCATGTGCAAAAGTAAAGAGGCTTCTAGCACTGGGCAGCTCCAGACACCGCCTTTCAGTCTAAAGGATTCCAAGAAAAGGCTTTTCTTTGGTTCCAAGTCTGCACGGCAGAAAAGTGGTGCTCCAGGGCCACACCCAGAGACCCACTGCACCCCTGAGCCCAGGAGGCCTGTGCAACCTCCCCTGCAGATGTTTCCTACGCAGTGATCCTGTTTCAGCATCATCTTACAAGCTTGGCCCCTCTGGACCTTCCCGACATGGGTTGCATCAGTCCCTGAAACAACAGTGTCAGAAGGAAAGCAGATCTCAGGCCCAAAGCCAAACTCTGGGGAAGCAACAAAAACAAACACAGCAGTTGTGCAGAATTCTTTCTTGTGAGGCTGCACGTGGTGCCTCCAGATGTGCTGGAACCGATCAGGCACATTCCATTCCACTGAAACGGACAGCAAGCTGCTCATGGAAGTCGCTCTGGGTGAGTTTTCTGCCTGCCGGCAAGGAACCAGGATACCTGGTTGGAGGTGGGGGAGGTGGCCCAGGGCTCCCGATGGCCCCTGGGGCTACCTAAGGGCTGGTCAAGTTTTGCATGATGTCATCGTGTTGGGCAGCACACACTTTGGTCTCGGTATGTACAGCCTATAGTGTCAGTCCGCAGCCCAAACGCCACTTCCATCAGTGGAGCTGATGCCCCCCCCCCACTCCATTTCCATCCATGACTCCCAGCATGATGACAGATCTGCTTATATACCGCCCCATACCACTTCAAGCCCTCTCTGGGCAGTTTACAGTTTAATTACAGTAATGCAGGCTATACATTGTCTCCCTGCCCGCCCCCCCGCGAGCTGGGTACTCATTTTACCAACCTTGGAAGGATGGAAGGCTGAATCAACCGTGAGCCGGCTGCTACCTGGGATTGAACCCCCAGGTTCTGGGCACAGTTTTACCCGCAGTAAGGGCATTTAACCACAGTGCCACGAGGCTCCTTCAAGAAGCCACAAGACCCCTTGCTATTCTGCGGTGGCAAGCTGAAGTGGCTTCCTCCAGGAATCCCACAGGAAGGTCAAATATGTCCTCATTGTGGGATGGGAGCTTTGACCAGTGCCCAGGGCCTTCACTGTGGGCACAATCCCAGCTCCACCTAAGATGCCCTCAGCCTTGCCTCTCCTCTTCATGTGCCCACAGTGGGTAAGGTAAGTGGAGGGGTGCCCACTCTCTTGCCACTGCTGCTTCTCTTGGTCAAACTCCTGCCCTCCTCCTCCTCCTCCTCTGGCTCCACCTGGGTAGCACCTCATGGCATATTTTCTTTTGTCTGTTCTCCACCTCTCTCTCTCTCTTTCTCTCAAGCCTCCGTGGGAGTGGATGACCCCTCCTGGGTCTGGCATGTTCAGTGGGTTGTCCATCTGCCTTGACTTGATAATTAGCATTTTTTTGATCCACATGATCTCACAGAAGCGGAATTGGGGGAGGGAGAGGCATGCCAATAGAAGCAGCGTTGATCTTCCTTTGGCGACTTTTCCTGGGGTAGGAAACCCTGTCTGGTTTTCCTGGTTTTCACTTAAGTGGTGTTTAAATTGTTAATCCCTCACTCTTCTCTTCATGCCCTTCATGTAGAGATGTCCGTCCGGGTTCTTTTCGGCCGCTGTCTTCTACCCAGGAGCATGCCGATGCTGGGGCACACAAGGTCCATCCTCCCCAGCCAGCACAACCCAACAGGAGGCTGCCGTAGCTTTTCTCACTTAATTGCTGTATGAAGGACCTCATTCACAGCTCCTCCTCCTCCTCCTTCTGATCCTCCTTATTTCGGATGTTCTCTCTTCATGTTCTCCTTGGCCTGCACTGCTCAATGCAGCTTCTCCTGCCAGATATGCCAGAGGCCAGGAGCTCCATCTGTCCCAGCCAGCACAGCTAACCGTCAGGGATCCTTGGAGTTTCTGCCCCAAACATCTGGAAGGCCTAGGGCTGCAGAAGGCCAGGGAATGTGTCCCTGTGGTTATGACACATTATCCGGCGGCCCTTTCCCCCACTCGAATCCCGCAGCGACATCTTGCCCTGCTGTCCCTTGCAATGTAATGCCTTGGAAAGCTATCCTTGGATTCTATCGGTCCCAGCTCCCTTTGGAACTCAAACACAGTCCCATTGAAGAGATTGCTCTGATTTTCTCATTTCATTCATCAACCCGTTCATTTCCTGTGTCCAACAAGTGACAACTACCCCTCCCTTTTTCGTCTCTGCTGGCCAACAGAATGGCTGTGGGTGCTCCAAGGCTGCCTTCTGTCGAGCAGGGCTGCAACATGGCAAGAGCAGGTGAGGTGGTGAGGTGGGCGCTTCTCCCAAAAGGTTGCCCCCTCCTCTGGGCCCAAGACCATGGGGAGACAAACTGGAGCCCAGCCTCGGAAAGAGAGACCAGCCAGTCTCCTCCACACCACCCAGTCCCCAGCTGCCAGGAGGGAAAAGTGGCCAGCGAGGAGATGCTGAGAGGGGCAGCAGCCCAGAAAGGTCACTTTCCCACACTTGGTGCATGTAGACTCTGCACGCAGAAGCTCTGCACTCAGGTCCAATAAACAGAAGAGGGGAAAGCATGGATCCAAAACAGTCAGTAGATACAAGGAAAAGTTCGCCCTGTCTACTTGGAGAGGGAGGAAGAGGAAGAGGAAGAAGAAGAAGAAGAAGAAGAGAGAGAGTGCACAGAAAGTGACACCCCTGGGTTCAGTTCAGCAAATAGTAAGGATCCTGGGAGATTGTATGAATGAAGGGGAAACAGCCAGTCAGTTCCTACACAACAGAACAAGATGCCTCCTCCTCCTCCCGCAACTGACACAGGAATCAGCTCCAAAATTAACATTATTCTGAGCACAAGTAATGCTCAAAGCACCAGATCCCAGCACTTGCCCATCTGGAAGAGAACATCTGAAGTTACCACCAAGTTTGAAGGCAGAGCAAAAGTACACAAAATGCCGGCCGCAGAGCCAGGGTGGAAGATTACGGGCCGGACAAAGGCTGCTTATGACACTCCTCCCATGAAGATCCCACGCCTCCTCCAGAATCTTCAACCAGCCAGCTCCCCCCCCCCCCCGCTGGCCGATGGAAATGTCAAACACTCTGGGTATGTTTATGCTTCATAGCAATGTTTGAGGCTTTTAGGAGGTCCGTGGGAAATGTCAGGGATGTGGATACTTCCTAGAAGATCTCATGGCTGACTGAACAGGTCTCATCAAATACCTTGCTTTTCACCCGCACCCTCCTTGCTGCCAACAGTCAGCATTCCTTTGGACAAGAAGATGCTCCAAATCCAAGACCCTCCTTTTTTTTGTTAACATCACAAATCATAACAGAATATTTTTTTTAATCCCAAAGTGGGAATGAAGAGAACATCGGGTCTTTTTGCCAAAGGCCCCCCTCTAGTTTTAAGAAAAGGGAACTCCCTGCACACAAAGTCATCAGCTAAGAGAGGAACATAAAACCAAGAGCCTGCAACGACCCATCCAAAACACACGCACGCACACACACACACACACACACACCGAGTTGCTTCTCTGCAGCTTGGGGAAGTGCATAGGATCCTAGAATGGTGAAGTTGGTGCTGGTGGTGGACCTCCAAGGCCATCAGTTCTCAACCCTCTGCACAAGGCAGGGATCCAAACCATAGGATATCTTGCTAGGCAGCTTTCTCTTCAGTGACTCCAGTGTTGGAACATTCACCGCCTCTGGAGGTAACTGGTTCCACTGGTGAGTGTTTAAGAAATTTAACCACCCCCACCCCCACTCCACCCCTGATATTCAATTGTAACCTGGCTTCCGGTAACTTGAGCCCATTCCTGTGTGAACATAAGAACCTAAGGAAAGCCCTGCTGGATCAGGCCAAAAGCCCATCTAGTCCATCTTCCTGGATCTCACAGTGGCCCCACCAGATGCGTCTGGGAGCGCACGAGACTAGATATCTGTCTCCTGCTACTGCTCCCTGCATCTGGCCCTTGAAGGACCCTGGTTTTTAGCCTGGAGATGACACATCTCCATCATGGTTTGTAACCTGTGATGGACTTTTCCTCCAGGAATCTGTCCAATCCCCTTTTGAAAGCATCCAGGCCAGAGGCCATCACCACCTCCTGTGGCAGGGAGTTCCACAGACTAACAACATGCTGGGTAATTTTTTTTCTTTTGTCTGTTCTCACTCTCCCAGCCCTCAGTTTGAGTGGGTGTCTCCCTAGTTCTGGTATTTTGTGAGACTCATGCCCTGCATTACTCATGCCCTGTGTGTCCTGTAGTCTGGTATGTTCTAGAAGAGATCCTGCTCAAGCGAAGTGCCACCTTGGTGGTGGTGATGAAGGTTTCAGGAATTCTACTATTTCAGATGCTCTTAAGGCCACCAGAGCTTTTTACAGGTCTGTCCCATCATCTTGGGGCAGGGAAGGGAGACCCTGGTTTGAGTACGTGAAAGAGCTGGGTTGGGATGAAGATCTGCAGGCATTCCTGACAAAATGTTTGCGCCAAACCACTGAAAAAAGGGCAGCTCAAAACACCAATTCCCCGGGAAAGATGCCCCTCAATTCAAATCACACTCTGCTAATTGCAGCCTAGTTTCCAACAAGTCCGGATTTAATGCCGGCTCCTCCTGGCAGCATTTGAAGGCAGAGGCCCCTGGGGGACCTCCGGCTTCTTCCTCCTCCTCCTTGGCTCAGGCACTTTATTTTATTTTATTTTATTTTATTTTATTTTATTTTATTTTATTTTATTTTTGTCTTCCTGAAATCAGCTGCCATGCAGCATTGCCAACGTCCCACATTCTGGCAATTCTCTTTGATGCATCCAGTCAGCTGCACAGTGGCAGGCTCTCTCTCATCTGCACAGTCAAACGAGTCTGCAGAAAAGTCCGTGTGTGCACAGAACATGATTAAAGCATTTCCCAGCGGAGGCAAGGCGTTCACGCTCCAAACAGCCTGAATAAACATGGCTCCCCTCCTTGCAAGGCAGGGTTTTTGGCCTCACAAACAGAGAGGCAGCAGAAGGAGGAAAACGGGCCGTTTGCCCTGATGGCACAGGGAGACAGTGACACACCCTGCACGGCAGAAAAGAGGAGCAGAGGTCTGATCCAAGAGCACCCGGAGGAGACGAACCATCAACCTGGGTGGGCAAAGATCAACCCCCCCCCCCAGTGCTTCTCAACCTTGCGACTATAAACCCCATCCACACACTTCTAAGGACTCAAGGGGGGGCTTCAGCTACTCGTTTCTCAAAACTGCCCCAGTGGCTTCAGTGGCCGAAACGGCCCTGGGTGCCCGCGAGAATTGCAATGTGTGTCCTGTCTCTGTTGGGAGTAGGAATGACCCTTCTGGCTTGGGAGCCCCAGCCTACGCCTGGAGGGGCGGAGGGGCCATCTGGACCAGGCTGAGGACCACTGCTTTGAGGTATCAACTCTGGGCCAGGCACAGAGGAATGGCTTAGAGCAGACCTGCCCAACAGGTAGACCGTGGGCTACTGGTAGTCCGCGAAGGGTTCAAAAGTAGCCCACCGGAAACCACTGCTCTACTTGCAAAAGTTTTTACTTATGAGCATGTGCTCAGAATGGATAAAATTCGCAAGTAGAGGTTTTAGTGTAGTAGCCGTCAGGCATTTTGGGCCGGAAAAAGTAGATCTTGGCCTGTTCAAAGTTGAACAGCCCTGGCTTAGAGGGTGGAGGGATGATTGCGCCAGACACAGAAACAAAGATGTGGAGAACAAAGGTGGCAATCATCTACACTGGGGTCTTCTCAATGCAATACTATGCATGAATGAGAAAGCCCAAGAGTAGAAGAAGGCGGGTGGGGTGGGGGATGGTTCCTCTAACATGGGGTGCTGGAGGAGAACTTTGAAGACACCATGGTCCATCAGGAAGACCAACCAGTGGGTTCTTCCAAGTGTGCACTTAACTGGGCCTGTAGCACTTTGGGACAAGACTCATACATCGAGACAGTAAGGGTGAGAAAAGCAGAAGGCAACAGGAGAAGAAGACGAAGGAAGGAATGGGATGACTGCCTAAAGCAGGCATGTCCAAACTTCAGCCCTCCAGATGTTTTGGACCACAACTCCCACAGCCCTTTGCCATTGGAAATACAGGCTTGGATTTCTGGGAGTTGTGGTCCAAAACATCAAGAGGGCCGAAGTTTGGACATGCCTGCCCTAAAGGAAGCTATTGGATTGACTTTGGAACAGCTAAGCAGGGCTGTTGAAGGCAGCACCCTTGGGAGACGGTTCCTTCACAAGGTTGACACGGGGGGGGGCACTTGAGGAAACATAAAACACAAAAGATCTACAAATGGCTATTAAGAAACCATTGTTAAGACCCCTCTCGGTATGGAAGATGAATTCCATTTCTAGTGCATTTCACATCCTCGCCAGCCCCCAACAAACCCACCCACCCACCCACCCCACATATTGTCTGTCAAAATCTGTCTATTGAGGATTCAGGCATCTGAACAAATAGACTGCAGGAGACTACTATTTATGCCAAAGAGAAAGGTGTCATAAAATGCTATCAATCAATCAGTCAGCCAGCCAACCAAACGACCACTCAATCAATCTTGTAAGCCTTTAAGGGGCTGCTAAACTCTTTGTTACTTCTGCTGCCCACCAAGTGCTGTGCCATCTTCCTCACTATAAGATGCCTTGGGAAGAACCCATTTCTCTCTCCATGGAAAAGTTTTAGTTCTGTTCTGCTCAACAAGCCAACTGGGCTGCCTATATGCTGTCCCACAACATTTAAAGCATTATCTGGGCAGCTTACAATTTAATTAAGAACCTAAGAACCTAAGAAGAGCCCGGCTGGATCAGGCCAAAAGCCCATCTAGTCCAGCTTCCTGTAGCTCACTGTGGCCCCACCAGATGCCTCTGGGAGCGCATGAGACTAGATATCTGTCTCCTAATACCACTCCCCTGCATCTGGCCCTTGAAGTACCTTGGTTTTAAACCTGGAGGTGACACATCTCCATCATGGTTATGATGGCTACACACATTGCCTCTCCCCCCATCTCCACAGAGAGCAGGTTTACTCAGTTAACCGAGCACAGGAGGACTGAAGAATGAGCCCGTGGAGAGCCTGCCAGGGTCAGAGTCTTCACTGCAGTACTGCAGTAGAACCACCATAGCACGAGCTGAACCAAAACAAAAAAGTGCCTTCTAGGAATGACAGCTATGGCTTAGGATCTAGAGCGGGGGTCCCCAACTCTGACTCCTCAGATATTATTGGACTAAAACCCCTCAAAGCCTTCGCCATTAGCTAAAGTAGCGTTCAACTCCCCCTGGCCAGGATTTCCGGGAGTTGGCAATCTGAGAACATACGGGGATCCAAGACGGGGGAGAAGCGCTAGTCTGGAAGGGCCACACAGTTTTGTGATTTGGCTGGCCTGCCCATAAAATCTTCACCAGGTACCTCTCTTGCTTTCCTGAAACCTCTCCTGCCCTCCACAAACCCGCAGTTGTTATTGTTAAAAGCTAAAAGGAGACTAGGGTGTGCTGGAGCTGAGCTGTCTCCTTTGCACGCAGAATGGCCAAGTGCCGTGGGATGGATGACGGAGGAGGCGACTCCAGTTACTGAGCGGTAGTGAAACCACTCTGGGTTTTACAGGAGCCGGCCAGAGGGCTGAACCTGATTTCTAAAATAGGCCTGGTGCCTTGGAAAGGTCCTTTAAAGTTCATAGCACAACCCGGAGCGAAATCGCCATCTCTCTTCCCCACTCCCCCCCCAAAAGAAAAGTCACACAAGTCTCCAATAGTTGCGTCCCTGGCATCTCCCCCCTTCAGAGGAGGAAAAATCCCTGCATGGATCCTGCATAGCCATCACTGCTGCCAGCCAGTGTCCAGAATGCTAGGCAGCTTCCAATGTTCCTAGGTGGCTGTCTCGATTCGGCTGTGTGTGGAAGCAACCCACGTTGGAAGGCCACGGGAGCAGGAGGTTCAAACGTGGGAAGATCCACAGCCCTTCAGGAACATAAATAGCCAGGGGGAAGAGGCAGGAGCAGACTGTCATCTAGCGGTTTCCTTCTCCCCCCCCCCTCAAGCTCAAGGGCTGACATGGCAACCTGCCCATGGTAGAGGACACTGGACATTGTTTGATAGGGGGGCTGATTGGAATGGGGCAGCTGGGGAAGCCAAGGAGTGATGGCAGAAGAGCCCCCCCCCCAGCGCTAAGGGAACCGGGGAACCTCTTCCACCCCCTACCCCTTGTTCCCTCCCAAGCCTGCAGGTCTTCATGAATGTGTGAGTGTCAAAGCACCATGCTGAAATTACTACTCCCCCCCCATCACAACTGGGGATTTCTTTTGGGGCTTTGAGGACCAAGTGATGAGCAGCTCAGTTGTCTGCTGGAGAAATGAATGGTGAGTGGCCACAGCTGCACTTGTGAGCAGCTGAGCATTTATTTATTTATTTATTTATTTATTTATTTATTTATTTATTTATT
>JAHTLZ010000246.1:385962-401958 GCA_023846285.1 Phrynocephalus versicolor
AACTGCTGACCTGCGTTAAGCCGAGGGCAACGGTGGCATCAGGCCATCCCTGCCCTTCTAAAGCCAGGCCACCTCCTAGGAACAGGGAGTGGCCTTCCTCAGAGTTGGGGCAGCTGAGCTCAGGGTTAGCATTAGCAGCCGGCAGCCATTCCTTTTGAGGTTTCGGGGCTGGGAGAAAGGCACAGCAGGGCCACGGCCAGGGCCCTCCATTGGGCACTGCTCTGGCACTCAGCTGCCTCTGGCCTGTCATCCCACTTGCAAATGCAGAAGCAGAATCTAGCCTCCTGGAACCAAGCTCTGGAGAAATGGCGTGCTCTCCTCCCCCCCTCTCCTTTCCAGGAGGTGGGCACCCAGAAGAGATACACGGAACTACGTGGGGTGGGGGTTTGGGGCAAGGGTGTCATGGTCTCCAGTGGCCCACCTGCGTGTCATCACTACTGCCTCTTCCTCCCAAAGCATCAGGCTCCCGCCGCTGTCCCCCTCCCCTCCTGCTCCTTTTGCCACCAGACCGCCGACAGGTTCCTTCCTTCTGACAACAACCAAGGAGGAGGACGGGGGGGGGGGGCGTCACCGTCGCAGCCTTTGAGGGGCTGAGCCCCCTCCACGTCCCAGGCGAGGGCCGCTTGACAGATTCAGGGCAGCGAGGATGCAGGAACAACCACCCTGTGCTCAGTTTGCTGAAATGAGGAATAGGAATGGGGAGCGGATTTCCCATCGCACAGGCTGGCAGGGATCCGGAGGAGAGGAAGTGCTCGGCTTTGCGCTTCCACGGAGAGGCTTGCTCTCGGATCTGGGGCACAGGAGAACAAAAAGCACGGGCTGGTGACCTGCACGCCAGGCCCCCAGGGATCCGCCTGGCTCCCCTCCTCCCCCTCACACACGGTGACTTCTACAGGCAGCAGCTTTGCGGAAGTGGAGGCAACCAGGGGCACAGCAGGGCAGAAGCCAGCTTTGCAACTGGAAAGTGACAAAAGGCAAAGACGGGGAACCTGGGGCTGGAGGTGGCTTCTAAGCAAGGTCAAGCTTACCCAGTGTTGACTCTGCCATGATGAACGCTGCTGTGCCCTGCAGGGAAAAGGCAAGACTGCAGCAGGGGCTGGCCGGGGAGAAAGTGGAGACCCCAGCAGCCACGGGTGGCAGGAGAAACCTGGAGTGCATTTGTTGATATATTCCGGGCTGCTGGGGGGTGGGGGGGGGAGAAAGAACCAGAAGGGTCATTAAAACACAAGGAGGGAGGTGGGATGAATGCTGAATCAGAAGAAAGCCAGTTGCTGGGCGGCAGATTGCAGGCAGCCCCTTTAAGCAAGCTCCTGGAGAAGGGAAAAGGTTTGGCCCATTAAGGCTCCCTGGCAAAACAGAGTTTAAATTAAGACCCACTTCTGCAAAGCAATTAAGCGGGCGCTTGGGTCTCCCTGGGATTCAAAACGGCTCCATCTGGCTACTTGGAAGCCACGCACCGCCCTCCAGCCAGGCTCGCTGGCAACACTCCTGGAACTGCAGCCAGCCGCTGGAAGGAAGGGTCCAGCCAAGAGGATGCCACCGCTGCCACCCTGTGCCTCCTGAAACAGCAAGTACACAGGCGCCCCCCCCCCCAAAAAAAAGAGGAGTCCCAACTGCCCCGATGACTGAACCGGCCTGGCCCACAGAAGGAGCCACACGGCTCGGGCCGGCCACCGCGGGCACCCTCTCTCTCCCTCTCAGCCTTCTCATCTGGCACGGACAGATCGGTCAAGTCTTGACTGCGGTGCCCAGAGAGGCAGTCCATGGGATGCTTCTGAACCGGGCTGATCTCCCTCCCATCGCCACCTGCCTACGCACACACACACACACCCTTCCACAGAGCCCTTATGCCGCTGATCGGGAGCAAAACAGGGCCACATGAATTAAGCAGCTGTTTGTGGGGGGGGGTATGAAAGGGAAGCACTTAATTGGGCCGGCCAATTTGGTTATTTCCTCCCACCCCCTCTTAGATGGAACTGCAAAGTCACGGATGGGAAGAGAGAAAGGGAGGAACCGCCACCCATCTGGATTTTTAACCATGCGCCCGCACTGACTCACAGCATCTTCCTTATGAAATTAATTCAAATTAACTCAGATGTAACACAGCTACAAGGAATACTCCAGAGGCTTTATAGACTCTCGGAGTCAAATGACGGGAGGGACTGGGAGATGGGAGGAGCCCCTCCTGCTGTGCTGAACTGCTCCTGTCACCCCCCACCTGGAGTCATGTACCCAGTTCGGGGCACACTCACTCCACAGGGAGGAAGGTGTCAGCAGCAGGCTGGAGAGGAGTGACCAAGCCTTGCTTGCGAGGAAAAGCTGAGGAGACACGGCACATGTTTACCTTGGAGAAGAGGAGATTCAGGTGTGGTCACACCATCTCCACAAATATCCAAAGGGCTTTCCCATCAATGACAGGGTGGGTGGGTGGGTGGGGTGGGGGCTGGGAATAGGAGCCCCCACCTCCAAGGGAGGCGATGTGAACTAAACCAGAGAGAAAACTTGCTAACGGCGAGAGCTGTCCTCCAGCAGAGGCAGGAGTGGTGGTGGTGGAGAAGGCTGGGCCACTCTTCTTCTTTTGGGGGTGAGTTGGGGGACTCCAACTCCCAGGATTCCCCAAGAGCTCCCCAAGCAGGAATCTGTGAGCTCTAGGCCACAGATAGGGAGGTGCCTCCAAAGGCCCATCAGGCCCTGAAGCCCAAAGCCTACCACTGGCCATGCCCCCCTCCCGCTCTGAAAGGAAACAGCTCTGGGGGCTTCATGGGAGGCCTAGATCTGGGACCAGGAGGCATGAACTGAGGTCCCACTGTTCATGAGCTGCTCTAAAAGGGCCCTCACAAAGAGCTGCACCTCCCACAAAGATCTAGACCTCTCAAGAAGCAAGGGGGCAGTTGCCTTTTTTATTTTATTTTGAACAGGAAGCATAATAACTTTTGGACCCAAAGGGATAATAAGATCTCCTATGAACTCTCCCAACATGACAAGGCCACCTGGTCTACTGTGATGGCAAGGACTCAAAGAGGACCCGACGGGCACAGAACTGTCGGGAAGGAGCAACTGCGCCACATGCAGGGAGTGGGGGACCATCGGCATGGTCCAGGATTCTCTCTTCTCGGCCACCACCGTGGGAGCAAAAGCCCTCTGGCCCTTCTCTCTCCTCCCCCAGCCAGCCAGCCTCGGAGGAGGGAGGGACCCAGGATTAGGGTCCGGGACCCTCTCCTCATCGTTCCCAGGCTCCCGGTCTGCATCATCCGTGGCAGGGACCAGGGAGCCTTTCCGCCTGGCACATGAAAAGCATTGCCTGCCCTAGATAACCGCTTCTTTTTCGGGAGGAAGCCAGAGGATGTATTCACATTTCATAAGAAGGGTGCGCCACTTGCCATTCCCTTATTTCCTTCTGCAGTGCAAGCTGATGTTACAACAGCCTCTCCTGAAGAAAACCAATTTCAACACCAGAGAGGCTGTCAGCTTTCACCCATTTTGTTGAGAGAGAGAGAGAGAGAGAGAGAGAGAGAGAGAGAGATTTCTTCCATGCCGGATGATGGAGGCTCAGCAGAAGGCACCACACATGGTCGGGAAGGCCGGCTTTCAGGTTGGCTTCCCCCCCAGGAGCAGACATGGGTGGTGGGGGGGGGTGGCTGCTGCGGCTGCTGCTGTTGTGATCAGAGCCCTTGGGTCCCTTTCAAGACATGAACCCCTGGACGGCAGTGATGCAGGAGAGACAGGTGCTGTGATGGCAGTGACCCTTGCACAAGGGGAGGGTGCCCCGATGCACACCTCGCCACCGGCCCCCCAAGCCCGGAGGGAGGCTGGCACCCCATGATCACCTCCCTCCTGCACCCTGCAGGCAAAACTGGTCTGGCCCCCAGTGACAGTTTAGCCAAGGAGCGGAAGGATTCATCTGGGCGCCCCACCTGCTCCCCAACCCAACCCGTTCCTCCTGCACACACCACCACCCCTCTGGCTCAAACAAGAGAGGGAGAACAGGCGCTTGCAGGGCTCTCCTTGCATGGGGGGGGGGGGGTAGAGCCAGGGTTTGAGAAGGGGGCTGGGCCAAAGAGTCCCCTCCTTTTGGGGACCACCCACTGCAGTGGGGAGGGGGGTGGATAACACAAGAGGACATCGGGTTTGGCAGAGGTGGCCAGGGCCAGGTCTGCCCAGTGCCTCGAGCCCCTGGAGAAACAAGGACCAGGATTAGGGGAGATGGGTTTTTTTAAAAAAGTAACTTCCCCTGCCTCTCTCCTTTTGGAGCCCTCCCTGCAGAAGAAGCCAAGGCCTGAACCTGCAGTCTCCTGGGTGCAAAAAAGGGGGGGTTTCACACACACACACACACACACACACAGAGAGAGAGACACACACGAGTGAGGGTCAATGCCCCATTAGCATCCCAATGTGAGAACACGAGAAGACGACTCATGTTCTCCCAAGAAGACCCCCGAGCACAACCTCACCTCTGCTCCCTGGCTCTAGCCACCGGCCCTCGGAGGGAGCCTGCCTCTCCACCGGTAGCCATCTTAGAGTAGAAGCCAACAACGGGTCCACCTCTGGCCAGGTTCCCCCCACCTTTCCAAAGCCTAAGCCTAAACCCTTTCAAACCAGTGGCTGCCACCACCACACCATCCACAAAGTACATCCATTGGGAACAAAGCAACGGCACCAGCCACGGAGTACCAGGTGAAAATCCAGGAGCCCACGGCAGCTCAGAGGCAACTGCAGGCTGACCACAGGGGCTAACCGTGCAACCCAAGTGAAGAAGCCCCTGTCCACCAAGGAGGGACAGTAGAGAGTCTGGCCAGCCCCCAGCCCCAGAAGGGGGTCTTCTGTCTGGACCAACTTGCCCCCCCCCGGCTCTCCCTTTGGCTGCTGGGGGTGGAGTGCATGGGGAGCAGAAGGGGGGTTCATTGGCCAGCCACTACTTTCCCATCCCCTCCAACAGGAAGCCAGTGGCACAGAGGAAGAGCCCCCCCTTGCACCCAAAGGGTATGCCTCCGCCCATCTCATCCAGTGCCTTCAATCCAGGAAGGGACCAGCGAAAGGAAGGAAGCAAGAAAAGGAATGAGAACCAGGCAACCCTCTGGGGGCGGCGGGTGGGAGGGGGCGGCACACTCACACCTGGCAGGGCCTCCTGTGTGTCTGCTGTGGATCTCCTGCCAATTAATACCGTTCTGCCATGCCAAGTCCTAGTATTATGAGAAATGGGGTGTGTGTGTGTGTGTGTGTGTGTGTGTGTGTGTGTGTAGCACAACGGGGGTGGGGAATCATTTCTCCATGCCATGCCTAATTTTTTGGCATCAGCCTCCCTCTGCCTTTCTCCTGCACCAAGAAGCCCCCTCCCCCCTCCCCCCCCAAATGCTTCAGCCTTCCTGGGATGCCAGCAGACTACAGAATGAGGCGAGGACTAGGAGGTATGATGGGGCCCATTAGTCTTCTTGATTTGGAAGCATTAATCAAGGGCGGAGGAATCCAGAGACGGCGGGATTACCAGACCGGAATCATGGCAGCAGCATCCTTGGGGAAGATCGTGGGGCCACTTGGAAATCTGGCCGCGTCCAGCTGGGCTACAGCCTTCAGGCTGCATTAGGGCATTATGTTGGCTTGGTGGACACTCTGTTTTTTTTGGGGGGGGATGTCTCACCCAAGTGGGGCAATGTTACCTGTTTGGAGTACAATCTCTAGATTCCCCTTCAGCCAGTACAGTGTAATCTCGGAGAGCTGTTCCTAAAAACTTCACGTTCCCAAATACCTGACTACGGTGACTCCCTGACCTCAGAAAGAGGCATCAGCAAAGTCACTCTAAGCCAGGCATGTCCACACTTCGGTCCTCCAGATGTTTTGGACCACAACTCCCACAGTTCTTTGCCATTGGAAATACAGGCTTGGAATTCTGGGAGTTGTAGTCCAAAACATCAGGAGGGCCGAAGTTTGGACATGCCTGCTCTAAGCTGTCATGGAAGAAGTAGAGAAATTCTATTTTGCTAGAATTGAGAAGCCTGCCCCCCCCCTTGCCTCTAGATCTTCTCAAAAGTTTCACTCTGGGTTTTTTTTCCCCTGCAGCTTCAGCTGTGGAATTATTTTTTAAAGTTGCAGCTTTTATCTTGCTCCTCTGATTTTATGAGATAATATTTTATTGATGTGGATGTTTTATTGATATTTTCTGTGTTTTAAGCTACCCAGTGGGGTCTTGTGAACCATGTTTGGTATGGTACATGCTCCAAAAATAACAGAATATATGGGCTTTTATTCTGAACAGGATGCACAGAACAGATGGGGAGGAAAGCTCACACTAGCTTTGTAAAAGGAAAGGAAAAAGAGACCTATTTTCTGCTGAGCCCAAACCAAGGTGTAGGCCCTTGCATGGCCGGGGAGCCTCCTGGCTGAAGCACCCACCCCCGCCCACATCATTCCTGATGGAAAGGCTCTTTGACACACTCCAGCTGTGCGTGTTTATCAACAGCAGGTCCTTCCATGTGGTGGCACCTCAATGGGGTGACATTGCCTAGTTTCAGAGAGAGGGCATGGAATCACAGAGCCACAGAAGCAGAAATGCCCCCTGAGAACAAGGACGGGGTCCATCCCAGATGGGTGGCTTGACCCCTGTCTAAACACTTCTGATTAGTTAGTCTGTGGAACTCCCTGCCACAAGAGGTGGTGATGGCATCTAGCCTGGATGCCTTCAAAAGAGGATTGGACAGATTTCTGGAGGAAAAATCCATCACAGGTGACTAACCATGATGGAGATGTGTCATCTCCAGGGTTAAAACCAGGGTCCTTCAAGGGCCAGAGGCAGGGGAGTGGTAGCAGGAGACAGATATCTAGTCTCGTGCGCTCCCAGGGGCATCTGGTGGGGCCACTGTGAGATACAGGAAGCTGGACTAGATGGGCCTTTGGCCTGATCCAGCACGGCTCTTCTTATGTTCTTATATGTTCTTATGATTAAGCCTGTCACACACATGGATTTTTTGAAACATTTGTATTTTTCTTGCACCGCCCAGAATTCTATGGCACTCATCCTGTGGAAGACCTGGATGGGGCCAAAAGCTAGTTTTATGATGGTGTCCTTTTTGCTGTTGTCTCATCAAGTTCATGCCCAGCCTTGCCTTCCAACTGTGTCCAAGATTCAGCCGTTTTTCTCTTTCAACCGAGAGCAGCCCACCACCACCACCACCACACTCCAAGTCCCTCCCCTCAGTGTTCTTCCTCATGCTGAATGTCTGTGGTGATTCTCTGGCATCCGGATGAGGTTCTCTCAGCCCTCAGATCCCTCATGCCAAAGTGAAGCCTAAATGCCATTCCTTCGGACCCCACCCTCTGCAGAAGCAGCACCTTGCTTCACCCTCTGCATGCCGTCCTCTTGGATTTCTGAAGGAGGTTCTCTGGTTGCTCTCCGACTTCTCCTCTCTGGGAGAAACCTGCACCAACTCCCCCAAGGCTTCCGACCTCCCTGGTCTCCAACCCCAGGACCAGTGGAGCTGCCCTCCCTCTGCTGGCTGCCTCCCAGCTGACTGATCAGGGTGCGCTGAGTCTCGATTCCTCTCAAAAGGTTTGCCCCCACTGAACCTTGTTTGAAACTAGTGCAGGTTTTGGAGGGTTTTTTGAACATACATCTTGAGGAGAAGTGCATTTTTTTTAATGAAGAGGCAACTTGAAGGGCAAGGAAAGAATGAGATACACCGGTCCATCCTGCTTTCTGAAGCCAGGGGAACGTGTGAGCTGAACAGGCCAAAGAAGCTCCAGAGTCACTGGACAGGCACCAATGCAGCACAAAGCAAAAGGCTGCACAGTTGTTGTTGTTGTTGTTGTTTGGGGGGGGGAGCTGCAGTAGGGAGAAGAGGCTGCCTCCTGAACAATACAGCCTGAGCTTCCATGAGCATCACACCGTCCCAAGTTGAAAGTAACCAGGCTTTCAGCTTTCACAGGTGTGGCTGATGGGCACACAGGAGGGGGGCCTTCTCTGTGTGGCTTCTCCAAGACTCTGGAACTCCCTCCCACTGGAGGCCTGCCTGGCCCCATCTTGACTGCCCATCTGCAAGCAGGAAAAGGTCTGTCTCTTCAGGCTGGCTTTCCCTGAGGGACTGGCTACCTGCTATGTGTGCGCGTGCGCGTTTGAGTGTGTTTTAGATTGATTATTATCCATTACTTCTTGGGGCCGAATTTGTAGTTCTGCTTGCATTGTTCCGTTTTCCATTTCTCACCATGGCCTTTCTTTCTTTTATATTTGCTCACTTCTTGTTCTTAGCTTTAATGTTGCCTTTTTAACAATCCAAGATGCCTCTTCGCAATCACTGTTGGTAGCTTTAAATATTGTCTTTAATGTTTCCTGGCAACTGTTGCCTCGATCTTTGTATCTTGTCCTTCAGTGTTGGAAGTCACCTTGGGTCCTTTCCAGGGAGAAAGGCCAGGTAACAATATTTTAAATAAATAACTCGAATTGGCTTTGAGGCTGCTGCAAACTAGAAATACTGAACAGGAGCTGGAAGTAAGCCTAGGACCTGATTTCTAAGACGAAAAAAAATCACCCTGGGGGACTGTTCTGCCCGGATTCTCGGCCCCCAAAAGCCTGCGCTGCCATTCCAGACAGGCGGGGCCTCCAGCCGGCCATGACCCAAGTGAACATTAATGCGGTTGTTGTTGTACAAGCCGCTTTCTTGATGGTCAGAACCCCCCACCCTCAACAGCCAGGCTCTGAGAGTGCCGTTATTCTCTGCCAGGGCCAGGGTGGGGGCAACGGATAGAGTACGAGACTAGGACCCGGGAAACCTGGGTTCAAATTCCTGATCAGCCAAAGAAGCTTGCTGGGGCTGGACCCACAGAAAACCACTCGTCTGACACTCACTTACCTCCACCCCACCCCAAAATCCCACCCAGGACACCCCAGATCAGAGACAACGTGGTAGCAAAGAACATCGAGGACAGCAGGAGCATTATTCCTGTTGGAAGGAGAAAACACTCACCCTGCCTCTTAACTCTTGAACTTGAGGGCACGAAGCGCAGCTAATGGGCAGCAATAATAGGTTTAGGACTCCGGTTCATAACTGTCACAATTCACAGCTGACGGTTTATAGCTAAAAGGCCTACCCACGTGGGATTTCAAAAGATACAGAGCAGCATCAGCAGACAGGACCTCCCAGGGCTCCAACAAGGCTCCGTGGCTGGCCACAGAGCCTCCACGTTCAGAGGCAGGGTATCTGTGGGTGGCAACCAGGTGAGGTAACAAGGAGAGGGCAGGGGTCAAACTGCAGTTAATTGCAGTGAAGACTCCGCTCACGGTCGGAATTCGATTCTGTGCAGGAGTGAGGATGGTCCCACCTGCATAATTAAATGGCAAACTGCACGGAGAGAGCTTGAAGTGCTTTGGGGGTGGGAGATAAGCAGTGCCCATCTGCTTCGCTGTCTGCCTCAGAGCACAGCGCACAGTGTAGGGGGGAAGGAGGAGAAAGAGGAGGGGAGCTCGTGGTGGAGCAGGGTGAGATTTCCTTTTTCCGCCGCCCGAGGCCAAGCGGATCTGCCGACTGGCAAAGAAAAGAGACAAGCGCTGATGAGCGCTAAGCCGCCGACACGAGGCGAGATGAGCCGGAGCGAGGCAGGGCGTTACATCCTCTTTTTGCTCGTCTCATACAAAGCGGACGCCGTGCCAATCAGACTTTGCAGGGGTGGGGGAGGCTGCAAAGTTTCTGCTGCAAACTCAAAAGAGGCAATTTAAGATTCTAACAGCAAGACCCTGGGCTTAGCAGGATTCTCAGATTTCGTGTGTGTGGAGTTGCGTCCTCTCCCGCCTCCCCCCCCCCCCGTCTTCCAGCACCGAGGACAGCGCACAGAGCTCAGCGGCTGCACAGCCCCCCGTCCCGGGAAGCCAGAGGGGCAACTGGCTAGCTTCAGCAGAAAACCTCCGGAAACCCTTCTGGACCAGAAGTGCCACCTGTGAGCTGGGTGAACATAAGAACATAAGAAGAGCCATGCTGGATCAGGCCAAAGACCCATCTAGTCCAGCTTCCTGCATCTCACAGTGGCCCCAACAAATGTGTCCGGGAGCGCATGAGATTAGATCTCTGTCTCTTGATCCCATTCCCCTGCATCTGCTCCTTGAAGGACCCTGGATTTTTAAGCCTGGAGATTACACATCTCCATCATGGTTTGTAACCCGGGATGGACTTTTCCTCCAGGAATCTGCCCAATCCCCTTTTGATGGCATCCAGGCCAGATGCCATCACCACCTCCTGTGGCAGGGAGATCCACAGAATAATAACACGCAGGGTGAAAAAATATTTTCTTTTGTCTGTTCTTACTCTCCCAACCCTCAGTTTGAGTGGATGTCCCCTAGTTCTGGTATTTTGTGAGAGGGAGAAGAGTGTCCCTCTATCCTGGCCTTCCCTCCTTCCCTCTGCCCCGTTCCTGCTTAGCAGGCACCCCACTCCATGTCCATACGTCCATTAATGGAGACAGCAGCCAGCACAGCAGGTGGTGGGGGCAGCTTGGAAGCCCCCCCCCCCCCCAGGGGGCTGAGGCAGGAAAGGTGGGAAAGTCACTTCTGGGAGGAGGAGCGTCAGCGCAGTGGGAGGCAAATGCCCCGGACTTTCAATGTGCTGTCGGAAGAGGGCTGGAGACCTTCTTGGCCAAATCTCAACAACTTTCTGGGCGGCAACTCAGGTACCATCACCTGAGACGATGCTGCCTGGGCAGTTTTGGAAACTGAAATCTATGAATGAATGAGTACTTCCCCGTATTTTTCTGCATTAGCTACATGGCAACCCTATAGCAAAGTAAAGCAAGAAGCTCTTGTTTAAAAAAAGAAGAAAAAAAGCCAAGGTCCAGTTTAGACCCTGATATAAGCATGAGTGAAAGCACAATCTAAGTAAGCTGCTATGTTCTGGTGCAGGGAGTGGACTCTACCCCATGGACTTGCATAGACACTAGAAAGGGGATGTTAACCTGGCGACTCCTCATTCTCCCTGAGGAAGGAGTGAGGGGGAAATCTCCCTCTGCTTTCTCTCTTGGCCCTGAGATGTTGCCGAGGAAAGGAAAGAGCTCTTTGGAGAGAAAGCAGAAAGGAGACCTCGAGGGACTCCCCAGCTGTTTGACAGCATGTCTGTCTAGAAGGTTCCTGCTGCCTGGCTGAGAGCTTCCTATCTCAAGCCCACGTCCAGAGAGAATCAGTCCATCTCTGATCTCCTGTTGGGAATCATCTGTCCTTCACACCAACCCTTTGCCAGGAACACCCCGTCAAAAACGATACTCTCTGCTGCTGGCTTGTGTTTGCTTCATTTTCTTCAGGGGGGAAGGTGTGTGCGAACATCACAAATGCCCCGTCTCAGCCCCTGATGGCGGACAACTGCGTACACTGACACCCACACACAATCTCCTCTTGGAAACTAGCTGCCTTTCACACCAACCCTTTGAACAAATGGTGTGAATACCCTTTTAGAAAATGTTTCTCTGCCTTTTTTTTGTATTGTTTTGTTTTAATCTGCCTGTGAGTATCCGCTCGAGAGATGCTTCTTATTCCTGAATGGGGCTGTTTGGTACACAGGACAAAGTTACAGGAGGGGAGGGGGGAGGAGAGCAAGAACCAAATGGGGATGCCGGTGAGGCAAGGGGACATCTCCTCAAGATCCCTTGCCACAGTGCAGTGCCAAACGAATGAATGAATGAATGAATGAATGAATGAATGAATGAATGAATGAATAAAACACCCAGAAGTAGGGCATTTCCCAAGAAATCCTGATTCTGGAAGGCAGAATCACAGCTTTTCCAGGATTCCAGAGATTGGGAAGGAATAAGAATTTGACAATGGCTTTAATTCTTCCCCTCCCGCTGAGCA
Organism: Phrynocephalus versicolor; assembly: GCA_023846285.1. Lineage (NCBI taxonomy): Eukaryota > Metazoa > Chordata > Lepidosauria > Squamata > Agamidae > Phrynocephalus > Phrynocephalus versicolor. The sequence goes on from JAHTLZ010000246.1 coordinate 397,778, forward strand.
AATTAGCAAAGCCCACATGGCCTGCCTTTTAGACCCCCATTCCCCCCTCCTGGTTTAAAGGCTCAAGGGCTTCCCTCTGTTCCACCCCCACCAACCCGTGGGGAAATCGCTTCAAGAGCTGGGACGTTAGTCATCGTGATGGCGGGAAGTGTGTGTGTGTTGTGTTGTTACAGTCGTGACCGACCCTTCTGTGATTTACCGAACAGCAGGTCAGTGCAACTTCACCTTGTAGAACGAAAATATAAACAGAAGGGGGAAAAAACACTCCCACAAATTACTGTTTGAAAAGGTCATAATGGCCCTGCCATACCAGTAGGGATTGTGAATAGGGCGTAAAACAATTTTGAACACTCAATGTTGTATAAAAAAAATCCATAAAGCCTTGTCATGCCCAATAGCCTAAAAACATCCCCACAAAATAAAAGGAGGGCCAAGAAGTTGGGGGGGGGAGATCCCCCAAAGCCAGCTGACCCAAAAAGTTCAAGCAGAATGCGACCCAGAAGCTGGGCACAATCCCTCTGGCCCAGGAATGCAGCAAGCTAGAAGCAAAGCAAAAACGTGTTCTGCTTATATACCGCCCCGTACCACTTCAAGTAGTCTCTGGGAGGTTTACAGATTTTTAATTACACTATGCAGGCTACACATTTCCACCACCACCCCAGTGAACTGGGTCCTCATTTTACCGACCTCAGAAGGATGGAAGGCTGAGTCAACCATGAGCCGGCTACCCCTGGGATTGAACCCCCGGTTGTGAGCACAGTTTTAGCTGCAGGACAGGCATTTAAGCACTGTGCCATGGGCCTCACAGCAGATACAGCTCAGGGTGCCCACCACATATGGGGCGAGGGGCAGGCAGATGCCAGCTGGAAGCAGTGGAGGTAGGCAGGCCCCATCCCCCAAGAGGGAGAGAGCTTCCTGCAAGGGACAATCAAGCTCTAGAATCATAGAATCATAGAGTTGGAAGAGACCTCTAGGGCCATCCAGCCTCTGCTTAAAAACCTCTAAAGAAGGAGACTCCACCACCCTCCTTTGTGGCAGCATCTTCCACTGCCAAACAGCTCTAACTGTTCTTCCTGATGTTCAAATGGAATCTCTTTTCCTGTAGTTTGAAACCATTGCCCTGAGTCCTAGTCTCTGAAGCCATGGAAAACAAACCTGTTCCCTCTTCAATAGGACATCCTTTCAAAGATTTAAACATAACTATCATATCCCCCCCTCAGCCTTCTTTTTGAAAGGCTAAACATTCCCTGCTCCCTAAGCCATTCCTCCCTAAGCCCTTCCAGACCCTCCTCAACCATCTTGGCCAGACCCTGCCAAGGTGGTGCTGCTCCCTTTGCAGCTTCCCCCCTCTTCCCTGGGGACCCAAGGCAGCTGGGGGGGGGCAGGGGACATCTCCCTCCGGAGGTGGAAGCCTGCAGGGCCTCTGGGACCCAGGTCGGCTCCCTGCAGAGGAAATGGCAGGAATTGCACGGAGCGCCTTCTGCCTACTGAGAGAATGAACTCTGCTCCCGAACAGGGAGTCTGGTAGGTTGGGGTGGGCACAGAGCCATGGATGGGAAAGTGGGACTGGTGGGGGGCAGCAGAGAGAGAGAGAGAGAGAGAGAGAGAGAGTCCACAACAGATGCTGAGAAGAGGCCATATCCTAATCCACGAACCAACAGAGTCCTAGAGGTGGGTCGGATGAAGAGGGAGGAGCGCAAAGTGGGCACAAGGTAAGGCGGGGGGGGCACCCAAGCAGCCAGCATTGCCTCTCCTTCTGAAGGCCCCTTTTTGATCCGTTCTTCACTGCCTTTTCTTAAATGCATCTTGCACGCTCTGAGCCCTGCTCGGCCACCCTCTTAAACCAAATCGATCTGTCTGCCCTGTCCCCATTAACCTGACTGACACCACGCTCCGATTCGTATCAACAGAAAGAAGAGGAAAAGGAAGCCGGGGGGGCATGGGTGGCAGCCTTCGCCCAGAGGCCCCCCCCGGCCCCTGGCCCCCCCCCCCCCCCCCCGGGGGGGGGGGAGACCACAGTCATCCAGCAAAAAAGGTCTCTCAGAAAGGCCCTTGATTGGCTAGAAGAACAAATGTATAAATAAAGAAACAAATAAAGCTCCACTCCCAGGTGATCTCTGGGGAAGGTTATTTATGATTTAGTTATTGATTCAATAAACACAGTGGGCCCTCTTATAACAAGAGGTTTGTTTAACAGAAAATCCGCTTAAAGGAAATTTGTGCAACAGAATCGCCTATGGGGCAAATCCGTACAACAGAAAAACTGCCGCAATTAGGGATTAATCCGTTTTCAATGCATTCCCATGGGAAATTGATACAAAGGAAAATTTGCTTGACAGAATTTCATTGGGAACGGATTAATTCCTTTATACAAGGTACCACTGTACTTTTTGTCTCTCTCTATAGATAGATAGATAGATAGATAGATAGATAGATAGATAGATAGAGTATAAAGTTTGAAAACAATTCAGCAACAATTTCAAACCAACAGCATCACTGAGGCGACTTGCCTTCCTGAAGGGGGGAGGGGGAGGTCTTTGCTTAATGACCGAAGGACGAGCGGGAGGGGGGCCAGCCTGGCCTCCCGGACGGCACATCCCAAAGCCTCGGAACCACCACTGAGAAGGCTCTCTTCTGCATCTTTTCCCAGCAAGGTTGGGAGAGTGGTGGAACAGAGCCAAGGGCCTTCCGAAAAGACCTTAGAGGCCAAGGTGGCTCGTAGGAGGAGACGGGACCCTTCAAAGAACCTGTTAAAAATGGGTGTAAAATGGGGGAGGTGGAGCAGCCCCGGGAACCATTCTCAAACGTGGCCGTGGGGCAAGAGACCACCTTTCCTGCCCGAAACCCTAAGTCCACAGCCCGGGCGCTGCGGGTCCTTCCAAAATGGCTCAGATGTGGTGCAGGGCAATTCCAGGGCTGGGGCCAGGCTAAGGGCCGGAACATGGGCTGGAGAGCCAGCGCACCCGCCTCAGGCTCTCCGGGGATGCCATCATTCTGGGTGTCTCCTCCAAATGCATGCCCCTTTCCTTGACGCGGTCCTCCCTCTTCCCCGTTTCCTTCGAGAAGCCCTCAAAACCCTACGCACCCACTCAACAGCCCCTGCCTCCGGGTCCTCCCTGCCCCACAAGCACAAAGAGAAGGTTTGCCAGAACTGGGGTTGGCAGCCCCTCAGTTCCTTCGTGACCCCAGCGGAAGGACAACCTCCTGCCTGCACCCTTACCTCTTGACAACCTGTGCCAAACTCCTCTGGGCATTTCCAGCACCATCTTGGCCCACACAGGCTTCAGATGCTGTCCTGTGGTCCTCCTCCTCCTCCTCCTCCTCCTCCTCCTGGGCCAAGGACTGGGAGCTGCCCCTGGTTCCCCTGCCTCCAGCGAGGAGTCGAGTCCTCCTTGCCGGAGGAGCAGCCACCCTCGCCTCCCCTTCTGCCTGCTCTGCCCAGGGAACCGGCTGATGGGGAGAAGCCCTCCGGGGGGGGGGAGCAGTGCCTCACTCTCCCCCTCCCTCAGGCACAGCCCTTCGCTCCCCTGATCTCAGCCGGCCCAGGTGTTGTGGACGAGTGGGTGGGTGGACGGGTGGGGGGCTCTTTTTCTTGAGCAAACAGCCTGTCCGTTCGTTTGGGAGGATCGGTCGCTCCTCGGCATCTCTGGGACGAATGCCTTTCATGTTTGACACCCCAGGAAAGCAAACCCCGCAGCCGCAGCAGCACATGCAGGCGGGCCTCGGGCCGCCTCCATTCACAAGCATCCACGGGGAACCATCCATTCAGACGGAAGTTAATCTCAGCGTTTGCCATCAACCCAGATTTTAATAAAAACCATCTCCCCTGGAGAGGGTGTTACATGGAACTGCCGTGCTGCTCCCCCACATTATGGCCCAGGCTTTCTCCAGGAACTCTGAGTAATGGTTCAATTTACGCTCACTCTGCCCTCCAGGCCCAACTGGCATGGTGTTTGTGTGGGGGGGGGGGGAGCCACACAATTACGAGGCTCCCTTGCTTCCAGTCGTTTTTGGTCACATACACTGAAGCCTCAGGGTCTCACGAGGTGTGTGAATGTGTGCAAATACACCAAGAGGTACCAGAAGGATGATGCTCTAGGTGCACAGGGGCCCCTCTTTCCACAGGGACAGCTCCTTCCCTCATTGGGAAGGAAAGACCCAATGAGCCTCATAATAACCTT
>JAHTLZ010000246.1:412748-429249 GCA_023846285.1 Phrynocephalus versicolor
CTTTCTTTCTTTCTTTCTTTCTTTCTTTCTTTCTTTCTTTCTTTCTCTCTCTCTCTCTCTCCCCCTCCTTCCTCCCCTCCTTCCCTTTCCTTCCTTCCTTCCTTTCTATTTCCCCCTAGCCTCTCTCCTTGAAAGGAGACCCCTTTTGGTGGAGCAAATAACTTTCTACCCCCCCCCCCATCACAGTGAAGAATCATGCCAAAATGCACCTATGGGAACAAGCCAACAGCCAGCCGGCCAATGCAGGGGGTTCTGGATCTCTGATCAGACACATGGGCACAGTCTGCAGGCTCCTCTTGTCCCTCCCTGCCTTGTATCTCCAGGGGGCTTGGCCAAAACGAGTGACAAAAAGGTGGCAAGACCGGCCGTTCACCGGCAGCCCACCATTAAAATGGCACGGAGAGGGGTCTCTGGGCACATCCCCCAGCGGTGTGCCGGCCCTAGCCTGCCTTCGCCCTCCGCTCCCATTTCTTCCCGAATTTTGCACCTGACGCCAACAAGCGCTGGCGCCTCAGGTTGCCAAGTTAAACCGGCCAGCCGCTTCCTGTTTGAAATGTCTCCCCTGATCAAGAGCGGCCGCCTGCTGGGCGTTCAGAAGACGGTGGCGGCTGGAGGCACAAGGTCTCTTCCCGGGAGGTGGATTTTCTAGACCTCAAAGCAGATTATCTGCTCTCATCTCAACTCTGTTAAATGCCTGCCTCTGCTTTGGAAAACCTGTTTGCCAGGCAGGCAAGTGGGGGGGGGGGGGAGAGAGGGAACAACACACTACTGGGTTGCCGTCGCTCAGCACTAGCCTCTTCCCCAAGGGACACGCAAAGCCTGGCCCCCTCCCTCCTCCTGGGCCTTTCGGGGCTCCCTCCCCTCCCCTCCCCTCCCCTCTGTTCTGTACTCGGCCACTCGGCCTCATTGGTTCTTTAGTTTGTTCCTCTACATCATTTGCAGCCACTCAGTTCATCCCACTCAAAACACCTGAGTGAACACGTATTCATTTGTACCGGATTAGTCATGACAGCGATTTAATCTCAAGATTTGCTGTGATGCTCAGTGGTGGCTTTTGACAACGCCGTGTCGCAGAATGTAGGCAGAACCTATGAATTAGGTATGAGCCCCACAGCGCCAGGGCCCGTTTAAGCCCCCCCCCCCCACGCTTCCCCCACCAGGAGACAAAGAGCTAAAGCAAAGAGCAGCGGCCTCGCCCTCAGAGGCCCCGGAAGGCTCTCTCTCCTCCCCACAGCCGGGGTGAAACAGACCTGCCACGCTGGGCACCTCCTACACATTCCCACCATAGGCCTGCATGCGGCCAGACTACATCACCAAGGCAAGGCAAGCAAAAACGAGAACAGACTCATCAAAACAGCCATCTGGGAGAAAGCCCTGGGGCAACATGGAATACAGACACCCTGGTGCCCATTGGCTCTTCCTGTGGCCACGTGTGCCTGTCCGCCGGCCTGGCTCAAGTTGCTAGACCTCAGTGCCACAAAAAGGCAAAGACGACATTGCAAGCTTACAATCTCCCCCTTCAGAAAGGCAAAGCTCTCAGTGCTGCTACAGGAGGACTGGAGCATGGAAAAGGTGCAAAAGGTGGGAAAGAGAGCGACTGAAACTGGAAAAGGTGCAGAAGAAAGAGACTAAAATGATAACTGGGCTGGGGCTCCTCCCTTATGAGGAAAGGCTAAAACATTTGGGCCTCTTTAGTCTAGAAAAAAGGCGCCTGAGGGGGGATATGATTGAGACGTACAAAATAATGCAGGGTATGAGTAAAGTGGATAGAGGGAAGCTCTTCTCCCTCTCACAAAATACCAGAACTAGGGGACGTACACTCAAATGGAGGGCTGGGAGAGTAAAAACTGACAAAATAAAATATTTTTTTACCCACCGTGTTGTTAGTCTGTGGAACTCTCTGCCACAGGAGGTGGTGATGGCATCTGGCCTGGATGCCTTCAAAAGGGGACCAGACAGATTCCTGGAGGAAAAGTCCATCCCAGGTTACAAACCATGATGAAGAGGTGTCATCTCCAGGCTTAAAACCGGAGTCCTTCAAGGGCCAGAGGTAGGGGAGTGGTATCAGGAGACAGAGATCTAGTCTCGTGCGCTCCCAGAGGCATCTGGTGGGGCCACTGTGAGATACAGCAAGCTGGACTAGATGGGCCGTTGGCCTGATCCAGCAGGGCTCTTCTTATGTTCTTATGGATCGCCCCCCACCCTGCTCCAGCATCCTCTGCAAAGCTTTGTCAAGGCCGTATCTTTCGGCTCCTCTGATGGTCGGCATCTCAGCCTCTGCCTCAAGTCTTGCACCTGGTAAGCCACCTCTTCCCACCCACCCCTCTTCCAGCTCCCTGGGCCTTTCCAGAAGTGCCTTCTCCATAAACGATGTACCTGACAAGACGACCTGTCCCTGTGCCATGAGCAACCACTGCCAGAGGAGGAGAAATCCCCTCTGACCCCTCCAATCCAGGGAGGAGGCTGCCTGCCTAGTTCTTCTGAGAGTCACTCCCCGCCCTAATCTTTTCCCCCATCAGCTTCTGCTCCCAGTGGAGGAGCCTACCTGTTGCCTCTATGTATTATTCTGGTAAAAAGGCACACCCTTATCCACCCCTCATGGGTTGGGAGAGTGAGAAGAGGCAAAAGAAAACGTTTGGGTTTTTTTACCCTGCATGTTGTTAGTCTGTGGAACTCTCTGCCACAGGAGGTAGTGAGGGCATCTGGCCTGGATGCCTTCAAAAGGGGAATTGGATAGATTCCTGTACAAGAAGTCAACATAAGAACATAAGAGCCCTGCTGGATCAGGCCAAGGGTCCATCTAGTCCAGCTTCCTTTTATTATTTCCCTTTATATTGCTAGCCATGCGTTCCTCAACATCTTTCTTTGCCTCTCTTATCATCTTCTTACATTTCTTTTGCCAGAGTTTGTGTTCCTTTTTATTTTCCTCATTTGGGGAGGATTTCCATTCACAGAAAGACCTCTCCTTGTGCTTTAGAGCCTCTGTAACTCCACCCGTTTACCATGCCGGTGCCCTCTTGGACTTAAATGAGCTCTTCTTTCTTTGTGGTATGCACTTGTGCTGGTCCTCTATTACCGTCGTTTTAAACAGGCTCCATGCAGTCTGGATAGATTGGATTCTTTTAACCTTCCTTTTCAATTTCTTTCTAACTAGTTTCCTCATCTGAGGGAAGTTTGCCCTTCGGAAATCAAGGGTTTTTATGTCTGATTTGCTTGACACTCTTCCTCCAACATGCATGGCAAAGGAGATTGCAGCATGGTCACTGTTCCCCAGAGGCTCAGTGACATTCACATCCCTGACCAGGTCCTGAGTATCACACAGTATTAGATCCAGAGTTGCCTGTTCTCAGGTGGGCCCCATGACAAGTTGCTCTAAGGCACAGTCATTCAGCAAGTCGAGAAACCCGATTTCTCTTTCTTGCCCGGAGCTCGCATTGGCCCAGTCAATGTGGGGATAATTGAAGTCCCCCATGATTACTATCCTATCCCTCTTAGACACCTCCATGATTTCTCTCCTCATTTCAAGGTCCCCCTCAAGTTTTTGATCTGGTGGACGATAGCATACCCCAACTATCACATAATTCCTTGGACCTGGTAGTTTAACCCACAGTGGTCCTATGGTAGAGTCAAGCCCTCCATCAATCTCCATTCTGTTGGATTTTACCCCTTCTTTGACATAGATGGCCACTCCCCCTCCAACCCGCCCCTCTCTATCCCTTCTATAGAGTTTATAGCCTGGGATTGCAGTATCCCACTGGTTCTCCGCATTCCACCAAGTTTCTGTTATGGCTATTATATCAATGTTATCCCTAGCTGCCAAATGTTCAAGTTCTCCCATCTTTGCTCGGAGGCTTCGAGCATTGGCGTAGAAGCGCCTGTAGAAGGACTGCTTCTCCCCCCCCCCACACACACACCTTTTAATTCTAGTAGGCAAACTACCACATCCTATTATTCTCCCAGTGTTAAATACCTACTATGTCATCACTTGGTGGTTCTCTACCCTCTCCAACCTCGTTCCCCGGGGATGAGGTGTTCCGAACCGGATGCCACTCAGTTCCTGTTGGCTTTCCCCCAGTTATCAGTTTAAAAGCTGCTCTGCAGCCTTTTTGATTCTGAGTGCCAGCAATCTAGTCCCATTATGATTCAAGTGCAACCCATTCCCTCCTGAACAAAGAAAGATTTTGAGGAACGCATGGCTAGCAATATAAAGGGTAATAATAAAAGCTTCTTTAAATATGTTAGAAGTAGAAAACCTGCCAGAGAACCAGTTGGCCCTCTCGATGGTGAGGGAGGAAAAGGGGAGGTTAAGGAGGACTTGGACATTGCAGAGAAATTGAATGAGTTCCTTGCATCTGTCTTCACGACAGAAGACCTTGAGCAGATTCCGCTGCCTGAACGGCCCCTCTTGACTAAAGAATTAAATCAAATACAGATTAAAAGAGAGGATGTCTTAGGACTAATTGATAAATTGAAGATTAACAAGTCACCGGGCCCAGATGGCATCCACCCAAGGGTTATTAGGGGACTGAGAAATGAAATTGCAGATCTCTTAACGGTAATATGCAACTTGTCTCTTAAAACAGCCACAGTGCCAGGTGACTGGAGGATAGCAGATGTCACACCAATTTTTAAAAAAGGAAGGAGGGGGGACCGAGGAAACTACAGGCCGGTTAGCCTTACATCTGTCCCAGGGAAGATGGTGGAAAGCCTCATGCAAGAGAAAATCTTAAAACACATAAAAGAACAAACCTTGCTGAGAGAAAATCAGCATGGCTTCTGTAAGGGTAAGTCTTGTCTGACAAATCTTTTAGAATTTTTTGAAAAGGTCAGTGGGCATGTAGATTTGGGTGAACCGGTGGATATAGTCTATCTGGATTTTCAAAAGGCTTTTGACACAGTCCCTCACCAGAGGCTGCTGAGAAAATTGCACAGTCAGGTGGTGAAGGGGTTCCTGCTTGGCCGGGGGTTGGACTAGATAGCCCATGAGGTCTCTTCCAACTCTATGATTCTATGATTCTATGATCCTAACTGGTTGAGATCCAGGAAACAAAGAGTAGGTGTCAATGGGAAATTTTCACAATGGAGAGAGGTGAAAAGCAGTGTGCCCCAGGGATCTGTCCTGGGACCGGTGCTTTTCAATCTGTTCATAAATGACCTGGAGACAGGGATAAGCAGTGAGGTGGCCAAGTTTGCAGATGACACAAAACTTTTCCGCGTGGTAAAAACCAGAAGAGATTGTGAAGAGCTCCAGAAGGATCTCTCCAAACTGGGGGAATGGGCTACGAAATGGCAAATGCATTTTAATGTAGCCGAATGTAAAGTAATGCATATTGGGGCAAAAAATCAAAACTTTATCTATCAACTCATGGGCTCGGAGTTATCCGTGACAGATCAGGAAAGAGACCTTGGTGTGTTGGTGGACAGCTCCATGAAGGTGTCTACCAAATGTGTGGCAGCGGTGAAGAAGGCCAATTCCATGCTAGGGATTATCAAAAAAGGGGATTGAAAATAAAACAGCCAACATTATAATGCCATTATACAAAACAACAGTAAGGCCCCACCTGGAGTATTGTGTACAATTCTGGTCACTGCATCTCAAGAAAGACATAGTGGAACTGGAAAAGGTGCAGAAGAGAGTGACTAAAATGATTTCTGGGGTGGGGCACCTCCCTTTTGAGGAAAGGCTAAAACATTTGGGGCTCTTTAGTCTGGAAAAAAGGCGCCTGAGGGGGGGGATATGATTGAGACATACAAAATAATGCAGGGCATGAGTAAAGTGGATAGAGGGAAGCTCTTCTCCCTCTCACAAACTACCAGAACTAGGGGACATACACTCAAATTGAGGGCTGGGAGAGTAAGAACTGACAAAAGAAAATGTTTTTTCACCCAGCACGTTGTTAGTCTATGGAACTCCCTGCCACAGGATGTGGTGATGGCATCTGGCTTGGATGCCTTCAAAAGGGGATTGGACAGATTCCTGGAGTAAAAGGTTACAAACCATGATGGAGATGTGTGATCTCCAGGCTTAAAACCAGGGTACTTCAAGGGCCAGATGCAGGGGAGTGGTATCAGGAGACAGATATCTAGTCTCATGCGCTCCCAGATGCATCTGGTGTGGCCACTGTGAGATACAGGAAGCTGGACTAGATGGGCCTTTGGCTTGATCCAGCATGGCTGTTCTTATGTTCTTATGAACAGGTTCGGCTTGTCCCAAAATGTGAAGCCCTCCTCTCGACACCATTGCCTCATCCACGCATTGAGGCTTCTGAGCTCTGCCTGCCTGGCGGGTCCTGCACAAGGAACAGGCAGCACTTCTGAAAATGCTACCTTTGAAGTCTGGAACTTCAATCTCCTTCCTAACAACCTGGATTTGGCTTCCAGGACATTGCTTGGCCTTCCTGACATCATTGGTACCAACATGTACCATGACCACTGGCTCATTCCTGGTTCTCTCTAACAAGCTATCTAGATTTCTCGTGATGTCTGCAACCTTTGCACCTGGCAGGAAAGTGACCATACAGTTATCATGCTCCGCACAAATCCATCCCTCTGTATTTCTAATAATAGAATCCCCTAGCAGAAGGAGCTCCTCTCCTGCAGCCTATTCTTCTACATGTACCTGATCCTGTATCTCATCAATTGTGATGAGGGAGAGATCCTCCGGTGGAACCAGTCATTCCTCTGTGTGTGTCTCATGAGGTGTGCTGAGGGAAAGAGCCTCAATTCTGAGGGAAAGAGCCTTGATTCTGTAATTTGAGACTCTCAGAGTGATCCCTTGGACTCCTACTCCTTTGAGTCACATTCCTCCACACAGCTACCTCCTGAGTTGGGGAAGTAATTTCTTCCTCAGAAGTGTGCCCTGTCTCTTCTTTGTCAGGGATAGCCTGCTCCACTTTGTCCAAGAAGAGCTCAAGCTCCTTGATTTGCTGCTGGTTCACTATGCGGGCCTCTAGCTGCTGGACCTCCACCACAGGTTACAAGCTATGATGGAGATGTGTAATCTCCAGGCTTAAAAGCGGGGTCCTTCAAGGACCAGATGCAGGGGAGTGGTATCAGGAGATAGAGATCTAGTCTTGTGCGCTTCCAGAGGCATTTGGTGGGCTAGATGGGCCTTTGGCCTGATCCAGCAGGGCTCTTCTTATGTTGTTGTGTTCTAATGTAACCAAAGGAATATGTTTCCTGCCCGTTGGGGATCTTAGCCTTTCTGAGTCAAGGAGGCATCTTGCTTTGACGCAGAGGATGTTTCTGCCAGTTAAACATCCCTCAGCCCCTGGTCTCACAGGGGTGCTCGGCACGATTTTCACCGCAAAGTGGGCATTTCTGTGGCTTCCCAGGGGGCTCTGGTTCTCATTCAACCACTGACCCTTTAAAAACCAGAGGAGATCTTGGCCTGCTTCATCCCATGGACTTTGGCCATGGCACTTCTGCTGTGCCATGTCTCCCCACCAACCTGCCAAGGTGCTCCATAACTTTCCTGGGCCGGGAGCGAACAGGCCCCCTTCATCTTGGGCAGCAACAGGAGCAGTGCCTGCTTCCTCTTGGCCCCCCGAGGCCCCAAGCACAGCCTTCAGGCTGAGGAGCCCCCACTTCAGGGGATGGCTCTCATCCTGCACCTTCCCCCTTCTCCACCGCCTCCCCGTTTCCGCCTCCCTGTGGCAACTGTCGCTGCTTTCCAGGATCCAGGCTGCCTTCCTTCCTTCATTGTGACCTACATTCCACGTTCCTAGACGGACGCCCTTGCGCTCCCTCGGCTGCGATCAGGATGCCAGCAGTGGCTAGACAGAGCAGGGGGAAGATAGGGCTCTCAAGCCGACCTGCTTGCTGGGTCCAGTTCTCCCCAAGCCTGCAGTGTCCGCCTGACACAGAGGAACCCTTCAGAGGAGCTGGCTGCAGTGCCCTGGTTGCCACCACCATCAGCAACAGCAACAGCTGCAGCAGCTACAGCAGCTACCTCCCATCCTGGCTGGTATCACTGCCCTGCCCTGCCTGCATGGGAAGGAAGTTCTACATTCATGCTCATCGGTGAACATGCACCAGATTCCTAGTGCTATTCAAGGGCTCCCACGACACAACAGCTGAGGCGAGTGGCCCAACACATGATGCAGTCGGTCCGGTGTGGCTCCCTGCTTCTGTTCTCGCAATCAGAAACATATGCCAAGATCTCTGCTTTAGCTGCCCCAGTAGAAAAGTATGTGCCAGCAGCACCAGGCCTCTTCCAAGGCAAGCCACTTACCCTCAATCTCATAAAGACACCAGAGCCTTTGAAATTCTCCATCAGACCACCGAGGAATCCTGGAGGACCTGAAAGCGTGCGTTTCTCTCTTACATTTTGATTGCCGAGTACAAATATTATCAGCCCTGTTTTTGGTCTTTGCTTGTGGACCACAATGCTATGGGTGCATTCCCCCCCTCCGCCTTCTTTGCTGTTTTCTTCTGCATGCAGCCACTGAAGGATTTCGAGTGGACCTAAAGGCCATTCGAGGTTGCTTTTCTGAACCTTACAAAGAAGGTCCCTGTCTTGCCTCTAATGGTGGGAAACCAGATGCCTTAAGAATATAAGAACATAAGAAGAAGCCTTGCTGGAACAGGCCACAGCCCATCGCTCACCATTTGCTTCAGGGTATTCCCAAGCAGATGTCTTCACCTGCTTACGATCCTCTGCAAATGGCATTGAGAGATCTCCTGCCTCTCTCTCCAACCCGGAGGTTGTCCTTAGGCGTCCATCATGATAGCCATTGATACTCTTGTTTAACATGAACTTGTCCAATCCTTTCTTAAAACTGTCAAGGCTGACAGCTGTCACGACTTCTTCTGGCAGGGAGTTCCACAGATCAGCGATCTTCTGGGTGGAAAAGTACTTTCTCTTATTTGTTTGAGAGCTAGCACCCAAAAGCTTCATGGAGTGCCTCTAGTTCTAGTGTTGTGCAAATGGGAAAACAGTTTTTCCTTATCTACTTTGTCCATATCATGTATGATTTTATAAACTTCAATCAGGTCGCCTCTTAGGCAGCATTGTTCAAAAATGAAGAGGTCCAGCCATTGCAGTCTCAGAGGGTAAGGAAGGTGTTTGAGTCCCTGAATCATTCTGATTGCCCTCCTCTGCACTTTTTCCATTTCCATAATATCCTTCTGGAGGTATGATGACCAGAATTGTACACAGTACTCCAGATCGGGCCTCATCATAGATTTATAAAGAGGCAAAATGACACTTGCTGGCTTATTTTCTATACCCTTCCTAATGATCCCTAGCATTGAGATTGCTTTTTTCACTGCTGTGGCACACTGGGTTGACACATTCATTGAGCTGTCCACCAGGACACCAAGGGCCCTTTTCTGGTTTGTAGTAGAGAGTTCAGAGTCCATCTGTTTATAAACGTAATTGGGTTTTTTGCCCCAACATACATCACTCTGCACTTGCTAATGTTGAAGCTCATTTACCACTGGTTTGCCCACTCCCCCAGTGTCAAGAGATCCCTCTGGAGCTCCTCACAATCACTCTCTGTTTTTACTACCCTGTATAATTTAGTGTCATCAGCAAATTTGGCTTCTCTGCTATTTACTCCTACTTATAGATCATTTATGTAGAGGTTGAAAAGCAGGGATCCCAGTACTGAACCTTGGGGGACCCCGCTCTTTACCTTCCCCCACTTGGAGTGGTGTCCATTTAGTACTACCCTCTGTTTCCTGTCCTCTAGCCAGTTGCTGATCCTAGACAAGACCTGTCCCTTGATGCCATGACTGGCAAGCTTATTCAAGAGCCTTTGGTGTGGGACCTTGTCAAAAGCCTTCTGAAAGCCCAGATAAACAATGACAACTGGATTTCCCTTATCCACATGCTTGTTGACACTCTCAAAAATTCCAACAGATTAGTGAGGGATGGGAAGCTCACAAGAGTGACAGCCTTTCTCTTGTTTCTCTGACACTTAGGTATATTGTGCTTCACCATGGAGGCTCGGCTTAGCCACTGCAGATCCCCATTCAGCGACCACACTGCCCAATCCTTTCCCCACTCCTCTGTGCCATGGACTTTACAGTGATCCACGAGCAGACACCAACAGCTCTAGAGAAAACTGCCTGAAGCACAGCTCTCCCAGTCTTGTGGATTCCATGCACAAATGCCGTGTGGCAGAGGAAAGCAGAAAGCACCAAGGGTCCTAGCCAGTCCAACCCGACTGGATCATTCTTTAACCATGGCATATTTCATTGACTGACAGGGGTGCTGTCCGTGGGTAAAGCCCTAACACCGGGTCCTCATTCCACAGGAACCAGGATGCTGGCAGACCTGAACCCTCTGCCACACAGCCTCCAGAGCCCTGAGAATCCACAAAAGTCCCTGGGTGGGTGCTCCAGCACAGCTCCAGCTACCGCCCTCCCAGCCCTGTTCCAAGTTCTTCCCGGCCAGCAGGGTTGAGTTGGACACACAGAGACCCTCCCAAGGGTCTGAGCAGAGGATGCTGGTTCAGGGTACGATGGCACAGCCCTGCCTGCATACTCCAGATCCAACTGCCCCACACTGTCAGAGTGTCCTGCTAAAGGGATCTCCCGGAGGTACCCAGGGGAGAGCGTTTAAGAAAGAGGACGGCGGAGCAGAGAGACTGTTTGGGTCTTTTCCTGCTCCCCTCCCTCCCTCTCTAGCCTTCCACAGTGGCAAGGAGGAAGCAGGCCTCGGGAAGAAATGGAGGAGGAGGAGGAGGAGCAGCAGCAGCAGCAGCAGCAGCAACTGTGGGGTCTGACTGGGAGGCAGCTGAACTCTTTGGCCCATTGGCTGCAAAGCACACACACACACACACACACACACACACACACACCAGCCCCTGCCTGCACAAACAGGCAGAACCCCAAGTTCCAGCTCAGCCTCTGGGGAATCTGAATTCCCAGCCACCTTCAACTCCTGGAGAGCCAGCCACCTGGGAATGTCCCTGCTCCCACATCTGTGGGTCCCCCCAACACAATGCCTAAGCGGTCTCATGGATTAAACCCCTTCTCTCCTCCTACTCCCCCCCCAAAAAAATCCCACCAACACTCCCAGAGAGCAGCTGATGTCTAAAAGGTGGCAAGGTCTTGGTCTCAGGCAAAAATTCCAACGGGCCCAGCTGGCAGGTCCTCCCTCCCTCCCTCCCTCCCTCCCTCCCGGGGAGGTGGAGGCTATCTGGCAGGATCCCGTAGCAAGGAAATTCCACTCTGTGCACCCTCGAGAGGGGGCACGCTCGCCTATTATTACAGCACAGGTTACATTATTATCTCACAACACAGAGAAGGAACTCAAGCTGAGCCTGGATGAGGGAGGAGCTGAACTCTTTGAGGAAAATCAGTCCGGCCAGAGAATGTGTGTGTGTGTGTGTGTGTGTGTGTGTGTGTGTGTGTGAGAGAGAGAGAGAGAGAGAGAGAGAGAGAGGAGGGCACAATGCTTCCATCTTGGCCACTCAACCAGGCCTTTCAAGGACCTCCCAAAGGCTGCCTCCAAAACCAGCCCAAAGACTCACTCCTGGGCCTAGCTCTCCTCCAGCTGCTTAGCCCCAATGCATACGACAAAGTCGGCAAGGTGGCCGAAGGACACTCAAGCTCAGGCTTTGGGGATCCTCCCAAGGAAAGGAGCCCCCCCCCCACCATTGCAAGTGTGTGCAGAAACGAAAGCCTGGAGACATTTCCTGCCCGCACTGCTTCGCCAACCCCAACCCACCCGCTGAGCATGCCTCCTCGTCCATGGAAATGCCCCTCTCTTTCCCTGCCTGGAAATATCTATTTATATTTACTTATTTATTTTGAATATTTTTACCCCACCTTTCTCCTTGGAAAAGGACCCAAGGTGGCTTACAATAATGAGGGGCGATATACAGCCCAGAATATTTAAGATATATTCAAGTTAAGAACAGGGAATTAGGATATTCATCTTAGAAGAATTAAAATGTGACATTAAACCTACAAAGAGCATGTGAGATGAAGAAAAAAATCCATTATGAGAGATGGAAACTATTAGAAAACACTGGTATTCTTGTGAAATCAGTCAATGCAGTCATGTATGGTAATCCATATCAAAGTCACATAGTAGGTAGTCCCTCATTCAGGGAAAGCTTGCCTGAAGAGGAAGGCCTTTGCCTGTTTCCGGAAGGACAACAGAGATGAGGCAGTCCTGGCCTCTAGTGGGAGGGAGTTCCAAAGTCTGGGTGCAGCAGCTGAGAAGGACCATTCATAGGTTCCCACAAGACATACCTGTAAAGGTGGCGGGGATGGAGAGAAGGGCCTCTCCTGATGACCTCAACACCTGAGCTGGTTCACACTGTGCGATTTGGTCTTTGAGGTAGCTAGGACCCAGGCCGTACAGTGCTTTGTAGGTTAAGGTCAGCACCTCCTTCCTTCCCCCTGCCCTGCTACTCCTTGCCATACAGTGGTGGTGGGAGGCCAGCAGCCTGGCCCCAGAGCAGCTTTGCTGGACAAGCCAGGGAGCTGGAGGGAGGGAGAGGGACTGAAAGACCTGGGAGCTGCTCTCAGCACCATGGACAGCAACCCGGGGGGGGGGGCTTTCCCCTTCCAGGCTGCCAGGGGCCTCCCTGCTCTGTCTGGGCTTCTCCAAGAGGACAGATGGGGGTTCTCCGGCACTCTGCCTCCTAGCCCAAGCAAATAGGGGCCAGGCGGATCCTGGGAAGGGGTCGCCTGGCCCTGCTCGGGAAAGCCAGCATGGACTCCTGACAACACCCCCTCCCCACTCGCCTCCCGAAAGGCTCAATCTTCCTGGGCCAAGAACCAAGAACCAGGAGAGCCAACATCACACAACCATCCCAGCGTCACTACGGTTCTACCCCCTTCCCTCTTCCAGCTCAGCTGCTGGGGGGGGCAGGACAGAACTCCCCACACACCCTTAATGGGAGATCTGCCCCCACCTCCTTCAGAGCAAAGATGTTTGGTCCCCAATGGGCTGCAACCTGAAAGGGGGGGGTCTACACAGGATAGAGAGAAGGGACTCAATGGAGGGGCATCTCTCCAGGACAGACCTCAACCTCCCCCCCCGTCCCCATAGGTTTTTCAGGAGTTCAGTATTTCCAACAGGGACGTTCTACCAACCCAAACCGCCCGCCCACCCTTTGCAAACCACACCGCCCCTCCCAGCCCCGGGAAACTCCACCAACAGGACACATCCAGCTGGTACACCCTGGAACACGCACACGGGGGGGGGAATCCTGACAGAAGGGCTAAAACCCCGGGAGGTGCTGCCAGCTCCACAGAGCATCCTTCTCACCCCCCTCACCCTTCCCGCGGAAACCCCTGCCAGAGTCATCAGCGAACAAGACACTTGAATAAGGACATCTCAGACGTAGGGAGGGCCACGGGACCCCAACCGCAAACCAGTCCCCTGAAAGAGGCCCCTGCTGGCCTTCAGCCCCACCCCCCAGGCCGGAGGCCCCCCCCCCCAAACACACACCATCCTAAGCCGGAGCCTCTGGAGCACTTCCGAAAAGCTCAGAAAAAAGTCCCCAACGGGGCTCCACGGAGGGGACAAGGGGGGAGCGATCTGGCCAACGAGAGGGCGCCCTCCTCCGCCCACTCCTCACATGGCCCGGGGGCTCTCCCGCCCCGTCCGTGCTCCGCTGGGTTGAGGCCTGGGTGGGGGCGTTGGGCGGGAGGGAGAGGAGGGCGCTCCCCCCCTCCCCCCTCCCCCAGCAGAGAGCCCGGGTAGCCCGGTGTGAGGAAAGCCGAGATCATCCAGCCGGCTGTGGCCCGAAAGTCAGCGAAGACCCCGCTGGAAAGGGGTGGGGGGCGGCGGCGGCGGGGGCGGCGGCGGGAGCCCTCCCTCCCTCCGCCCCACCCGCCAGACTGCAGTCGCCGTAAAAGTTTCGCCAGCCATTCCACAGGCAGCAGGACCGACGGACGGACAGAGGCGTCCCCGAGGTGGCGCGCCCTTCCTCGGACCCCCAGGAGAGCCAGGCCGGCCAGGGGTCCTGGCCGGGCCAAGCTCTGTGCGCCCCCCCCCGGGCCCGCCCCTTCCCCCCCCCACTCCGTACTCCCTCCCTCCCTCCCCTCCCCTCCCCCGCTGGCTGCCGGGCTGGCTGCCTGGCGTCGGGCTCACCGTTTGCTGGAGGTCCGGGATGCCGATGCGCACGACCAAGGCATGGGCAGGCGACGGGTCGTCCATCCGCCCCGGCGGCGAGGACAACGGCTGGTGCTCCGGGCAAGGCGGGCCGGCGGCGGCGGCGTCCGAGGGAGGGGAGGAGGAGGAGGAAGAAGAGGAGGAGGAGGAAGAAGCGGCGGCGGCGGCGGCGGCGGCGGGCTTGATGGTATCATACAGGGTCTCCTCGGGCAGGCTGCCTTCCCCCGCGCTCTCCCCGGGATCGCCGTTGACCACGCAGGGCGGCGGCGGCAGCGGCGGCGACGGAGACGACGAGGAGGAGGTGAGCGGCGGCGGCAGCAGCTCCGGCTCTTCTTCTTCTTCCTCCTCCTCCTCCTCTTCTTCCTCGTCTTCCTCCTCCTCCTCCTCCTCTTCCACCACCACCTCCTCCTCCTCTTCCTCCTGCCGCCGCTGCCGCTGGTGCTGCTGCTCCGCCTGCTCCCGCTGCTGCTGCGCCTCCTGCTCCCGCGGCTGGCGCTGGCACTGGGGCTGGGGCGGCTGCTGAGGTTGCGGCGGCGGCGGCGGCGGCTGTTGTTGCTGCTGCTGCTGCTCCGGCGGCGGCGGCGTCTCATGCTTGCTGTTCGACGGACTCCGAGGCATGCTCCGTGCGCCAGAGGCGGGTGTGCGGGGCGGGCGGGCGGGCGGGGAGGGAGGATGCGAGCGAGCGAGAGGCAGCGGGGTGGCGGTGGGGGGAGAGCGAGAGGAGGCGGAGGAGGAGGAGGAGGAGGAGGGCGAGAGCAGGGCAGGCGGGCAGGCAGGCAGGCAAGGAGGAGGGAAGGCCCCCGCAAGTGTTCCGCTGCGCTAGGCTACCGCGAGCGCATCACTCGCCTTCCGGAGCAAAGCGCGCCGGGCGTCCGGGAGGCGACAGGACGGGCGGGCATGACCAGCATCCAGGCCACCCCGGGGAAAGAAAGGCCAAGCACAGAGGCGGTGGAGGGGCGGTGGGGGGGGGGGTTCACGGACGGAGGAAGGAGGGAGGTGCACACATGCCAAGCGGGCGGGGGGGAGAGAAAAAAGGGGGAGAGAAGGGGAGGGAGGGGAGAAAAAAGGGGGGGAAAGAGACACGTGAACAGCAGCCCCTCGAGGTCCCCTGCCTGCTCGCCCCAGCAGCTACTGTGGGGGGGGGTGCAGCTGCATCCTTGGGGTCCCCATCCCCCGGGCCCCTTCGCCTGTAGGAAGGTGGGGCAAGCTGGGTACCCAAAGCGGCCCAGCATCCTTTGCGACGAGGCAAGGGGTCCTGGGAGGACAAAACCACCGCCGCCACCACCTCCACGCACCCCCCCAAAAAAAAAGAGAATGGGCGGGCGCGCACCCTGGCCTCCCCCTCCTGCGCTTCCAAGTGGGGCCCTACGCACGCTCCGCGTTATGCTTGCAGCCCGGGTCCCGCGGGGCCCGAAAAGAAGAGTTCAGCTGAGCATAGGCAAAGTGCTTAGCAGGGCTACCGGGAAAGCAGACCGGGCTCCAGCCACCCACCCACCCCACACACACACACACACGTGGCTCTATCCTGTGGGGGCTTGGCAAGCAGGTGGCGCCCCAGTCTTTACCCCCCCTTCCTTCCCTCTGCCAAAGGAAACCAGCGGTCCCAATACCCATACAATGCCCCCGCCCACTCTCAAGGTCTCCCCTGCAAATTCTCCATCAGCCTCCAAATCGCCAAACACCCCACTCCCCACCCCGTGTTTCTCCCGCAGCCCTTTCCCACCTGCTGCTCCTTGGCGGACTGTCAGGCAAGCCTTCACACTTTGGCCCCCTGGGGAGAAGGCGGGGGAGGGCCTCTCTGCCCAAGGCAGTACAACTCAAGGTGGGAGGCGGCAGGAAAAGAGGAAGACCAGATACCAGATGGACCGACTCCCCCACCCGCTTGAGTTTGTTAAGGGCTGAGCAGGCCAGGAGAGGATTTTGAAGATGGCTCCTTTCCTGGGGTCACCAGAAGTGGGGGGGGGGTGAAGGAGGAGTGTGAACAAGGCCCTTTCCCTTCCTCTTCCCTTGGGAGTTAGGGGAACTTCTGGACCCTCTGCTCAGCTCAGGAGGAGGCAGGGCCAAGCATGTCCAGGGGAATGATCCTGCGGCCTGCACTTACCCACCAGATCCAACCTGCTTCCGCCCAGGGGTGGGTGGGATTACTCCTTCAAGTATTGAGTCTTGGCCACGTCCTCCCCCTTCCCTGTCTTACCCCCTCCCCCCCCTCAAGCTGGTTCATTATTTCGCTGCTGTCCTGCCTTTCTCCAGAACCAGGGAGTGTGGTCAGAGTCCAAGCAACCTTTTCTGGTAGCTGGAGGAGGAATATTGGCTTTCTGAAAGGCAATGTTTCCTGGGAGCCTCCTGACACTTCCTTATTCCTCTCTCAGTTGTCCATATTACTCTGTAGTGTTCCACATGCAAGATTGCTTCAGCATT
>JAHTLZ010000246.1:439610-454101 GCA_023846285.1 Phrynocephalus versicolor
ACACACACACACACACACACACACACACACACACACACACACACACACACACACAAGGCCCAGGGACACCACCACCACTCCGTGTAGGCAGCAAAGGCCAAGGCTTAGAGGAGGCCATCTGGGTTTGGCCAACTTGAATGACCATCTACGGACCGGATGGAGCCGTTCCGTGTTTAGGCTTAATGAGCTGCCCAAGGGGGGCGGGGGGGGGAGCCAGGCTGTGCCCGTCTGGCATCGCCCCTTGGATCCAGCAGCGGCGGGGCCTTGGGCGCCTCCTCCTCCTTGCAGGATCCTGCGGGGCACCACCCGGAGATTCCGCCCAGGCCGAGAGGGCCCGAGAGGAGCCAAGGACGCGCCGCAGGGCCACCGCGCCATCCAGGGTGGCGAAGAAGCCTTCGGGCGGGCAGGCGAGCGGGCGGAGGGGGCTTGCACAGGTTCCAGCTCGCCCATTGGATGGCCGCGCAGGCAGGCAGGCAGGCAGGCAGGCAGGGTCCCGGCAGCAGCACCACGGACAGCGCCCAGCCGCACCAAGCCTCCTCAGTCAGGCGCGCGCTCTAGTCCGCGGAAGTCGAGGCGGTCGACACGTCCAAGCAAGCGGCAACCGCAGCATCCAGAGTTGCCCCCAAAGTGGCGACGGCCTCGGGTTCTGCATGGAGGAGAAGAGCCACCGGCCCGCGCCGCCTGGGCAGGGGGTGGGGGGGGGGTGGGGGAAGGGTCGCCCCTTGCCCCCCCGCGGGCCCCCCCCCCCGCGGCCCCCCCCCCGGGGGCGGGGGGGGGGGGGGGGGGGGGAGAAGGGTCGCCACTTGCCCCTCCGCTCCCCCCCCCCAATCACCACCACCACCGGGCGCCATGAGTCCCACTCAGCGACCTGGCGGACCGTTTGGGGGCACCTTCCCCTCCCCCCCAAAGGGAAAACAGGCACACACCCCACCCCTCCCCAACAGCAGCAGACTCGGGCACTTTGTGGGCATCTTGTGATCCTGACCCACCGCTCTGAGGAAGCATCCTGCCTCCCCCGACTGGCTGCCCCTCACCCCCCCACCCCAGCTGTGGGTCTTTAACACTAAAGGGGTAAGAAGCCCCCATTATACCTCCAACACACACCGTGATGCAGCATGGCAAGGGGGCCTGAGAGAAAGAGAGGGGCAGGCCTGTGTCATTCATTCCTCCAGAGAGAGATCCTAAGAAACTAAGAGCCCTGCTGGATCAGGCCAAGGACTCGCCTAGTCCAGCTTCCTGTATCTCACAGTGGCCCCACTAAATGCCTCTGGGAGCACACCAGACTAGATCTCTGTGTCTCCTGATACCACTCCCCTGCACCTGGCCCTTGAAGGACCCCAGTTTTAAGCCTGGAGATGACACATCTTCATCATGGCTTGTTGCCTGTCATGGACTGTCCAGGCTTGGAGTTCAATTCCCCACTGGGACCCCTTGAAGGGGCCGGACTCCATGATCCAGAGAATCTTTCTCAGCCCTGAACCTCTTAGATAATGATGATGATGATCCTTAATGAACTTAATGAACTGCTGGGGAGCTCTGTGGTCAGGGTCTCTCGCTGCGGACCCCCTGAGGCTGGGAATTCAGTTGCCGACTGGGGCTCATTCAGAAGGGCTGGACTTGATCATCCAGAGGGTCCCTTCCAGGTTTCCCATTCTGAGATGATGATGATGATGATGATGATGATGATGATGATATAATGTGTCCATGTTTCCTGTGAATGAATTCCTGCCTAAGTAGGTGAATGTGTGGCACGGGGTGGGGGTGGGGAGAGGCAGGCAGCAGAAAAGACATTGGTGTGAATTCTCAGCTTTGCCCTGCCTTTGCCTGCCATTAGTTGGCGAACCTTCGGTCTCTCCAGTGACAGACGGGACTTGCCAACATTACTGGTGGTACAACAGGCGCCCAGTTCCAAAGCTTCCCCGAAAACTCTACCTTCCTTCCCCACCTGGCCCTTTGGCTCCCTGCGGGAGGAACCCCAGCCAGCTCCCGGTAAGCAGCAACCTAGCTGGAGAACGCAGGCTCCCTGCCCCAGTGGCTGCCTGGGGTGGGTGAGGGAAAGATGTGCCGGTGGGGGCATTTTGAACATGTGCAGCACATCCGATTGCCACAGTAACCACGAGAAGCAAATGCTGCCTCTGTAGCCATAGGAACGTTGGTTCACACACTAACTCGGGTAACCATAGGAACTCCGAGGAGAGGATCGCAGCAAAGAAGGCCCCAGAGAACGTGGGTCTGATGCAACTGGGTGGGAGTGGGGTTGGGGGAGCTTCCACTGAAGCTGGGGGTCTGAGAGCTAAGCCTGAGGTCACAGGCTCCCTTTCCCCGCTTTTCTGCCCCACCAGGGAGGGTGAAGACATGGTGGGCACAGCTGAGATCCTAAGATGGGCAAGAAGGGATGCAGACCCTCGGGTCCTCTACAGGACACTCAAGGACACCTTTTGGGTCCCCTCCCCCCAACTCACCTGGTCTGCAGGGACCAGGATGCTTTCCGTATTGCCTAGCCTCACCCTCTTGGCCTTTTCCTGGCCTTCCCTCTAGGGCAGTGTTGGCAAACCTATGGCACAGGTGCCAAAGGTGGCATTCGGAGGCCCTTTTTGTGGGCACCCAACATCACCCCTTCACAGCCACCTGGATTCAGGCTAAATTGTTTTATTGGCACCTTCTGAAAAATTAGTGGGTTTTGAATCGCAGTTTGGGCGCTCGGTCTCTCTAAAAGGTTCGCCATCACTTCTCTAGGGTGTCGCTGGTCCTGCTTGCTTGTGGGGTCTGAGCCCCCATGGCTGCCCACCCCCCACGTGCTCCCCATCTAGGCTGTGGGCCAACAGAGGGTGGGCTCAGCACAGAGTCCAATGCAGGCAGCCCGGGGTTAGAAAGCATCCCTGTGAATGGGGGCCCAGCCAGGAGCTGCTGTCCCGAAAAGGACAATCGGCCACCTCCCCTCTGCTCCCCAAGTGAAAAAAACATCCCCACATCCATGCAGTATTTATGCACGACAAGCTGCTCTTGCTTCCCTGATGCTGAAAATGAAAGCCAGTTCAAACGGGCATCTTGTGTTTCTTACCAGGCAGAAAATGTATCCCCAAACCTCTCACTGGGAGGCCAGAGGACTCTTAGGAACAGCTGGTGGGGCGGCCACCTCCCAGAGTAAAACATGAAGTTTTGAATAAAGCTGGCATTATCTAGGTCAGCTGGACATCTTCATCCTCAACACAGCTTAAAATCCCTCCAGGTGTCTCCAGTCAGGCAGGCGAGGCTCCCTTTCCTGTCTTCATTCAAAGCAGACCCCCCCCACCTCACCCCCCCCACCCGGAGGGCCTTCCTTGCCTTGACCCATCAGCTGGAGACAAGCCAGCCATTCCATGGAGCATCATCGCAAGAGAAGAGAGCACAGGAGGCAGCCAGGCAGCCAGCTGAGCAAAACATGGACACACACACACACACACACACACACACACACAGAGAGAGAGAGAGAGAGAGAGAGAGAGAGAGAGAGAGAGAGAGTTGATTGACACTAAACCTGGATGTGTGACACCATAAAAGAAAATTGGCACCAAACCTGGATGCACACGCACGCACGCACACACACACACACACACACACACACACACAAGTTGATTGGCACCAAACCTGGATGCCAGAATCCTGAGCATTTCAACACCAACGAGCCCTCAAGGTCCCACTCTTCAGGCTGAAAATGTGCAGAGAGTAACTTCCCTGGCATCATGCCACCCTCAGCATTCCACAACTATGCCGTCTGCAGTCCCCCCCTCTTTCCCTCCTTTGAGCTGGTTCTGCCTGTAGTGCCCCCCCTTGCTCCACAGTGCCCAATTATCCACCTCCTACAGATGCCTCCAAGATCCAGTCCAAAACAAAAGCAAAACAAAAGCCACACAGATGCTGGATGCCACGCCTCCCCTGAGGTCCGGTGTTCTGGGAACCTGCCACAAATGCCACGTATCTGCCTTGGGCGTGGTTGAGGTGGATTTCCCTGGCATGCACGTGTGTACGCATGTCTGAATTGAGGACGGCTCAGGGGAGGAACCCTGGTTCTACCTATGAAACAAAGCAAGGATGACCGCTTATCTGGATGACAGATCCCAGACTCCCCAGGGCAACGGGCCGACCGGCTGTTATCAGTGCCCAGATAACCTCCCCCCCCTTTGATGCCACTCAGCCGGGCAAGGCCCCCAGAGGTCCCTTGGGTCTTATTTCCTCCCGAACGGCAACTGCCCTGGGGAACCCCTTGCTGAGGTCCACGCCCTTGGTGGACAGGGAACGAAAGTCCCACACGCTCCATTCCTGCAACCACAGCACAGAATGCAAAGGCCTGCCCCTCTGAGCCCAAAGTGCCAAGATTGCTTAGGGGACACTCCTGGGTCATGCCTCTCTCTCTCTCTCTCAATAGGTCTTCCCCAAAGGTCGTTTTTCTACACTCTGAAATGAGGGGCCCTGTGGAAAACAACAGCAACACAAAGACTCTGACCTGGAAAGAAAGCTCACCCCTGCAATTGGGTTGGGTTCCTGTGAAAAAAATTCACCAGGTCAGCCCCTCATGGGGCACCCCATAACAGGTCAAACCGGCTTGGGCAGCCTGGTCTGGGCTTTGCATCCTCCTCCTCCCTCCCCCCCGCAAAAAAAAAGGTCCAGCAGAGTGTCAGCCCTTGTGGGGAATGGGAAAGCCCAGGGAGAGCGCCCTCCCTCCCTCTCTCCCTCCCACCCCCTCAGCCAGCCAGCTCTGCATTACCAGCGCAGCCCCTCCCTTACCCACCACCTGATACTCTTCAAGAGAGCCCACCCTTCCCCCTGCCCATGACCCCCCCAAAACTGACCTGTCCCCAGTCCCCCCAGGTGTCATGGCAGCAGCATGGCGCAGGAGGGCCTCTTCCAACCCCTTTCGTAGGTCACCCGCAGAGGGGGAGCCAGAGGGGGCCGAGGAGAGCATCCCGACATCCTCCTCCCCGTCCCCGGGAGCTTCACCGGTGAGAGCCAGGTTGCAGCCCTCCCACCGTCCCCTGCCTGGAGGCGGCCTCCCCAGGCCTAAGAGGATCAAGGAGCCTCCATCTGTTTGTCTGGCAGCCAACAGCTAATCTAGGCCGGTCCCTTCGTCCATGCCCCCCCCACCCACCCACTCTTGGCTGGCAATGGCCCCCTCCTAGCATGTCAGCCAGGGTCACCTCTAGTACCTTCAGTTTACTTGCCTGCCTGCCTGCTTGCTTGCCTGCCTAAACACACACACACAGAGAGAGAGAGAGAGAGAGAGAGAGAGAGAGAGAGAGAGAGAGAGAGAGAGAGAGAGAGAGAGAGAGAGAGAGAGAGGTATGCCACGATCCTGTCTCCAGCTGTGATTATGGAGGGAGCCCAGCAGGTGGAGTGACTTGGAGGGCAGGGCAGCCAGAGGTCCCTTGGCTCTTATTTCCTCCCAGCTGACTGACAGCTGGCCAGGTTGGGCCTGGCGATCCCTGCCCTTGGACAGGGTCCTCATTCTGCAAAGAGAGAGCGTAAACATCCCTGACCGCATAAGTGCTATCGCGATTCTGGAACCTCTGGGACATCACACAAACCATCAGCTCCCCTCTGGCACCATCACCACCACTATCATCACTGCAACCCCCATCATTATCCCTCTTGGAACTGGGATTTCAGGCAGCTCACAACAGGATTAAGAAAACAGGTATGGATAACACAATGCTAAAACATGACTGAACAGAAAGTAAAATGAGCAAGTTAGTTCCACCTTGTGCCTCCAAGTCAGAATGAACGCAAAGTGACCCTAGCAGGGCTTTTAAGGTAAGGGAGATATTGAAGGATTTTTTACTGGTTCTGCTCCCCCATTGAGCTTCCATGGCAGAGCTGGGATTTGAACGCAGGCCTCTTGAGTCTTGACCACCCCCCATCCACCATGCCACACTGGGTATCTTAATATTAATATACAATGCAATTAAAAAGCAACTTAAAAATGCATCCCTCAAAACCTGCAGTACCCACCCATTCAAAATCCCTTTCTCAGGAGCCAGACACTTGTCAAAAAATGGCCTGAACTGAGGTGGCAGGTACAAAAATACTAGGAATGTTTGTGTGTTTGGGGGGGGGGGAAGGTGTTGAGCCTGATCTTCCCTGGGAGGAAGTCCAGCAGCTCAGGAGCAGGCACCACAGAGGCTAATCTGTGACCAAGAGTTACCAGGGTGTGTGTCCTCATTGGGGGTGCCTGCGATCTAGCCACCCACTTTTCAGAGAGACCCATTCCATCCTGCCCACTCCCGGCTCTGCTCCTGCGAGCAGTCCATGGCTGCTGGGTGAGCTTGCCAGGATGGTGTCCTTTTTGGTGCAAAATGATCTGGCCTGAAATGAGACTACAATTAATCTCTCCTGCCCCCAATTCTCTTCTTTTGTAGCATATCCTCCCTCACTCAGAGCAACTGCATAACTCTTTTTCATGGTGGGGCATGGAAACACGTTTGCCTCACAGGAGCATGAAGTAAACATCCAGATGTGGATGCAAACAAGTGCATATGTTTAGTGCTAATCTGATAGAGTGAACAGAATGAATTGTTTTTGTGCTAGACTTACTGTAAAAATACATGCTTTACCATAAACATAGATATGTCACAAAATGAAGCCCTGATTATGTACAGACAAGCTGTTAGTGCACACGGGCAGCCATTCCTCTGGCTCGCTCAGTTGATAGGCCACTGTAGTCCACCAAAGTTACTTCTTTCAAGGGCTGCTCCTACAATCCGCCTCTCAAGCATTGCTTCCCGCCGCTGCCACCATGTACTTCAACAGAAGCATCCTCCCTGGACCAGAGGAAATTGTTGTGCTGCTCCCTTTTGCTTTGAGCAGACCTCTCCTGGAAAACGGTGTCCAGTTCTGAGCACCACAGCTTGAGAAGAATCCTGACAAGTTGGGATGGACCCAGAGGAAAGTCATTGGATGGACAAGAGTCTGGACACAAAGCTTTTAAGTGCAATAGGTGCTGACGCTTGGCACTGGGGCAAAGGGAGATTTTCAAGGCAGTTCATGATATGAGCTCCTTCCTTCTTCATCAACCTGATTCCAGCTCTAAATCGTGGCTGCCTCTAACACCTTTTTCTGGTGTTGAATTTTTAAAAATGCTGCTCATGGTACAATTCCTGACTTCAAGCATTGGCAGGGCTATCCTGTGCAAGACTTACATAAGGAAAAGAAAAAAGATTCTGATTAAATCACCTGGGTGCAATGGGACTGGGACACGACTGGGGCCACTCTGTCTGAGAACCCATCTAGTTTTGCATGTTAATTTTGATCTTAATATCATTTGTGTAAGGATTTCATTAGGATTTGTGGCTTTACATTTTATTGCACGCTACTCAGCAGGCCCGCAACAAGGGTCTATCACTCAGGACAAACATGGATCACACACACACGCACAAACCCCCACACACCAATTGATTGGTAAGGGAGGTGTTAGGTGTTAGTTTTGGAAATTGCTGCAAGTGCCAGGAAACATTCAGTATGCAAATACTATTTTGTCATTTTGTCTCTTCCCCACCCCACTCTGAAGCATGCCCTACTCCTTCCTGCCCAAGTTGCAGCCCTGGTACTCTGGAGAGTACACTCGAACCTTTCAAACAAGCAAGGAAAACTGCAGCAGCAGCAGCAGCAGCAGCAAGAAACCTCCCACCCTACTCCTTCCAGCACTTGTGGCTCACTTCCTGGTTTTCCAGGGACCTTAAGATCTGCAGAGTGAGCTAAAAGAGAATGGTTGGGCCGCCTCATTCAAACCTCACTCTCAGGACACAAAACCTGATGCTCCTGAAATCTGGACTATCTTGTCAAATCCGCATCCTCACTCAATACGGGAATGTGGTTTTAGAGACCAGATCTGTGGGGAAGAGTCAGCCTGGCCACGGAGGAGGGGGGCTGTCCCTTCCTGCCCCACACGAGAGTGCCTGGCTTCCCAAAAGACTGAAAACACAGAGTCCTTGGGGTTGAATCACATAAAGAATCCTGTAGCCACATGGAGGCTCCTGTGGGCAACCTTGCAAGAGTGACTTTTCCCAGCCGTGGGCTTCCTCGGTGTCCTTTGAAGCCACCCCAGATGGGGGCAAAGGGGAGAAAAAGGAAGCACAGAGACGGGCTTCAGCCTCTGAAGGCAGCTCACATTTCAAAGGGTGCGGGTTATCTTTCCCCTCCCCAGCTTCTGTGCATTGCACAGCTGGCTGCGGCAGAAGCTGGGCCAGGAAAGAGTGGCGGTGGGGAGACATTTCCTCCTGGTTGGTGAGTTCCTGCCCCTGCCAGGGAGGAAGCCAGCTTCGCCTCCTTTGGAAGGCTCAATGGGCCAAGGAGTCTCCCGCGTCACGGAAGAAACCGTCCAAGGGCGCTTATTTCAAGGAGCAGAGGGAGAGAAATCAGGCAGCAGGGAGTCCAGCCGAAGGGGACTCACTGAGTTGGAGGGGAACTACTAGGGGTCAGGCAGACCCACCCTCTCTGCTGAAGAACACCTTCCTTGCTGGGTGAATGGAAACCAACAACTGCCACCTTGACCCCTAAGCTTCAGGTGTCATCCAGTCTGGCCCAAGAAACAGGGCGGGGAAAGGAGGAAATCTCTTTTACAAGAGCTCTGGCACTTGCTATGCCATCCAGACACCCCGGGTGCAAAAGGGGAAGTGTGCATACGCACAATCAACTCCCCAATGCATCTGGCCTCCTCCCTCTGTGAGCAGGAGAGAGAGGGCCATGGTGGTGTTGCTACCTCTTAGGGAATTAAAAATGCATGGCTTACGGAGTCTGCAAGCTGCGCTCGCTCGCTGGCTGCTGCTGGGGTCGTGGTAAGGCAATCCCTCGCAGCTGCAGCCGCAACAGCGGAACCAAGCCAACAGCAACATCCCTGCCCAAGCCGAGGCAAAGGTGCCATGAGGGAGGGAGAAAGGGACAGCGGGCAGGCTAAGCAAAAGGAAGCAAAAAGAAGGAAAGGCTTGAGAAAGGGGGTATCTCTCCCCTCCCCACCGCCTGTGTGTGTGTGTGTGTGTTTAGGCAGGACAAGGCAGATGAAACGGGACAGTTCCAGGCTAGGCCAGCAGCAGCAGAGAGCTGGGGTTAATAATAAAGTAACGACGGATGCACCGGATTGCCGAGAGCCTCCACCACCAACCACGACCGTTTCCTGCTACTTGTCTTTCTCAACGCTCGGCAGGGAGCCCGCAGCCTAGTAGCAATAAAACACACCCCAAACAATCAATAAAACATTTAAACAGGAGGAGGAGGAGGAGGAGGAGGAGGAGGAGGAGGAGAAGACTAGAGGTGGGAGGGGAGAGGGAAGGATGCAAGCCAAAGGAATGAATAGATGCTCCCGTCCAGAGAGCGATGGCAGGGGGATGCTCTTTGTAGGAAAGAGGGGGCTGGAATGGGGTGGCAGCAGTGGCTCTTTGGAACCAGGATCCTGGCACGGTTGTCCCTGAGAAGGTGTGTGACCCTCGCCATGTTGCTAACGGGCTCATGGGGACTCGCCTGCAAGGTGGCCCCACTGCCACCCACGTGAGTCCTCCCAGCAGTTCTCCAGCTCTTCCTGCATGGTTCCACTTCAGGAATGCCGACGCCCGGCGGCAGGGAGGTTGCCCAGCCAGCAGCAACCCATCCATCCCCGGCAACTCTGAAGGCAAAATCTGAGATCAGGGAGGCTGGTGCCGAGGGTCTCCCAGATATGGGTCAGGGGAAGGTGATTGTGCAGCATCCTCTGGCCCAGCTGGTTCTGGAAGTGGGCAATGGTCTCAGTAGATACACCCTGCCTTGCCTGAAATGCCCCATCTTTCTCCCTCATCTTCTCTCCCCATTCCTGGGTATTCGTGTCCTGGCATTCTATAAGCACATTGCCCATACGCACTGAGCCAACAACAACAACAACAAAAATGACGTCAGCACGGCCAGGTCAAACAGCAAAACCAGAAGGCATGTCCCTTTCCTCTGCATTGCCTTCAGAACTGAGTGGCATCAAGGGTGAGGAACGGAGGCAAAAGGGATACCCCTTTCTTACTAGCCTCACAAGGTATCGTTGTAGAACAATGGAAGGGTCCTCTGAGGCGATCCAATGCAGCCCTTTGCTCCAGGCACGAATTTAAATCAAAGCAGATCCAACAGATGGCTGTCTAATTTTCTTTTGATGGCCTCCAGCACTGGAGAGAGCTCACCAACTCCCTCTGAGGTTGTGGGTTCTATTACTGTACTGCTCTAACAGTTAAGAAATCCTTCTAGATATTCAGCCTAAACCGTGCTTCCTGTTCCATAAACCCATGTGTGTGTGTGTGTGTGTGTGTGTGTGTGTCTCTGTGTGTGTGTCTGTGTGTGTCTGTGTGTGTGTGTGTGTGTGTGTGTGTGTGAGAGAGAGAGAGGGGGGGGAGGGATGGGGAGAGAGAGAGAGAGAGAGAGAGAGGAGAGAGAGGGGGGTATCCTATTTCCTTCTTGTCTTTTAAACATGCCCAGTTCTTTCAGGGCGTTTATACACGACCCCTAAACTCCGCAGCAAATGGCTGCAAGCTCCGGAGCTTAAAAATGTTTCCCCACCAGCTCCAGAGTTTACAGGCAATTAAGTGCGACCATGCCCACTTTAGCGTGTCCCAGCGCACCTTTCAAGTACCTTCTCTCTGGAGGTGAAAATTCTTTGATGCGGTTTTTGGCTCCTGCCCCTTTAAGAGCTACTTAAGAGCTACTGGAATGTTGAGCAAGAGGCAGAGTGAGGCAGAACAGAGGTGAGCCACGGTCTTTCTTCCTTTGTTTTCTCCCTCCCCTCAACGCAGCCAGCAGCCAGGAAGTGCGGAGGGGGTGGGAACACAGGAAGAGCGACAAGCCCCTAAGATCTCTGGTCCGAATTTAAGGGGCCAGCGGATCTTAGGGGTTGTGTAAAAGCACCCTCAGTCTCTCCTCCTAGGGCTTGCTTTCCACCCCCCCTAATCATCCTCCTGGTTGCCATCCTCTCAACTTGTTCCACTTTGTCAGCACCCTCCTTGAAATACGGTGTCCAGAACTAGACATAGGGCTCCAGATGAGGACTAAACAGTGCAGAATAGAGGGGAAGAAGTACCTTACAGGATTGGGAGACTAGACTTCTATGAATGCATCCTAGAATCATATTTGCCTTTTCCCCCAGCCACATCACACTGTTGGCTCATATTCAGGTGTTTTATTGTTTTTGTTTTGGTCTCTTGCTTACCTCAGCTCCTTCTCAGCTGTTGCCTTCCTAATGCCATCCCTGCAATTCCTTGCTACTTGTCTGCCCCCCTTCCTTGGTTGCCTGTCCTTCTCTCCATGTCCTATACGTGTCCTTTTTGTTGGTTTGTTTTCAGGGCCCCTGTGAGCCTGTTTTGAAGCTACTTTGCTCTTTTTTTGGCCATCTCCCACCTTTTTTCCTTGTCGGAATTGTCTGCAGTTGTGCCTTTAGAATTTCTTTTTAACAAAACTCCGACCCACCTTGAACTCCTTCTCCCATTAGGATCTCCTGCCATGGGGCCTTACCTATCATTGCTCTGAGCTTATTAAAATGGCTTTCTTATAGATCAAGTGGGGGGGGGCTGTGATCCTCCCCCACACGTGCCTGGGAGCCAGCGTGGCTGCCTTCAGTGGGAACAGACCCTCCCTCTCAGCAGACATGGAGCAAGCCTATGCAGGAAGCAACCACGCTGTGACAGGACGCAAACACCAGAACGGGAAGATGTGGGGTAAGCACCAGCTCCAGGGCCTTGAGTGGGTGGGTGGGGGCTCATTCCTCCCATGTCTTCCAATGGCCTGCTTTTGTTTTGGGCATCTCAATGGTTGATTGATGTCCATCTCCTCAAGTACTGTCTCCTTAATGGAGGGGGCCTCCGGCCATGTTTTCTGGAGACCGGATTTTCCAGAGATCTCCTGCCAATGGTGGTGGTGATGGGGGGAACCAAGATGTTCCAGAGATGCCCAGGATCTTCCAACCTTCCCTGTATGCCATGGGCAGGTTCACCTTCCTTGTTCCTGCCTAGGGAGAGAGGGGAAGGAGTTTTCTCCATCGCCA
The DNA here is from genome assembly GCA_023846285.1 of Phrynocephalus versicolor. Taxonomy (NCBI): domain Eukaryota; kingdom Metazoa; phylum Chordata; class Lepidosauria; order Squamata; family Agamidae; genus Phrynocephalus; species Phrynocephalus versicolor. The sequence continues at coordinate 451,624 of JAHTLZ010000246.1, forward strand.
AGGCAACTGGCAGGGCACACCAAGGGTACCTACGGTGTTGGAGCATGGAGGCTTCTGTTTGTCAGCGTGACGTTATTTCCAAGGGGAGGCACATTTTTAAGAAGAGAAAGAGTAGGCACAGCCATTATGGCAACCGCCCCACCCCCAAGAAGGAGGAGGAGCTGGTGATCAGGTTGAAGTTGATGATCTGGATATCAGGAAGAACAGGTCCAGTTGTCTTAGCAACTTCAGGCCTCCTTGGGAGAAGGAAGGGCAATGAGCAGTAATTGAAGCCCTCCCCTATACTTAGCGGGAACTGACCAATTAAGGCTAATTAAGGAACGTCATGCCCGCATTGAACTGGAGGTAATCAGAGGCAGAAGCCTCTCACCAGCCCACCAAGGAATACCAGGTGCTGTAGGCGCATGGAGTAGGAACCCTAACCCTAACCCAAACCACTCCATTATTCTTGCCAAGAAAACTCCACGGACATGGGGTCACGAAGAGTTGGTCACAACTGTAACAACACACACACACACACACACACACACACACACACACAGCCTCCCTAACCTTCAAAAAGAGCCCAAGGAAGGCTCTGGCAGAGCCCGCAGAAAAGCCTGGCACTGCAGGAGGGCTTTGAGGGAGTTGCTGGGGCGGCTGCCCGAAGTCACCCCACCTCAGATGCGAAAGCTGGCAGGAAGAGACATCGCAAACACAACAGCCAGGTAGGAAGGTTGCCAAGATTCTCCACTGAAACGGGGGGGAATGGAGGAAGGCAATTCCCAACCACACAACCCCTGTAGCCGAATCGTACAGCTCTGCAAAGTAACTAAATCAATGAAATAATTGGGATGCTGCTCCATATGTCTGTTTTTTAAACACACACAGAGAGAGAGAGAGAGAGAGAGAAAGAGAGAGAGAGAGAGAGAGAGAGAGAGAGAGAGAGAGAGAGAGGATCCTCAGTCATTCAGGTGAATTTATCTGGAAGTTGAGTCATGGCAACTGGACTTATTTTCTTGGGAGATTGAAAGGTTTCACTGGTCATCCAAACAGTTTCATGAGAGAGAGGGGGGGGAGGGAGAGAGAGCACTTTGTCATCTACTCATGGAACACCTTGGCTCCTCTGCTCCCTGACTACTGACCCACTGAGGAAAACCTTTCTGGGACAACCTTTCTATGCCCCCCCCTCTTATTATAGTGTAGGAGGCTGGCATCTCATCAGACGACATAGGAAAGGAGCCTCCCCCCTAAAAATGTGAGGAGTATTTAAACACTCCGACGACGTATCCTGGGAAATGACAGCACCCCGTGGTCTGATCCTGACCCTCCCAGGGCCCCACTGGATTGGATCAGGCATGAGCAAAGAAGCTGAGGAGAGCAGACTCCCTCGAAGAGGTAATGACGCAGCGGAAAATGGGAGGCAGCAAGACAAGAGGAAGGCCCACCATGGGTTGGACTGACTCAACCAAGATTCTCTAGTTGGTTAATGAGAGGATCTTAAACCCACCGTAGGGCAATGGGACTCATGACCTCGAGAGGGGGTGAGGGCTCCAGCACTGGAGGCCTTCAAGAGGAAATCTGGACAACCCCTTGGCCGATCTCCTATGATTTGCGTTGGACTCATTTGTGTTGGAGGCCCCTTCCAACTTCATGATTCCAGGATACCAGAGGTTACTAATTTCTGGAGTCCGAGTCAGTCCGTAAGGCAGAAGTGGATTGATGACAACCTTTGTTTAACAAAATTTCCAGAAGGGGATGCAAGTTAAACCTAAAAAAAAAATGAATGATGCCAATTTTTTTTGTATCTAGGTGGATGCAACAGACACAATGAAAAGCCTACAGGGATACAGCACTGGCTGTAAAAAAATATGGGGTGCAACCCAGGACATCTTATTAGTTTTAATTAGAATTAAAACTGTGCATTGGATTGGAATCCATATTTCCAGGTAATAAAGAAAAGCATACCTTCAGGCTAGGCTTCCCACAGAGAATATAATCCGCAAATCCACGTTCAGCCGTGAAGATGAGATGAGATGAGAGAGAGAGAGAGAGAGAAAGCGAGAGAGAGAAAGTGAGAGAGAGAGAGCTAGGGCTGTCCCATCTCCACTCCTCCTTTGGCAATTTGGTTTGCCAAAATATTTCTATCCCACCCTACATCCAAAGCCCTCAGGGCCAAACTCCAGAGAGCCCATCATTACAGCTGAAAAGAGAAAGAGAGAGAGAGAGAGAGAATATATGTGTTTCTGGGCCCTGGAAAAACTGGAGCAAAACAGGGAATTTAAATTTACATGAGTTCCTATTTGTCCTCAATTCAGGGAACTGTTGACCTCTGCGTTATGTTTATAACTCAGTGGGTGTGACTCCATTGTAAATATTGTGCTGCAATAGTCTCCCACCCTCCTTTATCTTCCCTGAAACTGGTCAGCAGGCACCCATTGTTGACTGGGGACCTGAGTGACACCAAAGAGGTCATCGTCCTTCATCACAAGGAGTTCT
>JAHTLZ010000246.1:456126-491555 GCA_023846285.1 Phrynocephalus versicolor
AATGTGTAGCATGCATAATTAAATTGCAACCTGACCAGAGAGTTCTTTAAGTGCTATATGGGGTGGTATATAAGCAGAACACTTTTTGCTTTTATATCTTCTGGAAGTTGGCCAATGTAGTGGCTTGTGCATTAAATGGGTGGGGTAGAAGTTTAAACAAGCAAGCAAGCAAATGGGGGAAGGAGTTGGAGGAGAGTGTTATTGGAGCCCTTAGATTAAATCTCCTCTTTGGAGGAGCATCAATTATGCAGGTGAGCCGGTGCTGCGTTTCAGCCAAAACATCCATCTCTGGACGACAGCCCTGAGAGTGTTCAGAAGAACTCTTTCCCAAGGCCGCCCTCGGTGCTGGGGGTCGGGGGGTGGGGGTGCTGAGCAGGGCCAGGCCACCCTTTCCCCAGCTCCTGGTGGTGCCTGTTGGTGCCTCCTGCCTTTCCGTCAGCCAATGAGGGCAGCCCTCGGCTCAGGGGCATCGCCTCTTGCTTGCCATGGCACCCTGGAGGCCACCCTCCATGCTGCCAGGCTTGTCTGTCATCCTGGACGGCCATTGTTGGTGATGGACAATGGTGGACAAAAGCCAGATGGAGGGGTGGGGGGCTGATTCTGCACCTGGCAAGCAAGACAGTGCTAGGTGAGCCCCTCAGTGTGCCACGGGGAATCATGTACTTGGTGCATGCCCATTCTTCCAGTCTTGGGGGGCAAGAGGCCATGAAAGTCCAGCCATGCCTGCAAGTGGCTCTGCTCTCTCAGCAAGAGGTCACTGGAGCCTTAAGGCCTTTCTGGGGCAGAGAATGCAATGCAGGATGAGTGCACAGAGGAAGGACCCACATCCTTTGACCCTCCGTTGGTCTCCTCTACCTCCTTGGTTGCCAGATGGCGCTCAGACCACCCCAGGATTTCCTGTGCAGAACCAAAACACACACACACACACACACACACACACACACACACACACACACACACACACACTTTCTCTGCTTCCTCTTCCGACCCAGGGTCCCATCACAGGCTGCCTCCAATTACCAACCTCCCTGGTTTCTATTGTTTCTTTGTACAGAATTGGGGGGGGGGGGGGGAAAACCTTCCTTCCCACCCCCCCCCCCCAAACCAGCCATCTCCTCAGCTGCTCTTCATAATGCCAGCGGAAGGGGAATGACAAGCAAGAAGGGTTGCCAGCCTGTCTTCACCCCACCCCTCCCCATGCAAGCAGACCCCTTCCACAAGCACAGACCTAACTGTGTGTGGGGTGGGGGGGTAGGGTACCCATATTGTGATGCATCAGTTCAAAACGAGGGCCTATTCTGGAACATTAATTCCTTGGGACTACAAGTCCCAAAACCCACCCCCCTACACACACACACACACACACACACACACACACACATAGCATGCCCACACTTGAAATACTGCCCAGACCACATGGAGAAACACACGCCCTGCACAAAATAAACAAACCAAAAAAAGAGGTGCGGACGGGACTGCACTAGTTCTCCTGGGAGCGCAGGTCATCTCAGGTTTCAGGCTATTCAGTGGAAGAAAAGGATGAGCCAAGAGGGACAAGACAGAAGGTCCTTTAAATTATGCATGGAGAAGCTGCCCATTGCAGACAAAGATCAGGAGAGGTCGCTTTCTTCCTTTCCTGCAATATTAGAACCTGGTGTTGTTATTGTTGTTGTTCGGACACCTAATGCGCAATAAGAAATGCTATTTGCTGCAAGTTGTCGTTCAAGGAAAAACAGACAGGAAGCGTGGCCTGAGGCATTTGGATATTAAGCCAATGGTCGGCAGTGAGCACAGCTGCTCTGCTAGAATAGCTTTAGGCAGGAACCAATTCAGGCTACAGTTTGCCAAAGTTCTATGCAGACAGGGCCCTTGAAGAAGAAGAAGAAGAAGAAGTTGTTACTGCTGCTGCTGCTGCTGCTTTGGGGAGGGGGGAGGCTCATCCAAGTGAAGCCAACATTTGGGGGGATCCAGGACAGGTTAGAGCAGTGTTGGTGAACCTATGGCACGGGTGCCAAAGGTGGCCCTCGGAGCCCTTTCTGTGGGCACCTGACATCACCCCTTCATAGCCACCTGTATACAGGTTAAATTGCTGTCTTGGCACTTTGCAAACAAATTAGTAGGTTTTGAATCACAGTTTGGGCACTCGGTCTCTAAAAGGTTCACCACCACTGGGTTAGAAGAAGGACATCTTCACATGGATGCAAGGAAGGCCGTGACCTGACGACCCTGCCAGCACCCCCACTCACAACTTCAGGCAAAAATCAAAGAAAAACAAAACAGGTGGCAGCTTAAAGACTAACTTTCATATTTTAATGTAACGTTTTGTGGACTACACGTCCACTTCTTCAGACACAGAGCAGCATAACTTCAGGATGGATCTGGCTTTTCAGGAGATGGGCGGCCTGAACTCCGGAAATAACCTGGAAACTGGTCGCCAATTCCAGGCGGAGGAGAGGATGTGGCGTAAAGGCTGGGGGGGGGGGACGAGGGGCACATTTGCCTTGGACAAGATGCCTTGGAAAGCAGAAGGACTGATGTGACGCTGAGCATCAGTACCAGGAGGGGGAGCTTTGGCTCTTGAGAAATGTGTGATCTCAGCAAAACAAGAGCCCTAGAAGAGAGGCTCACAAAACGGCCTTGTTTTGCCAGTCCACCACGACTGCCAATTTCTGACCTTTCTGGGACTTTCTGGGATGAGGAATGGATGGCCCGTGGGAAGACACCCAGCCGCCGTCCTGGCCACCCAGGGATGAGCCCCCTTCTGCTCAGCCAAAGCATGAGTGCCACCAGTCCAGCACGGGCTGGCAGTGCTGGTTCCCCGGAGTGCCCAGGGCGAGAGCTGCTCCCGACCTGCCTTCTACATGGATAATTGGGGCTCTCTCCCCTGCAATGGGGCCCGTCTCCTGGAAATTAAAAGAATCGACGCTCCGGTCACAGAAACACAGAGAGCTGATTCTCTGCAGAGCCAGACAGCCAGACTTTGGAGACCAGTTTTGCCACCTCAAACCGGAAGCCCACTGGCTCCCTAGATTTTCCATATAGACTCGTAATGAATACTGCCAATGAAAGAGCATTCGTTCATGTATGTTCAATAATATTATTTTTAACTTAACCACATTTTCAGAAAGTGCTCCTATATTCCAGTTACAAATGGGGTCACCAAGAGTCAGTCACGACTGTAATGACGCAACGCACACAGGTTAATATAAAGTGAGCTCAGCTCTTAAAAGAGGAGATGAGACTGTATTTTCTTCTGCTTATCAGTGCATCAGAAGTGATTTGAGCAGGTTTTTTCCCCTTGTTATGTCAGTTGGTACACACTAGTTTGGGCAACCTCATTTTTGAACAACAGATAAGCAAAAGAAAAGACTGTGTTACATCCTCTTTTAAGAGCTGAGCTCACATGATATACGCCTACATGGGTGTACCTACTGTATTTGTGATTGTAATATAGGAGCACTCTCTGATTGTAGTTAAGTTAAAAATAACATTATTTGAACACAGAAACGGATGAGCTTCCATTCAGGGCCTTCACTGCTCCTCTGCACATTATCTCGGGGAATCTCTGCTTCTTCCAGATCATGATGGGCTTTTCATCCATCCCATTTAGGGTGACCCTGACAGGGCTCTTACGGGACGTGAGAAATGTTTCCCCAGAGCCACCTCACCCCCACCTCCAGTCAGTTTCCATGGCTGAGCAGGGATTCGAACTCAGGTCTTTGGAATCTGAGCCCATCACGCTGGCCCTTGCACTGCTCTGGCGTAACCGTTCTTCCCCACATTCCGGGGGGGGGGGGCTCCACCTTTGGAACTGGCCTGTGGATCGTGGCTGACCGAAGTGGTTCTTCCAACTTCTAGGCCCAAATCAGTTTGGTGCTGGCTCCGAGCGACAACCTCCCAACACGAGTGCTCAGGGCTGGGTGTTGCTTCTTCCACCCTCGACACTCTCACAAAGGCTGCCCTTGTTCTCTGATCTTTTCCTCTGCAGAGCTTCTGTTCCTCCCCTGCCTCTCGCTAGCAAATCCAAACTGAGATGGGTGAGGAGCAAATGCAGGAGAAAACAAAAGTTCTAGGAAGGGAGTTCTTACATACCGTATTTTTCCATGTATAAGACTATATTTTTGTTTTCTAAAATGGTTAGACTTAAAATTGAGGTTCGCTTTATACACAGAAGTAAGCCGAGGAGAGAACCGTGCAGTTGCAAAACAGTAGCTTTGGGTTGGAAAAGTGGGAGTTATACATGGAGGCATCTTATAGGCGTTAAAATACGGTAGTTGATTTTCCCAGCAACCTTAGAATCATAGAATCATAAAATCACAGAGTTGGAAGAGACCTCAGGGCCATCTAGTCCAACCCCCTGCCATGCCGGAATCCCCATCACAGGACCCCCGACAGATGGCCATCCAGCCTCTGCTTAAAAACCTCCAAAGAAGGAGACTCCACCATCCTCCTTTGGGGCAGCATCTTATTCCACTGCCGGACAGCTCTAACCTTCAGGAAGTTCTTCCTGATGTTCAAACGGAATCTCTTTTCCTGTAGTTTGAAACCATTGCCCCGAGTCCTAGTCTCTGAAGCCATGGAAAACAAACCTGTTCCCTCTTCAATATGACATCCTTTCAAATATTTAAACATAGCTATCATATCCCCTCTCAGTCTTCTTTTAGAGAGGCTAAACATTCCCAGTTCCCTAAGCCGTTCCTCATAAGACATTTCCTCCAGACCTTCAACCATCCTGGTCTCCCTCCTCTGCAACCACTTGAGGTTGTCAACATCCTTTTTAAATTGAGGTGCACAGAACTGGACACAGGACTCCAGGTGGGGTCTGGCCAGAGCAGAATAGAGCGGGACTATCACTTCCCTTGACAGAATAATGAAAGATGTCTTCTACATATCAGGGTCATGGAATACCAGCAAAAGGTTCCCCTTTCACCGTGTGGTGACCAAGAGATGCATCCCAAAGGCAACCATGAAAATAATGGCAGTGGAAAGTGCTGGTCCATAAAGCTCTATATTACGGTGAGGATTCTTAGCGCGCGCCCCTTCCCATGAGGAATCTGGGTATCCCGGGGTCCCCACCTGCATCCCCCTGTGCTTCCCAAGATGGCCAGGCTTCCCCCACGCCACCCAAAGATGCCCTCCTCTGGTGGCTTCTCGGCCTCTCCACTGGGCCCATCCCTTCCAGAGAAGGCGAAGAAGCCTCCTTCTGAAATTTGGGATAAAAGCTTTAAGCTAAATTACGCTTGAACTTTGGGACGCCTATTTCGGTTCAGGCCTGCCCTCAACAGCTTACAGGGAGGGTCAGAATGCTATCTGGATGCAAAACTGGCCACCCAGGAGGTGCCCTGTGGCCTGCTGCCCAGCTGAGTTTGGATGGTGGGTGTCACAAGAGACGGGGACTTCTCCGTGGTGGCTCCTGTCCATCGTCATTAGGAAGGAGCTCCACAGTCTCGCTGGGCAGGTTTCTTCCTTCCTCTTAAGCCTTAAAGGTCAAGGCCAAGGTCTGCTACCCATCATGCAGCAGCCACCGGATGGCCCATGATGCAAGCCCATAATGCAGAACAGTAACCATCGTCCTTACTCACACTCAGAGTAACTACTGGCACAGGGAGAAAACTTGGGACCCCACCCCTTCCATAAAGGCCAAACAAGACTGTGCAGCAGCAGCAGCAGCAGCAGCAACAACAACAACAACAACAACAACAACAACAACAACAACAACATGATCCTTGATCTGTTGGCTTCTGGTGAGGCTGTTTTTAGCCTAAATATTTTTTTTTTTAATTTCATTATATTTTTGGCGGCAGTGGGCTATTGGCTTTAATGATTAAACTGCAGTGCTGCAGTCAAGACTCAGCTCACAACCTGAGTTCCCTCCTGATGGTAACTGGCTTGAGGTTGAGTCAGCCTTCCATCCTTCTCAGGATGGTAAATTGAGTACCCATTTTTTACGGGGGAGGTGTGCACAAAATGTAGCCTACATAACTGAATTGCAGATTACCCAGAGAGTACTTGAAATGGTTCTTGAACATCTCTTAATTGTACTGGACTGTATATTATCCCTCATTCTGTAAGCTGCCTTGGGTCCTTTTTCCAAGGAGAAAGGCAGGGTAAAAATACTCTAAAATAAACTACATAAATAAATAAATAAATAAAAGCAGAACACTTTTGATTTTGAATTATCTTAACTGTACAGTCCCCAATGCTCACTTCCCATTTAGCAGAAGCGCACACCACCTAAATAGCCTCATGGCCTGGAAAGCTTTTTGTTTGTTTGTCTGCTGCTTGTTTAGCTTTTGTTTTTTTGCAGCCCAACATCCAGCATTCTTTCCCCAGCCTGGGCATCTTCCGGGATGCTTTTCCAACTCCAGCATGAGAGGGGCAACCGGCTGTGAGCAACGGAGCGCTCCCTCCCAGTTCTCTGCCTTTAAATCAGGCCTGGGTGGAAGAGCCTGGGGGGGGGGTCAAAAGGAGGGTGGTTCTTTGAGGCAGCCCCTCCAAAGGGGTGGGGGACCCTTCTCGGGAAGACAGCAGCCCCTCTCCCCGGGAGCTCCCAGGCCAGCCCCCCCCCCCTTGCCCAGGGCTGCTGGAGACGGCGAACACCCTCCTCCTTGAGGCCAGCAACCAGCCTCCCCATCTGGCCTGGAGCTGCTGGCCCGGCTGAAGTCACCTTCCGGCCCCCTCCTGGAAACAATGTCTCGTGGGCTGAACCCAGGCTTTTCCGGGCATTATCCCGAGGGCCCCTGGGAGCATCTATTAAAAGTCGAGGGTCCAGGGGAGGAAGGGCCAGCTGCCACTGCAGGGAAGCCAGGAGAACACCCCTTCCAATCCAAAATGGGGAGCTTCCTTCTCACTGCTGGCGGCACCTCCCGGGCAGGAGCAGGGCTGTGCCATTCTGCCGACCCCTCCTGCTCCCCCCCCCACAAATACCAGGGCTTCCTAAAAGTTCCTTCGGCTCACCCCCAACTGCACCTGGATCTAGGCAGGACAAAGGCTAAGGTCCCTTCCCTTGGAAACAGCTTCTGTCTCTGACCCTCCTTCCACCATTCCTCCTCTGCTCTGAATGTAAGCCTCCTCAGGCAGAGAGCAGGCTCCTTGCCTTCCGGACCCCTTGGTGCATGATGGTGTCCCCACCGCCTGGGACCAACAGGCATGCTCGCTTGATAAGAGGAGCAACGCACTGGAGGCTCCAGGTGGCCAGGAACATGATCCGTGCAGAGGAGACCGGGAAATGGAAATGAGGGGTGTGCTTTCTCCTTTCCCCTTCTCCACCAGCACCACCAAGCTAGTCATCCCGCAGGCTCGGGCAAAGGCGCTGCGACCTGGTGCTTCTGCTGCCTTTGCAAAAGAACCAGGGGGTCTTTATCTCATTCAAGACTTTTGTGACCATCGTACTGTCCTTGGGAGGGAGTATCGCAGCAGGGAATGTGGCTGCTACTCAGCACTCTGAACATGCACAGAGAGAGCATCCTCCTCCACATATCAACCCTTCATCATCATGTCTTGGTCAGCACAGGAAAACACCGTGTTTCCAGGAAACAATTCCTTGTTTTAAATCCAGTATCAAATCCTCGGTTAAGAGAAATTTCCTGCTATGCCAACAGTTTCCCTCCAGGCCCGTAGCTCCTTCAAAGCTCCATGCTGCCTAAGGAATACAAGCTTGCCAATGAAGGCCATGCTTATGGCCCGAGCACCAATCAAAAGCAAGCTAGTTTGCAACACGCAGAGGTGAGGAAACTTGTGCTAGGGTGAAACAGGTGCCTTTTTGTTCTCAAGAGACCTCTGCTTGCACCTATGTGGCATCATCTAGCTGAGCTATTAGGATTTGGTTTCCCCCCGTATCCCACAGCAAAAAGAGGGCAACAACTGAGACCGAGAATGCCAGTTGAGGATATAATGCAGATAATAATCTAATCATTACTTAAGATCCTGACATTTCCTCCCGTGTCACTGCCACAAACACCCGGAGTCTTTCTGCAATTCACTCTGGTCCTGACTTCAGCATAGCTTCTGCCTCAGATTGCAGCCCCATGAAAAAACGCCCCCCCCCTTGTTCTCCCACGAGAACCCACCTGCCGTTTACTACCCTGAACCTGCGGGCCCCCTGATTATCCTGGGGGATGGCCTCCCCTGCCAGGCCAAGCTGACCATGGCTCGCCAGGGCTGTCTTCAGCCACAGCCGGGGGAAGGGGGAGAGAATCCTTTAGGCTCTCTGGTATTTAGGGCTCCTTCCATCACTTCATGCTTTCGCCCCACTGCAACCAACAGCCTGACCAGGGTCCACTGACAGTTCCCTAGTCCCCACGGGGGGCCTTGACTCCCATGGCCCAAGTACTCACCTCTCTTTCTGGCGGCAACTGAAAACATATTTTTTTCCAAAAGCCTCTTCAAGTTTAATGTCTAATTTTAATATCCCTAGTTGCCCTCTGCCCTCTGCCAATAAATACTTCTTAATGTGTTTTTAAATGCTTTTATGCTTCTTCATTTTGCCTTTCTAGGACAGTTTCAATATTTCTCTGTTTAATGCTTCTTGCATGTTGTCGCTTTCTTTAACAAAAAAGAAAAATCTATTTCTTATAAATGGTTTTTGAGCGCCCTCAAATCCCAATTATGAGAGAACGGTGGCACAGAAATTTATTGAATAAAATGCATGTATTGGGGGGGGGGCAGGAGCGGTGTGTGTGTGTGTGTGTTCCCTTGATCAGATTTGCCTTGAGAGCAACCACAGAGAAGGAGGGGCAGAGTGGAAGAGGCAGGGTGCCATGCTGCTGCTGAGATCTTTCTGGGGTGTTCCCACAGGCCTGGCTAGGAAGGAGAAGGCAGGGGAAGGGGAGCCAGGGGATCAGCCCCTGGCCGAAAACTCCCCACCACCCTCCCTGCCATGAAAGAGAAGCATTCTGGAATAGAGCAGATCCAGTGAGCAAGGCCTGAAGGTTCTTATGGGGACAGGAGGAGGAACCGGGGGGGGTGGCGGGGGGGAAGCACCCACCCACACCCTTTTACCGCCCTTTGGAGGTGGCTGGCACCATTGCTGCCACGGGGTTCTCAACATCTCATGACCAGGCCAAGTCCTCCTCTTGCCCTGCTTCACCAGGAGTGGCCCTGTGTCTCCCGCGACAACCAGGTGCAGGCGAGGACGACAGGATGAGCCCTTGAGCCCCCTCTGAGATGTCAGCCCAAGTGCCACCTTCAAACTCCTCCACACGTGCTGCTAGCGTGCAATAGGCAATGCCAAGGAGGCAGCTGATGGACGGGGCCCAGAGACAGGGCTGGAGGAGACCTGGCACCCAGGTCAGCACCCTTGGGATCAAGCCTGAGAAGCAAGCTAAGAAGGAGTGGGATGGAGGGAATGGCCGTCAGGGGGGATGCACCCAGAGGCAGGGGAGTGGGATCAGGAGACAGAGATCTAGTCTCGTGCCCTCCTGGACGCATCTGGTGGGGCCACTGTGAGATACAGGAAGCTGGACTAGGCGGGTCTTTGGCCTGATCCAGCAGGGCTCTTCTTAGGTTCTTATGATTCTCAATGGTTCCTTCTCAAACTGGGAAGTGGTAACAAGCAGAGAGCCAGAAGGCTCAGTCCTGCGCCCTATGCTCTTCCACATTTTTATTAACGACTTAGATGAAGGGGAGTGCCGGGAATAATTACCAGGCTGACAGATGATACAAAGTTGGGTGGAATAACTAATGCCTTGGAAAAACATGCAAAAAGATCTTGATAGGCTGCTAGAGCGCTCGGCTGAAAGCAACAGAATGAAATTCAGCAGGGGATAAGTACAAAGCACTGCACCTCAAGGCAAAAACCAAACACACAATTACCAGGTGGAGGGCGACCTGGCTCTGCAGTACTGTGAGTGAGAAGGATCCTGGAATTGTCATGGATCAAAAGCCGAATAGGACCCAACAGGGTGATGTGGCTACAAAAGCCAGAAACAAAAAAGCAAATGCTACTATAGGACGAGTTAGTAAAAGTACAGGCTCCAAAACCACTGGATTTGAACCACTGAAGTGCCGGCTTTGCAGCCAACATTTCAGCACTCTAGCCCACTGAGCCACCACGCCCCTATAGACATTGAAATTAGCATCAATCAAGGTAGGAAACCCCCTCTCTTTGGTCCTGGTTTGGGGGGGGGGCTCATTTGGGTACTTCTGGAAACCGCACTTCAAGAAGGAAGCTGACAAACTGCAACAAATTCAGAGACGGGGCAATGAGGATGATTGGGAGGCTGGAAAGCAAACCCACTGGGGAGAAAGACTGAATATTGCCCCGAGAAAAAACAAGGTTGAGAGTGAGACAGGAGAGCACTGTTCAAATATCTGAAAGTCTGTCAAGACAGAGGATGGGCAGCATCTGTTTTTAATAACCCCCGAGTGCAGGACACCTAATAATGGGCTCAAGTGACAGGGAGGCAGATTTCAATGGAATATCAGGAAAAACTTCCTGACTGTTAGAGCAGTATCCCAACTCCACAGTTCTATTGATTCTGTGATTCTTCATGTGTTTCTGTAGTTAAGGTAGCAGTGGAGAGATTGGCTACTGATAACAGCTGAAAAGCCCCCCCACCCCCCGAGACTACATCGCTTGAAAGTGTAGTGGGACGGGTGACTGGCCATTTGGCAGACAAATTGTACACGACCCCTAAACTCCACCGCAAATGGCTGCCAGCTCTGGAGCTTACAATTGTTTCCCCACCAGCTCTGGAGTTCGCAGGAAATTAAGTGCGACCACGCCCACCTAAGCGCGTCCCAGTGCACTTTTCATGTACCTGCTCTCGGAGGGTGAAAATCCCCAGATCCGGATGTAATCTGGTGAGTGCCCGGCTCTCCTTGCTTCTGTTTGGTTGTTTGTTTTTTTTTTTGCCTCCTGCCCCTTTAAGAGAACGAATCAGGACAACGACGGGGCGGCTTCGGAGATGAGCTTGCATTTCTTCCTCTCTTTTTTTTCTCCCTCCCCTCACGCAGGCAGGAGCAAGGAAGTGCGGAGGGGTGGGGACGCAGGAAGAGCAACGAACCCCCAAGATCTCTGGTCCGAATTTAAGTGGCCAGCGGATCTTAGGGGTCGTGTGAAAAGGCCCAAAGCAAAACGGGAGTGTTATTATCTCTGGTCCTCGGTGTTTCTGCTTGCCACAGGGGGGGGGGGCTGTCCAGCAGAGAGTCACCCCTCCTTATCGGTGCACAGAGGTTGATGGCTGAGGGACCATCTAAAAAGCATGTGGTTTAAACGCAGATGCGCTGCTCAGTGTCAAGTCAAAAAATAAGGTGCCTGAACCCAGAGCTCCCTCTAAGCCGACACCCACGTTCCTGGCCAGTTCAGGGCTGCAAAGCACAGGTTCTCTGCTATCACACGTACATTTGCCCTGAAATATATGGCATGTGGGTTCACACAAGCACACAACCTTCCGCCAGCACTGTTCTCTCCTCCCCAAACCCGTCTCAGTGGTTTCATACTGGAGAGAGGCTGCCTGATGCCACAAAGCCTGGCCACTACCTTGGTTGTGAAATGAAATACAACCGCAGTTGTGGTGTTGGAATCTTGGGAAAGCTCCTTAACCGACCCTCTCAACTGCTTCCCTAAAACTACGCAAACTCCCCTTTCAGGCTAGCACAAAAGCCTTCACTTTTTTCCCTCTGCGAGCTTTTGGCTGGCCTAATAAGGCGAAGGTAAGCCAGCGTTGTGTAGCAGAGATAGTGCCAGTGGGGGACCCAAGAGACCAGGGTTCAAAGACCTACTGGGCCATGAAAATTCACTGGGCTGGCAAAGGTCAACCTCTCCTTCAGCATCTTGCACACCTCGAAGCTGTGGCCACTGCAGAGCTTTTGAATTCATGATAAAATCCTCTTTTGGCTACCTAGAAACAGAGACCCACAGACGGGAATAGCTACGAGTTTCCTAGAGTCCACGCCTTGCTTATTAACTAGCACTTCCAAGTCTCAGTAGCTCACAGTGAGACATTTGTAGGAGAAAGAGTAAAAAAAGTTTCTATACTTACAGATGCATGAAATTACAAACGTATGTATGCACACATACTTTCCAACCAACCAAACAGGTCAACAGCAAACAAGCAACTGCCAAAAACTGAGGAAGGACATTCAGCAGAAAGGTGTGGCTCGCTTTGCATTTCAAAACCTTGGTTAGTGCTGGGTACCTAGGTAATCATTCCAGTCCTCCTTATCGCTCAAACTACAGACTGCATGCGAGGTTCCAAGCAAAACTCCAACAGCTGCTAGGGTCATCATGAATTGGAAGTGACTTTACAGGGCTGATCATCAACAACACCAACAACAGTTATGCACTTGGCCCACATTCATATCTCTCTCTCTCTCTCTCTCTCTCTCTCTCTCTCTCACACACACACACACACACACCCTTCCCTCTCTCCTTGGGGGCTTTCACATAACCGGTCCTCTCTGCAGAGGACAGGCCACAGGGATCCTACCCAAACAAGCCTCTTCTTACCCAGTCCTCCTCCTCCTCCCTCTCCCCTCCCCTCCTGCTTCATTTGCCTCCCATCTCAGAAAAGTCTTCTTGCCAGGCGGGAGCGTCTTCGTTTCTTCTACCTGACAACTTTGGAAAACTATATACAGTGGTACCTTGTATAAAGGAATTAATCTGTTCCAAATGAAATTCTGTTAAGCAAATTTTCCTTTATACAAATTTCCCATTGTGCATTGAAAACGGAGTAATCCCATTTTTATGTTGTATGGATTTGCCCCATAGGCAATGTTAAGCAAATTTTCCTTGTCTCCGGAATTTTTATGTTGTACAGATTTTATGTTATACAAACTGTTTGTTATACAAGGCTCCACTGTAGTAGATGGTCACTGAAACATCCCCCTCCATACCCAGGTTTTAAGCCCCCTCCTGACCCCACTGTTTCAGTCGCAAGGGCAGACAGTCTTTATATTATGCACTATTTTATATTATGCTCTCTATATTGTGTAGAACAAGGCAGGCCCACCCGATGCCCAGGCGGGAAGATGCAAAGTGAACGTGGAGGGGGCCTGTCCCCCTCCCCCCTCCTTGTCCTCCTCCTCCTCCTCCTCCTCCTCCTCCTCCTCCTCCTCCTCCTCCTCCTCCTGTGAGCCAGCCAGATGGCACATTTCGGTTTTTTTTTCCCCTACTTGATTTGCAGATTCTAATCTGGACATCTCCTCAGAAGAGAACAGCCCTCCGTGATCAAAACTGACGCCCACAAAACAGGTGCGAGGAGGCACACCTCCCTGGGCGCAAAAGGCCCGTGGCTGCTTGTGCACTTCTGACACAGCCCTCCTGCTTCTCTCTCTCTCTCTCTCTCTCTCTCTCTCTCTCATACACACACGCGCATGCACGTGCATGCATGCACGCACAGCTCACCCCTGCCAAGTGGCAAGCTGGTAGCAGTGCCCAAGCTGGCCGTGACCCTGGCAGGTCCATTTTCTGGAGGGAAAAAAAAAAAAACAGCTGCGCACGTGGGAGGAAGGAAGGCCCCTCCCACCTTGTGCCCAGGGCTTCACAAGGCCCACCGGCCACCAGCAGCCCTGTTTCTCCCTCGCCGGGACCCCTAGCCAGGAGGTGCGGTTGTCCTTGTGTTCCATGCGGGAGACTGTTGTGTTTCCCAGCGGGCTCAGAAAAGTCTGAGACCGTCTTGGATTAGGTGCCGGGGGGGGGGCATCCCGGCTAATCCCTTTCTGCTCCCCCACAGGCCGATTCACATACACACATACACACACACACTTCTCGGCTCGCGAAATGCCTTCCTTCCTTCCTTCCTCCTCCTCCTCCTCCTCCTCCTCCACCAGGACGGACTGTTCCGGCTCCCACTCAGAGCGGAAGAGCGCGCGCACCGCCGCCGTTCCGTGGGCTCCCAGCACCGGAGGACCTCGGGCGGCGCGCAACCGCCTGCTTCTCCCGGCCATCCCCTTCTCTCTCACCCGGGGGAGGCGGGCCAGCCTCGTACGGGGAGCGGGGGTTTAGGTCTCTGCAAGCCCAGCGTTTGGTTTTTGCATACCTACCCCCCCACCAATGGCCCGTGCCCCGGCCGGCGGGGTGGGGTGGGATGCTGCGTGCATGCAACCGTGGTGGGGTCCTGCCAGCCTCCGCTCACGCCCCCTCCCCCGCCCGCCCTGGCTCGCTTCCTGCGGGCAACTTGGATGGAGCAGGCGCTGCTCCCCCTTCGGCCCCACGCCCCCCCCTATAACCCGCGCTTCTCTTCTCCCCCAACCCCCTCCCCCGGGGCGGCCTCTTTCCCCTGCCGCCACCGCCACCCCACCCCACCCCGCGCGGGCCGGTTCTTCCCTTCCCGCAGGCGGGCAAGGGTGGCGGCGCAAGCCTTGCCTGGACCGCGGGGGCGCCTGGTGGCGGGGAGTTCCGCCGGCCCCCGCGCGTCTCCGCCCGAGCGCCTCTCCCGCAACAGCAGCGCCCGGAGGCTGCTTACCTGGGGCGGGACAAGCAGCGCCGGCACCTCGGGGCGGCGGGGCGGGCGCGCTCCCGGCTGGCACCATCGCCGGCCGGCGGGCACCGGAGGTTGGAGGCAGCAGCAGCAGCAGCAGCAGCCCCCGGGGGACGAGGCGGCGGCGGCGGCGGCGGCGGCAGACAGCGGCGAACTCAGCCACCTCGGCAGCCTGTGGGGACGGGGGGGGGCGAGAGTTAGTTTAAGGCGTCGCCATGGCAACGGGAGGATGTGCGCCAGGGGGAGAGGGGGCGGCCGAGCTGGAAAAGTTCAGCCCCGCAGCTCTGGCAGGGAGGCGAGCCCAGCACACACACAAGCACACGCGCACACGCCACGGGCCTTCCTCCTCCTCCTCCCTCTCCGGAGGGATTGTCTTGCTGCCCCCCCCCATCTAAGGGACTGGCCGGAGCGCAGACGGTTCCTCCGAAACAGGGCGCACGTGGGGGCCACGCAAACACATAGGCACTTTGCACGTGCTCAGGGGCACTCTCCGGGTTTTTTTTTTGTTTTGTTTTGTTTTGGAAAAGTGGGGTGCCAGGCTTCGGGCCGCCTTTCCCACCAGGAGCTCAATGTATGCCGACACACAGAGAGAGAGAGAGATGGAGACGCTGCCTTCTCATCAGAACCAATCCTGGCACCCCGTTTTCGAGAAGACTGAGAGAGAGAGAGACCGAGGGTCTCTCTGTCACTAGAAGTCGCCTCCAGATTTCGGCACAGGCCCCTGACCTCCTTGCCTGAACCTCTCTCACCACTGCCCCACACTGCCAAAAAAGCAAGCCGGAGTCCTAGGCTGCAGGAGGGGGTAGCCCAGCCTCCGGTGAAGCTTTGATCTGGTCGCCCCTTGGGGCTGAGCAGCCAGGAAGAAGTGCAGGCGGGCACCAGGGCACCTGGGCAAGGATGATCCTGGCAGGGGGGGGCAAGAGGGGCATCCACCCCCACCCCCACCCCCAGAATCCTAAATGTCCCCTTCTCTCAGTATGCCCAGACAGGCTGTGCCACAGGGGTGCACACCGTACACAGTACCTGTGCTGACAGGCCATAAAGGCTCTTGCCACCGCCTCCCCACCACCACCACTAGCCAAAACCATGACTCACAACAACACCCCCTTGCGACAGCCCCCTCCCCCCTCCCCATCTGCCTCCTGTTCCTCACAACCTGGGCCTGGGAGGTAGGCCACCTCTTGTGTGTGTGTGTGTGTGTGTGTGTGTGTGTGTGTGTGTGTGTTGGCAGGAAACCTTGACTTGTACCTGTTGGATTTATCCAGCCCCAGGTGGGTTTCATGGCAGCCACGCTGAGCACTCTGCAAAAAGTGAGGGATGATGGGAGTTTGAGTCCAGCAGAGGTCACTGACCTCTGATCTCTCTGCCCTGGAACCGAGCCATATAGCGGGCAGTCCAAGACACTGCACCCCCTTCCCCCTAAAGCAGTGATGGCGAACCTTTTAGAGGCTGAGTGCCCAAACTGTGATTCAAAAACCACTAATGTTTTTGCCAAGTGCCAATACAGCAATTTAACCTGTATACAGGTAGGTATGAAGGGGGCGGTGTCAGGTGCCCACAGAAAGGGCTCTGAGTACCACCTTTGGCACCCGTGCCATAGGTTCGCCAACACTGCCCTAAAGTCTGCCTCTGCTTCTTGGGGTGTGACCTGGGTCCTCTCATCAGTTTCCCTGCTCTTCCCACTCACAGTGAGCAACCATTTGGGGGGGGGGGGAGAATAACCCCCAAACCCGATAGCCAGGGGGGGAGGGCTGGAGCAAGGAGGAGCTCGCTGGCCCAATGGACAACCTGCCCCCATCATGCACCCCGTCATACACTCTTGTCACCCAGCATGGCATTTAGCACAGAAAATCAGAGGCAGCCTTGGCCCACTTAGGCAGGCAGGGTAGGGGGGCTTGGCTCATGCCCAACTGAGGAGAGCCAAGTTTGGAGGACAGCTCCCAGAAGCTGCTGGGTCCTGTGGCTGGGGGGGGGGGGGGGGGGGGCAGGGGGAGCTGTGGGCCCCAAACCAGCCATTTCCTACTCTTCCTTCAAGATCTCAGTTTCCCCATATGGGCCTTGAGGAAAGGGCGGGGGTGGTGGTGGATTGAGGAAGTGCCCTGGTGTGTCAAAGGTTGTTGGGATTCTGGGCTGGTGGTGTTTGTTTGTAAAGCCACATCCTGCTTTTCCAACCTAAAAAAAAAAAAAATGAAAGCAGGACACAAACAATAGAAGGTGGCGCGAAAGAGCCAAGGGGCGCCCAAACAGAAGAGCTTCGCTGCAACACCTCCAAGAGATGTCTGGCAAGCGATTGAGAGCCAGATTCAGAAGGGAAAGGCTTCACTTGAAGCTGAGAAACCCCAATGGCCGTGGACTCCGACAGGCGTGGAATGAGAGGGAGGCTGAGGCTGGCTGGCGCGCAGGCATCACACATGACTTTCAACACCCTCCTGGCCCACCCAGATGGCTGGATGCAACACCCCCCCCCGGTGCGTTTACATTTCCAGAGGGGCAGATTTTTAAATGAGGGAGGGCTGGTGCAGATAAAGTCCAGCTATGACTGCTCAAGGAATGGCTCCTTCTAGTGGCATGCGAACTCTGGTTGTATTAATGCTGCCCAAACGGGCCTCTGACCTTTTTTTTAAAAGCCCCATCTCCCAGTTGACTTATGTCTGGCATATCTGATGAGATCCTAAGACCTTTTTTAAAGATACACCTGCCAAGCTAGTTCACCTGCTTAAGTTACCCATCCATCCATCTATCCATCCATCCATCCATTTTAACTGAGTCTCGTGCTATTGTTTGACACAATCAATGATCGTTTAACTTAGTAAAACATAAGCAACAAATTAGATACTGTGAACCTGAAAGTCCAAGTGAGCACTGTATTTCAAGTGAGCGCTTAATACACCATATGTGAAATGTGGCTCCCAGTTCCAGCCACCTGCACAGGTGTGTTGGGTGGGGGTACAGGAGAGGGCCTTCTCTGTGGATGATCCCAGACTCTGGGACTCCCTCCCACCGGAGGCCCACCTGGCCCCATCTTTGCTGTCCTTCCACAGCCAGGCCAAGACCTTTCTTTTCAGGCAAGATGTCCCTCAATGACTGTCCATCCATATTTTTAAACAGACTGTTTCACCTTACTGGTTTGAATGTGTTTATGTTGTTGGTTTTGTTTACCATTTTTAAGTATTATATTTGTTTCACCCTTTTTATTATTTGTATACTCATTGTAAAAAAGGTAAAGGTAAATGTGCCCCCCCCCGCACATGCATGCTAGTCATGTCCGACTCTAGGGGCGGTGCTCAGCTCCGTTCCCAAGCCAAAGAGCCAGTGTTGGGCAAGTCCTTGGCCATGTGGCCAGCATGGCTGAATGTATTTTTGTGCATGGAACACTGTTTACCTCCCCACTATGGCTGTACCTATTTGTCTACTTGCATTTACATGCTTTCGAACTACTAGGTTGGCAGGAGCTGGGGTCAACAGTGGAAGCTCACTCTGCTGCAAGGCACCCGGTATTTGAACCATTGAATGATGACTTTGCACCAGATATTTAAGCACTCTAGCCTATTGAGCCACCATGCCCCTATACTCATTGTAATCAGCATCAATTATTGTCTCTTAATGACATAAGCTGCCATGGGTCCTTTTCAAGGAGAACATTTTAAATAAATAGTTATTCAGATTAAGTTTCCAAAAAGAGAACTGGAAAGCAACACAGAACAAGCTATCAGTTTGTTGTTCACAGGTTGAAATTTGCTTGTGTTTCAGGCATTGTTTTGCTTTTGCCTAACGAGATGCGGGGGAGGGGATCCTTTTGTTTGACTTTCTTTGATTTCCTTTCATTTCTCCAGGGTTTCTGACTCTGACACAGCCCTCGCAAAAAGTCTTCCAAGGTATGTGAACTGCTTTCCTCCCACTTGGTGCCTTTTACATACATACACACACACACACACACACACACATCTCAAGGATAATTTAGTAATACGATCAGATACAGTGATCCTTTTGGGATCACTGAGTATCAGAAGTTGTTTCAACCACCACCCCGGAAAACTTCATCATCATGGCAGGTTCGTGTTACAGAGCAATACATGAAGATCTTTTAACTGGATTATCTGTTAGGGAGATGCCTCCTGCCTCCGATCCTGGAGGTACTCTGGACCCATTCTTGCTAGTCATCACCGAGGGCCACTGCTCTTCAGGGCTGAATCTCCTTGAAAGCCCCCTCCATGAATTTTATCCTTAGGGCGGCTGTCCACCAGGCGACTGGTTATACAAGTTTGGACATGGTCAAAGCAAATGTTTTTTTCTTTTGCTTTGGCTGAGCTGTCTCTTTGGGAGGGAGGGAAGAGGTTGGAATTCACTTTTGGGGAGGACAGAGAAAGGTCCAAGACCTTGGATGCCTTGTAGAAGACAACACACTCTGGTCTCATCGCAGACGGAGGCCCACTGAAACCAAGTGAAGGGACCTCCTTACGCACAGCCCCATGGGTTCTAGTCAATAGAGTGCCAGAGGAGGATAGAGATGGGCACGACTCAAAAAAATGGTTTTTCGTTTTTCGTTGGGGGTCCGTTTCGGTTCGTTTTCGTTTTCGTTGGTTTTTTTTTGCAATTTTTTCATTTTTGTTTTCGTTGCATAGCGAAACGGAAAACGAAAACGAAAAATTTCTGTTTCGTTAGCATTCTTTCCAGTTCAATGTATTTGCCACAACAAAAACGAAAAACACAACAAAATTTTTCATTTCGTTTCCGTTTTCATTTTGTTTTTTTTGGAAAATTTTCGTTTTCGTTTTCGTTGCGTAACGAAATGAAAAAACGAAAACAAAAATGAAAATTTCGCTGAGTCGTGCCCATGTCTAGAGGAGGACTCAAGCATCCTGGGTTCAAATCCCCAGGCCCTCATGGAAACTTACTGGGCACATGGCGATGGGAAACATCTGATAACATCCCTACTAAGGGTCAAGATCAGTTAGGCTTACCACTCAGTTTACTCCAAGGGAGGGCCCAACAGATCACCTGCCAAAGACCCCCCCCCCCGCGCGCCAATGAGCAGAAGGGGAAGAAAACCCCCACCCATTTTATCACTTTTCTGTTACTTTGGGCCATTCCTTGGCTGGCTTATGCAGCTGGCATTGGGTTGGGGGTGGCATCTTTGCTGCCTTCACCATAATCCAAATCCAACATGGGGCTCTTATTACCCCCATAGGAAATGCGACATTGAGCCAGGGGTTGGGCTGGATCCCCTCAGGGAGCCCTTCCTCCTCCTTCCTTCTGGGGACTTAGGGATCGTGTCCAACTCTTTAACGACTTCGGGAAGAACAACAACCGTTCACAGCAAACGCAGCGCAAACGGCCCTCCATGAGCCAGGCAAGACACAGTACCAAGGAAAACATGGGCAGGCCCCTTTATTTTCTGTGAGGCTATTGCCGAATAATATTTGCTTTCATCTCTCTCCAGAACGGGCCAACCTCTTGCGGTTTGGCTTAGGGTCAGCTGGCCTCAAAGGCAGGAAACACTCTCCTTAGACTCCTGCCACAGTTTGAGGCCAGGAATCTCCACCTCCCCCTCGCCCCCCGCAAGCCGATACCCTGTGAGGCACATCCCCGAGGGCTGTATTAGGTTACTAGTAGAAGAGCATTCAACAGAGAGATTGTGTCATCAGCCCTGCAGCCAGTGAGCGGATGGAGATGCAACAGATCTGCCCGTCCCTGTCAGGCTGGAGGCTGGACAGCTGAGCCACCTTGTCTTGCAAAGGAGCTTGGCGTTGGCAGAAATTCTTTTATTGCCAAAGGGGATGCCTGTGTTTGGGGTTGCCACAAAGACCAGATAAGATCATCACCACCACCACCACCACCACCACCACCATCATCAAACCAATAATCCCAAAATCCCGAAACTGCTGAGCTGGAAAAGGCCTTATGCATCATCGAAACCAGGCCCTACCAAGAAGGCACAAGAGAAATTGGAACTCCCAACTCCAATCTAAACCACTGAGGCTATCTTGTAGAGCAGCCCTCGTGCTGGGCTTGTGACTAGAGATGGGGACAGATAAACAACCCTGGTGATTTTTCGTGATTCGTGATTTGACTAGGCTGACGAATTCACAAATGTCCAATGGTGAAATGACAAATAGGTGAATCAATTTGTCTCTCCTCTAAAATTCGATAAAAATACCCCCCTGGCATCTAAAGGTGAGTCGGATGAACCCTCTCTGCAATTTTGGCATCTCTAGGTCCTGGGGGTAGAATTTTCTTATGGGGCTTTTGGGGGGGTGCATAACTCAGACAACAAAACTCTGGTCCCACCCAAATTGGAGAGACTGTAGAGGAACTTCAGGGGAGGCTTCCCTCCACATTTGGTGTCTCTTAGTGCCCTGGGTTTTTTTTAATAGCCTGTTGAATTAACTAATCAAAATTTTCTAAAAAGTCATCAATTCGTATTCATTGGGTGCTCCATTGATGACAAATTCGAATTGACAAATTTTGATAAATTGGCCAAATTTATCAGAAAACATGATTAATTTTTCAATTCATCCCCCTTTCTGTTTGTGACCAGTGAATAGGATGAAGGGCGAAAAAGATGAAAAAGGTATGTACTCTTTACCCTTTAGGAAATATGCTTAGGACACTGCAAGAGGAAAGATCGCTCTACTTTGTAAGAGAAGCCCCTAGAGATGCCTTTCACACACAATAGCCATTCTCTAACCAAGAGGAGGAGGAGGAGGAGGAGGGAGTAGCGGGAAGTGATCACAAAAGCAGGAAGACACGCATGAGTTCCAGTTTGTGACCTGCAGGAGAACTTTATGATCACAGCTCTAGAAAGATCCATTTGCCACTTTTGACCCAGGGGACCCACCCACCACTCTCTCTCTCTCATACCCATACACATACTTTGGACATTTGGACTCACACTACACACACACTCGTGTGTGTGTGTTTGTGTGTGTGTTTGTGTGTGTGTGTGTGTGTGAGAATTATTTCCTGTTCATGGTTCCTAAAGATAAAGGTAAAGGTTCCCCCTGCACATGCGTGCTAGTCGTGTCCGACGCTAGGGGCGCTGCTCATCTCCGTATTCAAGCCAAAGAGCCAGTGTTGTGCAAGTCCATGGCCACGTGGCCGGCATGGCTGCACGGAAACACTGTTTCACTTTCCCGCTTTTTACGGCGGTACCTGTTTATCTACTTGCATTCTACATGCTTTTAAACTGCTAGGTTGGCAGGAGCTGGGGTTAACCGCAGGAGCTCACTCCACTGCGTGTCCCCCAGGATTCGAACTGCCGAGGACTTTACAGCCGACAGTTTTCAGAAGACTTAGCCCACCGAGCCACTATGCCCATCATGGTTCCTAGACAAGCACTAAAATGTCTCCCTAGCTCTTGGCTGGTTTTCCTTCTTACTGGATTGCATGTCATTAAATTATAACTGAAAAATAGTTTTAAAATGCATTTGTATAGCTCCAAAACCTCTGTGCTGCCTTGCTTGTTTAAAATAGAATACAGTACATGCAGCAAGGTGGGATCATATTCCACATCTGTGTGGTCCTGTGGTCCCTTCTCATGGAGAACCTGAACCCTCATCCTCACCCTAACCTTGGCTGACCCTCCCAACAACAAGCCCACCAGAAGGACATAAGCATCCTGGGAGGGGCACCCCTACCCCAAAGGGGGCGCCCCCAACCCAGACAACTATATTCCTTTATACAGAAGCAAGGTGCATTAATGGCAGACACTTTCTGTACAAATTGACAAACTCTCCCCACCCACCCACCCACCCCGTCCCATAAAATTTCTGTAGATTCCACCTGTGATTGTATATATACGCTACTAAGATTTCTATACCACATGAATTGGCTTTACATGATGCACCAGGTTCTTTGCTCCATAGTTAAAAAGAAGTGCCCCCCCCCCCAAAAAAGTGGGGAAAGACCACCTTTATTAGTCAAATGAAGGGCTGTCCACCTAAGCATTTCAGAAAGTGCTGAAAGAACCCTTCCCAGTTTCTTTCTTTCTTTTTAAAAAGTTTTCATTAAATATTATAAAACCACAATACCAAAAAAACACATAAAACAGAAAATTATCATAAAGGGTGGTTTCTCTGATGGATTTTCCCTGGAAGAAGGAAGATGGAAGAGGAGACAAGACAGACACACCAAAGATGGGCAAGTCCCCACAAAACTCCTGGAGTGAGCAAGGTGGGATCACCGTGTCTTTTGCATTTGGGGGTCCTGCATCGAGGAGAAGGGAGCCATCCAGTCTCTGGTATTTGTACACGACCCCTAAACTCCGCCGCAAATGGCTGCCAGCTCCGGAGCTTACCATAGTTTCCCCACCAGCTCCGGAGTTTGCAGGAAATTAAGTGTGACCATGCCCACCTAAGCGCATCCCAGCACACTTTTCATGTACCTGCTCTCGGAGGGTGAAAATCCCCAGATCCGGATGTAATCTGGTGACTGCCCGGCTCTCCTCGCTTCTGTTTGGTTTTTTTGCCTCCCGCCCCTTTAAGAGAAGGAATCAGGACGATGACGGGGCTCCGGGTGAGCCTGCATTTTTCCTCTCTTTTTTTCTTCCTCCCCTCACGCAGGCAGGAGCAAGGAAGTGCGGAGGGGTGGGGATGCAGGAAGAGCAACGAACCCCCAAGATCTCTGGTCCAAATTTAAGTGGCCAGCGGATCTTAGGGGTTGTGTGAAAAGATATGGTAAAAAGGAACATGAAGGGGAGAGAGAAGGAAGAGCGCACTGGCATCTCGAGTCCCAGGAAGGGCCAATGGGCAAACCCCTTTGCACTGTTCTGAAAAGCCTTTTTCTGTCCCTTCCCCAATTCTGCAACATGCGATCCATCATGGACAGAGTCTGGAGCCATGCACAGCGTTTGCTAAATGCAGCCTTTCCATAGAACGGTACGAACAAAGGCCTTCACTGCCTGTTGTTTCCTCATAGGTTCTTTAGCAAAGCATCTGCTGTTGTCAATGAACCAGTCTGTTGATTTGTGTATTTGTGTTGGATTTACAGGCCAGTCATCTGGCAGCAAGGCCCCCCGGGGCGGTTCACTGCCATGCAAACAGCCGCACAACAAGCCTGGTTTCCCCAAGAAAACAGGAAGCTTCTACTGAACCCACCAACCCTCCAGTCTCTTCCGAGCCCAGCATCCTCCCAAGGTCTGGGGCTACAGCCCTCATCGTCTCCCTTGCCCATGCTGGCAGGGAGGGAAGGGGGGGTTGCCGGGCACTGTGCCCCAGCCAGCAGCCTCTCTCAGGGGCTTCCAGACTGGACCGGCGGCATGGCTTCCCTCCCTTCGGTGCCACCCTGTTGGATCCTGCGAGGAGGGACATTTTGTCCACCCACACACTTAGAGCTGAAATGGAAGCCCCCTTGCTCACCCGCCGCCTCCCTGGCACTGCCGGGGACCCGCCACTTACCTCGCGGAGACTTCCTCGCAGCCCAGTCTGTGCAACTCAGAGCTGACCCCACGGAGGAATCTCAGCAGCAGTTTCTGGCTCAGCCCTCTTCCTTCCTACAGCCCACCCAGCTGCCAGGAAACAAAGGACACATTCCAAACTGTAGCCTGCCCGGCCCCGGCCATTATTCGGCCACCTGGAAATAGCCCGGCCACTCCATGGATGGCTTGCAAAACTGATTAGCCTTTGGACGAAAACTCCCGGGATCTCCTGGCCGGCGTGGACTTGTAGCCCCCAAAAGGACCTTTTGCAGGTCTCACAAGGGTGGTCACCCCTGTGGCAGGCGAGCCCAAAGCAGCCTTGCCTGATGCCCGTTGCTTGGTCCATGGGAAGAATGACAAAGGGAAGGGGAGTCAGTCCAGCAGGGCAGCACTCTGGCCTTTTGCCCCCACCCCCTGGCCACTACTTAAGCAGACCGTGCACACACTTTCCAGCCATGCCTTCACAGCAAGAATGGGGTTTGGGAAATTGCTCCTTCCTAGCAACAAGCAAGCAAGCCTGTGGTTCCCATCCTGGCGAGCTGGAGGTCTTGATCCCCCCCCCGAGCCATGGGGTGGCCAACTGTGGGGACAGAAGGGGGACCCAAACAGGCCTTGGGACGGATCCACCTTCCACGCTCACTGTCTGGCTGCTGTAGAGCTCAGCAGGGTTCTTGGAGTCCTGCTTGGAGGGCAGGATCTGTGCTGGGCTTTACAAAACATTCAGGTGAAGGCAGTCTTCCTGGTTTGCATGGAACACACGTGCATCATGGAGGGGGGTTGGGGTTGGCAGGCGGGGTTAGGGGGTCAGAGGCAGGCTGTGACGTCATGTGCCTTCCGGAGATGGGACAAAGGAGAGGACGGTCTGGCTGTTGTCATGCATGTTGTCTCCGGATGCAGGAAGGACCTCCTCTCCAACTCCGGGCTGGCCGGGAGGCAGCTTTCCGGAGTTCTGATGGTCATTTCCTCCAGCTCTCAAGTGGTGGAGGAGCTGGAAACCCCCCCCCCTCCAGAATATCTCAGCAGGCCCTGTCTCCCTATCTCCTGGGAGCTGGGATGTGTCACCCATTGTTACAACTTGGAAAAATTGCCTTGTGGGGAGTGCAGCATCGCTCCCAACATCCCCAGGCAGAGAGAGAGTGACTTCCCACCTTGCTGGCCGAGAGGTTTCAGGGGTTGGAGACACAGACACACACACGGGCACAGGGGCACACGGGCACATACAAGCACACACGAGCACACATGGGCACACGGGCACACGGACCAACTGCCTCACGTGCTGAGGGTCCTACAGAAGGGGGGGGGGGCTCCAAGGCTTTTGGCCACAGCTCCCTTTGCAGGCAGAAGAACATGGTGAGACCCCTCGCCACCAGCCCTGCCCTTTGGGGGTGAGCTTGAGCGATGACTCTCAGGTCTCAGAAAGGAAGCCCAGGAGGTGCTGCCCGCCTGGCAACCCTGATGAAAGTTTGGAGAGCCCTGGTAGACCACCTGGAGAAAGAGCAGCCATTTAGCATTTCCTCCAGGCTGAGGGTTTACTCTGGAAACCACCCGGAATCAGTAATATTATGCAACTTGAAGGCAAAATTAAAATCGCTGCCACCTCCTGACACGTCTCTCTCACACACACCTTTGTAGCTGTTCAGGATGCTCCATACAAATCAGCCATCCTTTCTTCCTTCCTTCCTTCCTTCCTTTCTTTCTTTCTTTCTTTCTTTCTTTCTTTCTTTCTTTCATGTGAGCCTCCCTACCCCACCCCATTCCCGGAAGGCATCACAACGGATCCGTTTGGCTCCTCAGATCTCAGGGCCTGAGGAATCCCTGACCTCCTGCCCCTCCTGCCCACGGCTGCAAAGTGAGCTAGGAGGATCTAATGGCAAAGAGGTAGCTCCTTTGTGGGAGGCTGGATGTACCCCGAAACCGCCTGGTGTGGGGATGAAACTGACTCCTTCAAAGGAGGCATATGGGGACCAGATCAGGGGCTCCTGCCAGGACAGGAAGAGGCAGCAAGAGGGATTAGGGTCTCCTGGATGAAACCCCCCTGGTTGCATCAGACTCACAGAGAGAATAATGCTGCTCAGGAGGGAAGTCTGGTCCCAGAGGCAAGCAAGATGCTTCCGCCTGATCCTGATAGAAACGGGGGCGGGAAAGGGAAAGGGATGTGTTGCGTGTGTACTCTAATTGTGTCATCTACAAATCCATCCCCAGCGGTGTTGGTACAGAGGGGCTGCCACCGCCCCCTCTGCTTCTGGACTTTTGAGGATGCAAGCATCAGACGGTAGCATGAGCTGCACCAACCAAGAGAGCCTTCTCTGTGTGTGCGTGTGTGTGAGAGAGAAGCTGCACCCCTCCCCTGCTTCGGTGCCACCAGAGACCTTTGGCAGATGGTCCAAGCAAGCTTGGGATGAGTCACCAGGAGCCTGGTGTAACCATGACAGGGAAAAACTAGCATTCACAGCAAGAGTCACCTTTTGGCAGAGGAACCCAACTGAAGGAGAAGTGCGTTGAGCTTCCAGAACAGAGACTGTGAGTCTGCACCCCACCAAACTCAACAGCACCTAAGCATTCATACTGACATGCAAGGGTGTGAAATACTGAAGAAACACACACAGCTGCACACAATGCAGCAAGGGGGGGGGGGAGCACCTACATTAGTGCGATTTTTGGAGCAAAACAAAACCCTAAAGAGTCTTGGTCCACCTTAAAGCCTAACAAGTTTCATCTAGCACAAACTTCAGCAGATGGTGGTCCATTTAAAAAAAACACCATACATTTAAAGAAGTTTTATCCTGCACACAGTCACAATAAAAGGAGCAACACGGAGACAGATCCAGTTCAAGACTCAGCTGTTCTAGCAAGCCGAGCTGTGGCTAGCAATTGGGGCAGGGGGGGGAGGTTCCCCAAGGCATCCCATGGGGATGGCATAGGTGAGAAGAAGAGGGTGACATGGAGAATGGGAACACTGCCTGGGTTGCTGCAGGTGATGGCCATGCTAGATCTGATGTTCTCCAGGAGCAAATGCTAACAGGCAGCCTCCTGTTCTTCTTCTGGCAAATATTTGCACCCTCTGCCCTTCAGCTACGAGGTAAGAGTTCCACAAAGAAGCTCCTGTTGGGGGTGGGGGGAGGTGGAGGAATGGAAGGTATTTTGTAAGAATGGCAAGAAAGCCAGAGGAGGACATATCTCACCATCACCAAAGTCAAATTAAGACTTTTAGTAACGGTATTACATGCACACTGTACGCATGGACATGTGGCAATTTATCTTGAGAGCCAGTAGCCCAGCCACATACCATATACAAATGCACACGTACAAGCAGATTACCAGCTCCCCACCAAATCTTGGACGTTCACCATCTGATTAACGTAGACAGCTTTTTTGTCAGGGTCTGTAAACTGAAAAGCCCAGACAAAGGCCTAAAAAAACCCCAATTTGAGGTCTTTTTCAACAGCAGCTGTTATCTCTTTTGTCTTTTGCCTACAATGCAAAGTCAAAAGACCAGCAGTCCTTTTTATCCTCAAACCCCCACCCAATCTCCCAAAATACAGAAGTAACTATATTTTAAAAAGAACAAATGATGATGATGACGGATTGACGACAACTGATCATTTAGCTCGAAATGTGAGTTTTCTCACAAGGTGCACAGAGGGAGAGAGAGAGAGAGAGAGAGAGAGAGAGAGCACCATCTCAGGCAAGTCTTGTAGTTGTTGTACCTTGCGTGTCAATGACACCCAGCCCTTTTACCTTGCCAGCAACAATCCTGCACAGATACTTGCTTGGGGGCCGGTCCCCATTCTGCTCACCCAGGCCCCTGCAGACACAAAAATATATCAGGCCACAAAACAAAGCAAAACAAAGAGACAAGAGACAAAAACACTGTGTGGCAGTTTAATCTGAGCTTCCCAGGATCAAGTCTCCTTCCTGAGACACAAGAGGACAGTCGTGTTGTTTATCCACAGGGGCTGTGATGGTGTAGGGATAGAGAGACTGCTTGGAGTGATAAGAGCTCCTTCGGCACCAAACAGGCTACCAGGCTGTGAATCTCAGAGTGCAGGAAACATCCTCATCAGCTCAAGTGACAGGAAGCCAGACTCCAGATGAATACCAGGAAATACCAGCAAGTGAGAAGGAAAAGAAGACCAGGAAAGACTTCTTAACTATTAGAGCAGTACAACAATGGAACCAATGAACTCGTGAGTGGATGGATGATGCAACGCTGGAGGCATTCAAGCGGAAATTTAGACAACTGCCTGTCAGATTTCCTTTGACTGGGGTTCCTGCCTTGAGCAGGGGGTTGGACTTGATGGCCTTTAAATTTTATTCCATTGGCTAAAGGCCCCCTTCCAAGCCAGTTAGTCTATGATTTTATGAGTAATGTCCATTTATCAGTCTGCAAGGTAACAGTAGCATGGTTGACACAAGTGGCAAATGGTGTGAATTGCTGTGGGCTTTCACACCTAGTAATGACTTAAGGACCCTTGATTGAGGGTCCTCTCTAGGGAGTCTCCAGCACCCACATATACGTGGTGTCCTCCTTGCCTCCTCCAGTCTACCCCTCCAGGAGGAAAGTCTCTTTTTAAAGAAACTTTCTAAAAGATACAGTGTGTCAAGATGGCCCAAATAGGCTTTAAGAAACCACCTTCCCTTCCTCCCTCTCCATAGAAAAACAGTTTAATTTCCCCATATTATTACAGTAAGTGGCAAAGCTATCTGGGCAAGCCACTTAATGATATTGGGAAATTGAAAGCAGCAAGTCATCCACATTGGTTCCGTCCCAGAGATAACATGTGTCGGAATGGAACCAAAACAGATTTTTCCTGATGTTTTATGCCATCACGCTGGAACTAATTTAAAGCAACCCTAACAGGGTCAACGGTAAGTGTGGTATTTGAGGAGTGACTCCCCCAGTTCCACTTCCCCAGTGGGTTTTGACAACTAGGCAGGAATTCAAACTGCCTGAGCCCTCCTAGTGCAGTGTTGGCAAACCTATGGTACGGGTGCCAAAGGTGGCCCTCGGAGCCCTTTCTGTGGGCACCCGACATCGCCCCTTCACAGCCACCTGGATTCAAGTTGAATTGCTGTATGGGCACGTTGCAAAACATTAGTGGATTTTGAATCACAGTTTTGGCACTCAGTCTCTAAAAGGTTCGCCATCACTGTCCTAGTGACTTGCTTGATTCACAACATCACACTGAGTATCCTAGAGCAATCCTACCTGCACCTAAAAATGAATAGCTCTGATAGGGAGCTAAAAAGTGTGGGTCAGAACACCCTGGGGATAGACTGGTTACTAACCCAAGATAAGTAGCTTTCAGCTAGAGATGGTGAAGGGAACCAAGACAGATACGACCTTGGTGCATTTAGCTATTATCTCTCTTAAGGCGTTTTCTCTTATTGCATTTGGGAGACTGAGTTGCTTAACATACCAAGTTATGTTCCGATCTGTGGTGTTTATGCCTTTTGTTCACCCACCCAGATGGATAAGATAAACCTTTGTTTTAGAGTTAAAGCTTCCAGGTACCATGGCTGGAACACACGAGCAAGATTCTCCAAAACAAAGTGCCTGTCTAGCTCAATTCTAAATATTTTAATATTCTGATTCAAACAAGAATTCATGAAGGCATTTCAGCTCAAACTCCTGCAAGTAAAAATAAACTCCAGGCTTTTAAACATCCTACATTGATTGGAATCCTATTATGCTTTATACCAAACGAACACCCTTGGACATCACCACAGGCGGCAAGTTAAGAAAGGGTAAGCATTCCCTGCTGTGTCCCATGCTGAATGCCTACCTACACTGACTTCTTAACTTGCGGCAATTCCACGCACCCTGGACAGGTTTAATGGGATCCTAGTATTCAAACAACAAAGAGCTCATCCCTGCAAGGATGCCCTTGATCTCACTGACCCACAGGCCCCAGGTTTAATCAGTTGTTTTCTGGCTACTTCTTAATAACAAGGTCAGCAGAGTGCAATCTGCATGTAGATCTGGAAGAGACTCCTAATGGGGGAAGTACATACAGCTAATAAAATTTGTTTTTAAAAAACATTAAAAGTATGTAACATGTGGGTCATTGGCAGCATGCACCCCATCATCTATTTTTGCCCACCCCTCAGCTCCCCCCACCCTGTGGCCAACATAAAGGGACACTCTTCTCCCTCTCACAAAATGCCAGAACTAGGGGACATCCACTCAAACTGAGGGTTGGGAAAGTGAGAACAGACAAAAGAAAATATTTGTTTACCCAACGTATTGTTAGCCTGTGGAACTCCCTGCCACAGGATGTGGTGATGGCATCTGGCCTGGATGCCTTCAAAAGGGGGTTGGACAGATTCCTGGAGGAAAAGTCCATCCCAGGTTACAAACCATGATGGAGACGTGTCATCTCCAGGCTTAAAAGTGGGGTCCTTCAAGGGCCAGATGCAGGGGAGTGGTATCAGGAGACAGACATCTAGTCTCATGTGCTCCCAGAGGCATCTGATGGGGCCGCTGTGAGATACAGGAAGCTGGGCTAGATGGGCCTTTGGCTTGATCCAGCAGGGCTCTTCTTAGGTTCTTAGGTTCTTGTATTCAGAGTTGGGTGTGGGGGAGGCAGCTTTCATTCACTGCACAACCTTCTTCCTGGAGGCTTCCCAGAGATGTGAGTCATCATTGCGAACAAGGCAGGCTGCGTGGATTGTCGCAATGGGGTGGCCCCAGTGTGCTTTGGGGTATCCCCATGTCCTCCCTCCCCATCCTCAAGGAGTTAGCAATTCCTTCCTTAGGGTATGGTTTAAAAATTAGCTTAGTTCCCCATTTCCAAAGGTCAAAGGAAAAGAGACCCCCACACACCAACAACAACAGAAGTGTTAAGAACAGAAAGGAAAACATGAGGAGTGGACAGCCAGAGGAAGAACACCTGAGCACAGCAGCAAGAACCACTGCCAGGGGGCGGGGGGATTGGGGAGCATGTGTCCATTGAAGTCTAATTCCTGCGAGAGAGAGCCGGAGACCTGGTGTCATCCCTCTCAGCCCGGTGGTTCTCGGCTCTTGGACCCCAAACCTACTTAGGGCTTCGACTCCCAGAGGCCTCGGCCAGGATGACCTGTGCTCGGGGGTTCCAGGAGCTAATCTTCACCAACAGGCTGGGGTCTGGTGAATCTGGGGGCTGGGAGGTCACCTGGAAACATCAGGGGCTCCCCCCTCCCCCCCAGGAAGACCTCAGGAAGGATCCTTCCCGGGCATCCTTCGGGGAACGCTGGGCTCCATGTCCCAAGGGCCTGACTTCCCTCCCCAAGGCTTTCCGGTCACCTTTCACCAGAGTGGAGGGATTGGGACAAGCAGGGGGTGACCGCAGGAAGAAAGGGGAGGAAGGAGACGAAAAGGAAGGAGCAATCTGCAGGTCGATCTGGAAGAGGCTCCTGCGGAAGGGCTGCTGGGGAGGTTCAGGGGCTTCCGTTTCTGGCCATGGCGGTGCCAGAGGGGTTGGGGAACGGGGTCCCCCACACACACTGGAACTCCTGGACAAGGACTGGACTGGAAGAAGAGCCACAGGGTCCCTCCCAGCATTGCAGTTCTGAGACGACGATGGACTTCAGGAGAGCTACTGCTCTCGCCTCAGCCAAGGGTGCAGCTCTGGAGGCGGCAGCAAACCGGATCTCAGTGGAGAATCTGCCACCCACTGGCCTCGCAGGCTACGCGGAGCTGTGGGTCTGGCCGCCAAACTCCATGGCAGGACATGCCCTTGGCATGACACGTTGGGGCAGCAGGGCTGGAAGAGGGGGGTCCCTGCGTGAGACAGGCAGACAGACAGACAGAGAGAGAGAGAGAGAGAGCAGCAACAGCAGCAGCTGTGACCGGGTGGGTGGCCCACCTGGGTTCCACCAGGGTTTCCTGCAGTCATCTTCGACATTCAGTTCACTGACAATTAATGGGTTTGTGAATCGAAGCCTGCTGGAGGGGTTTTTGGTGGAGGGACTAAAAAAAAAACCACCTCCCTATTCCCCAATTTTTTCCTCCCCCCCACCCCCCTTCTGCTGCATTGTGTGAATTGAATGGAAGGTTGGCGGGTGCTGAGCGAATGCTAAAAACAGCCGAGAACAACCAAGCAACAGGAAATGAGCTCAGCCAAGCCCAGCCAAGCCGTGGTGGGGACCCAAGTGTGAGTGTGTGTCAGAGAGAGAGAGAGAGCAGCTGTTAAGGACTTTTCTGGCGTCTGTAGGAACCGCAAAAGAGGTTGGGCTGCTTGGACCTCTCGCTTGCTGGCTGGGGAGTAGGATGCCCGGAGAACGGAGTCTCCCTCCTCCTGCAGGACGCAGAAACTGAAGCCCCTGGGGGGGGGGGATACCATTGGCAGGAGGCCGATGCTCTCTGAGAACCCGGGTGGAGCTGCACATTTTGCCTTGCGCCCCAACCGAGCTTGGAGGAGGCCGTTTTCCATGCCGTTTCAGAAAGCAGTGCTGGAGGAGATGTTTGGGGTACAGGATGGGGTGGGGGGCCCTGAATGGCCGTGGCTAAGCACGTGGCCCAATCCATGGCTCAAGCTGTTGATAAGACCATTCGCACAAGAAGGCCACCTAGAGCCATCAGCAGATGCTTCACATGGAGGCCGACCACCAGCCTGGCCACAGCCAGTGCCACGTGCATACTGGAGCCAAAGGAAGGCCCAGAGGCTGGACCAAGCCCCTCCCCCACACAGCCTTCTCTGGCTTCAGAGTTCCTACCGTGGCCGCCAGAGTGATGCCTGAAGAAAGCCCTCCAAACCACCACCACTACCACTTCCTCCAGCGTGACAGGGTAGGTGGGTGGGTTGGGGGTAAGCACTGCCCCCTATCCAGTCCTTCAAAGGACAATCAGGGGCATCCTGCCCATGACATCAGATGTGATCTGCTGCCACCATCCCAGTCAGTAGCTGTGGATCGCCGTGGCCACGAGGAATTAACCCAGCTAGTTCTGAAAGCCATTTAAGCGAGCAGCTCTTGGGACGTCTTTTGCCAGGGAGGGCTGTGGGGTAACAACCCTAGAACTTGGAAGGGTCCCATGAGGTCATCAGATCAAATCAAGGGATCTCTGCGAGCTGCCTATCCAGATTTCTCTTTGATATGAAGAGCCTGTGGGAACGGACAGGGGCTGGATCCAGGTCCTTCCTGGACCCACTCTTCCCCTAATCCAAGTCCTACCCACCTCCTAGGTGCCTCCTACTGTACCCGAGCTCATCCTGCATGCACGCCCAAGAGCACAGAAAATGTGACTTGCAAGCCTTGGGGCGCAGGAAGCCTCAGGCCATTCACCCCTCCAGCAATGACCCTCAACCCAGAAGGCTGTGGGCCCGGGCAGAGGCCCTCTCCTCTAACTCTCCTGGGGATGCCTTCAAATGTCCACCACCAGTGTGGAGGGGGGAGGGGGGCTGGGGAGGAATCATCCCGCCAGGACCCCAGAAGGAGGCTGACATGATACGGCTGGCCTAAGGAGCCCTGGACAACGTCCCCATTGCTTGCACGCACGCACACACACACACACAGGCACGTGCACACACACACAGCCTCCCTCCAACTCTGTCCTCCCCCCAAGAGGGGCAGTGCCTCCCTCCTCCCACAGCTTCTTCCCCAGCCCCCCTGGCACAAGGCGTTGGGTGAGAGAGTCTTCCCCATGCTTGCTTCTGGTTTCCATGGTGACCTTGCTTAGGAGAAAACTGTTCCTGGTGGCAGACTCCCATCATCATCCTTGCCCCCCCCACACACACACATACACTTTGCCCCAAGCAGACCACGCTCGTGGCACCCTCTGGAGAGTGGCAGGGTGTGGCATGGCCAACTCTCCAACGCCGGTCCCCCCACCCTCCTCCCAGCTCTTTCGGGAAAAGGCCCGGGGAGGGGCCACTTGCACAGCACCCAAAAAAGAAAGGCATGGTTTCAGCACAGTGAAGTGGCGCATGCCGATTTATAGGTGCCGATGCAAAATCAGAAATGCAAAATTGAAGAGGAATGAAAAATGTGCCCCCCTTTCTCTGGCAAAGCCTGAGCCCAGCTGGCCTTGTGCTGGTTGCATCCGTAGTGGAGATGCTCCATGCAGTTTGGGCCATTTCTGGCACCCCCTTCAGCTCCTCCCTTCCCATCCTGCCTCTTTAAACCAAGAACCGGGCAGCCCTTCCCATGGAGGATCGGGTGCCATCACAAGGAGGACCACGGCAACACTTCCAATGCAGGACTGTCTTCCACAAGAGGGGCCACGGGGCCACCCCAGCCAGCTCCTTTCCTGGATGTTTCCAGTCCATGGGCCATTGTTTTGTATTACATATGTTTCTCTGTGGCTTGAAACCCTAATCCTATTGGTATCCCATCTACCCCTGGTGATTTATTTCTTCCTGCTGCTTTCAGGCCAGTTTTCACTTCACTTTCTAGAACTGTAGGTTCCTCCTCTTAGAGTTCCTATTCAGAGAAGTATGTCATCGTTTTAGTCCTTCTGTCTAAACTTCAGTATCCTGTTTCCACCTTCTCTTTTTTCCTCCCTAACAATCAGATAGTGTACTTCCCTATTGGTTGTTCACCATTCCTAATCTCGCGTTAAAATTTCCTTTGATTTCCCAAATCTTCTGGAAGAGATCTGTTGTTTCCCCGCTCTTCTGTAAATAAAGTGGAAGAGTAGGAGGAAAGTGACTCCTGACAGAGATCAAGGAAGGGATGACCCCAAGAGTACCAACCTAAACATAGATCTGGAAAAGGCAACCAGGGCAGGGTGGGGGCGGGTTGAATACATTCAGCCTTCCTACCTGCCTGTATCACCTCAACCCACACAGGTAACATCTATATTCGCCGTGTTTCTGCTCCAACAGCTTTTCCGACACATGACGTCGAGGTGTTTGATGGCTTCTTATTGAGATGCCAGTGAAGTGCTGAGATAATGTTTTGAAACCCATCACTGGCATTTTAATTAAAATGTTTATGGACTGTGAGGGAGAATCATTCTCGGGACCCATTCCCCTTGTGCAAGGTCCTGTGAGCTGCTGCGCGGGTGCACAACTGATAAAACAGCAGGAAGGAGGATGAACCCTTGTATCTGTGGGATTTATTTGTTACTTACTTGGGGGCTTCCTGAGTGGTATCCTTCAAGCCACCTGGGCACGTTTGCCACGTCCAGGTGGGGTCTTGTTGCTTTGGAATCCAAGTTGCAGAGGAGAAACTCTGGACCGCCGGATACCAGCTGGCTGCAAAGTTCTCGCAGTGAGCACCTTGCCGGTTCCCTTGGGGGAGGAATGATGGGCTGCATGGTTCTTCTGTGAAGAAGCCTTGTTATGCATTTCACACACCCCGTGTGGGCAATGACTCCATTGTTCTCTGGAGAACGGAGGCCCAAACCAAAGGCCTTTTGTTCTGTTCAAGTTCCTGCATGGTTTTCCCTCTGACTGAGCCCCACAGGACTGGCACAGTTGGAGGTCACGCATTGCAAAACAAAGTACGCTCGCCTGCTGCCTCTGGAATTCCATGTTGCTTCTGAGCATTTAGCACTGAACCGGTGCAGCCTGCCTCACCCTGTTTGATTCTCACAAGAATCCAGTGCGGGAGACCAGGAAGGAACCGAATCTTACGTCAGTTGGCGGGGCAGGAATGCACGTCCAGGC
>JAHTLZ010000246.1:541530-561088 GCA_023846285.1 Phrynocephalus versicolor
AAGTGCGGAGTGGTGGGGAGGAAGGAAGAGCAACGAACCCCTAAGATCTCTGGTCCGAATTTAAGTGGCCAGCGGATCTTAGGGGTCGTGTGAAAAGGCCCCAAGAGTCCAAAAAACCTTCCCATCTGCACACACATGCAGACACACACATGTTGTGTTTCTAAGTAAGGAATGTCTGTGGGAACGGCCTATGACAGTGTTGGCAAAACTGGCACGGGTGCCAGAGGTGGCACTCGGAGCCCTTTCTGTGGGCACCCGACATCACCCCCTTCACAGCCACCTGGATTCAGGTTAAATGGCTATGTGGACACTTTGCGAAAAATTAGTGGGTTTTGAATCGCCATTTGGGCACTCGGTCTCTAAAAGGTTTGATGGCCTATGACAAAGGGGATGGTATGCAGTAGGAATGGGCAGAAAACAAAAAAATATGTTTCGTTTCCTTTCCTTTCCTCCCCTGCACATTTTTTGTTTCGTTTCATACAAATGTTTTCAAAAAAATTGTATGAAACAAACCACTAACAAAAAGGTTTATTGGGGGGGGGGGGGCTGGAAAGTGGCAGAGGGACAAAAAATTTTTCCCTCCCCCAAGCCCCGCCTGCCAGCTGATGGGCGCTGGAGTGGGGGAAAAGATTCCCTCCCAGCACTGATCAGCTGTCAGGCGGGGCTTGGGGGAAGGGAATAATTTCTCCTCCCCCAAGTCCCACCTGCCAGTTCCTCAGACTGGGGTGGGGGGGAGGAACTTTTTTTCAGACCCTAGCGCCAATCAGCTGGTGTGGCTTGGGGAGGGGGGGAAGTTTTCTAAAAAAAAGCCTGGAGCTTTTTTAAAAAAAACTTATTTCCCTCCCCCAAGCAGCTTACAGACAGAACAAAATGGTTCATTTCAACCACAAAAAATAAAAAATAAAAAACACCATTTCGTTTTGTCTAACAAAATGCTGCTTTCTCGTGTCATTTCATTTAGTTTCATTTTGTTAAGTAATGACACGACGAAACAGCATTTCGGTTTTTGTTTTGTGCCCATCCCTAGTATGCAGCTATCCTGATGGGCAGCCATCAGGAAGGATACTAGGATACATGCACTAGGAATTAAATGTCAAAACAACCAGCTGCAAATATAGAAAAATAAATGCGCACACAACCAAGGGCTGCAGGTGCAGGAAGCCAGATATCAGCTGAGAACCAGGAAAAACTTCCTAAGTGTTAGAGCAGATTGACAATGGAACCCATGGCGTTGAGAGGAGGGCGAGTGCTCCAGCACTGGAGGCATTCAGGAGGAAATTCAGACAACCACCGGGCAGGTCTCCTTTGGTTTGGATTCCTGGAGGCCCCTTTCCAACTTCACGATTCAAGGGTTCCATGAAACGGTGATTCTAAATAAAGGTGTAAAGGCGATACTGTATTGTAAACATGATGAGTCGCAATAACTTTTGGTTAGTCAGATTGGTCTTCATTTATTTATTTATTTATTTTAGAGTATTTTTACCCTGCCTTTCTCCTTGGAAAAGGACTCAAGGTGGCTTACAATAATGAGGGATAATATACAGTCCAGTACAATTAAGACACATTCAGGTATTGAGAAGAGGGAATTGAGGGACATCTTACAGCATTAATAGACATCACATTAAAGCTACAAGGTTATAAGTAGTTATAAGCACAACTTCTATGTGAACTCATCAATTCATATAAAAGATGCATAATAGGTACTCCATCATTCAGGGAAAGCTGGCCTGAAGAGGAAGGTCATTGCCTGTTTCCAGAAAGACATCAGAGATGGGCAGTCCTGGCCTCTAGTGGGAGGGAGTTCCAGAGTCTGTGGGCGCAGCAGCCAAGAAGGCCCTTTCATGGGTTCTTTTGTGAGGGTGGCGGGATGGAGAGAAAGGCCTCTCCAGATGACCTTAACAACTCATGCTTGGGTTGTGTCTGGGATTTCTGCTCGTAGTTGCAATCTACCAATTACCAGAGAGTAAAAGTAAAACTTCTGGAGAGCTACCTTGAAGCAGCTCTCTGGTTGGGTTGGAAAGTATAACATGCTTACAAATGATTAGGGAAAAAAAATACTGCAAATGAATTCAGTGAGGAGGGGACGGTGACTAGAAACACGCACACCCTTTTAACTCCTCCTTTGCCTCCATCTTATTCTTCCTCCCTCCCTTTTCAGGGCGACGGGGGTGGCCCCCTCATGTGCCGTCCCGATCGGTCCGAGCGCTACTGGGTGGTCGGCATCACCAGCTGGGGCCGCGGGTGCACCATGGGGGCATGGCCGGGGGTCTTCACCTCCACGGCGTCCTTCTACCACTGGATCGTCAAGACCCTCAGGGACCCCCCGGTGTCGGCCCTCATCCCGCCTTTCAGGCCCACCCCCCCACCCCCTCCCACGACCCCCACTAAGTTCAAGCCCTTCTGGGTGTACTACCACAATGGGATGGGGGGCCGTTGGTCCTATTTAGTGACGGGGACGCCCCCCTACGTGTCAAAGGACCCAACCGCTTGGGTGACGTTCACCCGGTGGCGCTCGACCAGGATGAGCACCTGGGCACCCACGGGGACGATCTCCCGGCGCACCACCCGGCGCCCGTGGAAGAGGCGCCCGCACGTCCCGGGGACCCTCTCCCCATCTCTTCCGCCGGGCTTCTTCTTCATCCGCCCGACCGTCAAGGCCACCGTCAGCACCACCCAGAGGCCCAAGTGGATGATTGAGCACTATCAGCACGTCAAGACGTGGCCAAGTTTCTGGCCCACCCGTCGGCCCTGAGCGAGGCCAGCGGTCCAGCTCGGTCCCTGCCTTCATCCAGGCCCAGTCACCAAGGCTGCTGCCGTTGCTCCAGCCACGCAACTCTGACAAGTGATTCCATCCAACCCCTGAGCTTCACAACCCCCCCCATCTGCGACCGTCCCCGCCCGTCACTTCTGTTTGGTTCATCAAGTGTCTATTTTTGGAACTAATTGACCACCCAAAAGATCCGGCACCATGTCAGAACCCCAGATCCTGCCCCGATTTTAGGGATGGGGGTCACACATCGGAGCCCCCAGCTCGGACCTCGACCAAACCTTTCTTCCTCCAACTCAGGCTGCTAAGAGCCTGGCTCCATGTGTGGTGCATGCTCTGACAGCCCCATCTCTGTCCTGTTCTCAGCCCTCCTGGGTGGGGGGGGCACGAGAAGGGACCCCCCCCTGGATCATCCTGGGCTGTTTTCCTTTCAACCCCCAAGGAGCCAACAGGAGAGTCAGCGAGATTAGCTGGAGGAAGATGCAAAACTTTCCAAAGCAGCAGCGCCCTCGGCTCCCCGCCATACACCCTTGAGGAACAGACCTCTGGCTGTGGGTATCCTAGCCAAGTGTCTCTCTCTCACACACACACCCATGAGATTTCCCTGCAACATTATATATTCAAAATAAACGTGGTGCCTTCCTTTAATGTTGTCCTCGTCATTCCACTCAGTGTGAAAGCGCTCAAGAAATGTGGGAAGCAAGACACATGCAAAGCACTTCACTGGGGTCTCTGCCAAGGTACCAAAGCCCTTGCTTCGTTCCTGTTGCCTCTGGCGCTTTAATTTATATATTGTTTATTTGATTTTATTGCCACTATCCAGCAACTTAAGGCTTGTCTCCCTTGA
Organism: Phrynocephalus versicolor; assembly: GCA_023846285.1. Taxonomy (NCBI): domain Eukaryota; kingdom Metazoa; phylum Chordata; class Lepidosauria; order Squamata; family Agamidae; genus Phrynocephalus; species Phrynocephalus versicolor. Next base: position 545,145 of record JAHTLZ010000246.1, read on the forward strand.
GTTTCTGGAGCAACTCAGCCTCTGCTGGAATGAGGATCTTGGTGGCCGCTTCATTTCATTTCAATGGATGACATTTACTGCTGTGGCCCTTCTCATGGTTTGGGTTTGAACCTGAGAACCTTCTGGCACAAGTATTTAATGGTTTTCCCATTCCCAACCCACCCAGTAAGAATTTCTACTCTCCCCCCCCCCTTGTTCTTGAGGGTGGCCATGCCTAGAGATAGTTGTAAGGTTGCCTACCCAAAACAGAGCCTTCTTGGCTGTGGCCCCATTTCGGTGGAAGAGGCTCCCTTTGGAGGGCCGCCAGGCCCCTCCCTTGACCACATTCAAAAGCAGACTGGAGACAGAGGTTTATAAGGAAGTTCTCAGAGACATTACACAGGCTTGGTGGATGGGGGAGAATGCTGTCGATATTGCTTATCTGGACTTCAGTAAGGCCTTCGATAAGGTTCCCCATGGTATTTTTGCAAAGAAGTTAGTAGAAAGTGGGATAGATAGTGCTACTGTTAGGTGGATTTGTAATTGGTTGACTGATCACACCTAAAGGATGATCATAAATGGCCTCTCTTCCAAAAGAACCTTGACAGATTAGAGTGCTGGGCCAAAGCTAACAGAATGGGTTTCAACAGAGGGAAATGTTGGGTGGTGCATCTAGGTAAAAAGAATGAATTGCACATGCACAGATATAGGATGGGAGACGCCTGGCTGGAAAATAGTACCTGTGAAAGGGATATGGGAGTCTTGGTGGACCACAAATCGAACATGAGGCAGCAATGTGATTGGGGGGGGGGCTGGAAAGCCAAAACGATTCTTGGTGGCATCAACAGAACCATAGTGTCTAGATCCAAGGGAAGTGATACTGCCACTCTATTCTGCTCTGGTCAGACCCCACCTGGAGTCCTGTGTCCAGTTCTGTGCGCCTCAATTTAAAAAGGATGTTGACAACCTCGAGTGGGTGCAGAGGTGGGCAACCAGGATGGTTGAGGGTCTGGAGGAAATGCCTTATGAGGAATGGCTTAGGGAACTAGGAATGTTTAGCCTCTCTAAAAGAAGGCTGAGAGGGGATATGATAGCTATGTTTAAATATTTGAAAGGATGTCATATTGAATAAGGGACAGGTTTGTTTTCCATGGCTTCAGAGACTAGGACTCGGGGTAATGGTCTCAAATTACAGGAAAAGAGATTCAGTTTAAACATTAGGAAGAACTTCATGACAGTTAGAGCTGTTCGGAAGTGGAATCTGCTGCCACAAAGGTGGGTGGTGGAGTCTCCTCCTTTGGAGGTTTTTAAACAGAGGCTGGATGGCCATCTGTCGGAAATACTGTGATGGGGGTTCCTGCATGGCAGAGGGTTGGACTGGATGGCCCTTGAGGTTTCTTCCAACTCTATGATTCTATGATTCCTCTGAGGTTAGGGCACAATTTGGTTTTATTCTCTCCTTTACAGGCATTGTTTGTGTTTTGGAGATGTTTCTAGTTGTTCATTTTTAAAAAAAGCAAAGCAAAGCAAAGTGGTATGCTTATAAACCAGCTCATACTACTTCAAGTAGTCTCTGGGCTCTTTACATTTTTTAAAGTTACAGTATGCAGGCTACACCCCCACCCCAACCCCCTGCAGCAAGCTGGCTACTCGTTTTACCGACCTCGGAATGATGGAAGGCTGAGTCAACCATGAGCCTGCTACCTGGGATTGAACCTCAGTTTGTGGGCACAGTTTTACCTGCAGTACAGGCATTTAACCACTGCGCCACGGGGCTCCTTAAGTAAAGTGTTCTGCTGATATACCACCCCATACCCCTTCAAGTAGTCCCTGGGTGGTTTACAGTTTTATTTACAATATGCAAGCTACACATTGCCCCCCCCCCAGCAAGCTGTGTACTCATTTTACCGACCTCGGAATGATGTAAGGCTGAGTCAACCATGAGCCAGCTACCTGGGAATGAACCTCAGTTTGTGGGCACAGTTTTACCTGCAGTACAGGCATATTTATTTATTTATTCACTTATTTATTTACTACCAAGCTTATTCCAGAGAACAACTCCAGGTGGTGTACAAGTAATGGTAAAACAAAAAAATTAAAATAACATTTTACACACATTAAGTAAGCATAATAAACACACAGAGCAAACAAATCATAATAGTCAGGTATTCAGTCAGGTGGCGAGTTACGTGCAGCCTTGCCAAAAGCCTCAATGGTAGAGCCAGGTTGTTAAAGAACTCTTAAACATTGCCACAGTTGGAGCAAAATGGAGGCCAACTGGCAATTTGTTCCAAAGAGCAGGGGCAGCCACTGAGAAAGCCTGGTTTCTTGTACAAGTTTTTCGGTTTTCCCTAGGGGTAGCCAGCCACCCTAAGGGCCAACGCTAAAGAAGATCTACTTGGATGGGAGTTTATTAATCTGAGGGACAGACGCTCCATCATACGTTGATGTCCCAAGTTGTGGAGGGTTTTATAAGAAAACCATCACATTGATCTTGATCCAGGATGCAACAGGTAGCCAGCGCAGGTGACCCAGGATGGGGTTGATGCGGTCATATTTCCCTGCACCCACCACCAGCCGAAGTGCCTGACTCTGCACCCGCTGCAGTCTATGGATAAGGTTGAAGGGTAACCCCACGTAGAGTGATTATTTTGTTATTGGGACACACACACACACACACACACACACACACACACACACACACACACCCACCCCCCCCCCCCCCCCCCAAGATTCCTAGTTAGATGCAATGGATCGTTAGCATGACAGATTGTGACCCAGGAGACCTGGGTTCAAATCCGCTCTCAGCCATGGAAACTCACACAGGGTGGGATGGGTAAAACCAACCCTTGAGTATCTCAGTCGGGATTTCTGTAAGTCGGTTCCAACTTGATGGCATGTAACCTCACCCACATCTCCAAGAAAAGCTCCAGAAAGGAAAGATGGCCAGAAGTGGGATTCTTTATCATATTTATAAGAATACCTTAGCAATGCCCCAAAGATAAGTGGTTTCCTTGGAGGAACAGAAGAGTAACCAATATAAGGTGAAATTGGGATGCAAAAGCTTACTCCTCACTCGAGATTCTTTCCATTAGACAAGAGAAGGAAAGGGGGTGGACATGGTGAGTCGCGCACCCAGCGCCGTCATGGGGCTCTACACCTGAGCCCTCTTCTGAGCTGTGGGTTCAGGCACCACACCCGGGTTGTGGTTGTAGTTGGCTGAGTGTGATTTTGTGCAAATTTGTGTAATTATTATAGAAAAAGCATTTTTTTTAAACCAGCATGTTGTTAGTCTGTGGAACTCCCTGCCACAGGAGGTGGTGATGGCCACTGGCCTGGATGCCTTCCAAAGGGGATTGGACAGATTCCTGGAGGAAAAGTCCATCCCAGGTGACAAACCATGATGGAGATGTGTCATCTCCAGGCTCAAAACCGGGGTACTTCAAAAGCCAGATGCAGGGGGAGTGGGATCAGGAGACAGAGATATAATGTGCTCCCAGGCGCATTTGACATGGCTACTGTGAGATACAGGAAGCTAGACTAGATGGTCCTTTGGCCTGATCCAGCATGGCTCTTCTTGGATTCTTATGTTCCCATTTTTTTAAAAAATGCAGACGCATGTCCCTCCACATTTGGCTTTCTGGATTTCTGACTGAGGAAAGCCCATGTGTGCCTTGGGGAGGCCCAAAGACCCCCCCAACCCAAACACTGTGGGCGGCTTTCATGCTGAAACCTTCTTGTTTGGGGATGTGAGAGAGAAGGCCTGGGGCAATGGCTTTCCTGATGAGGGAGAAAAAAAAGAGCAAAGCCGTGGGGTGGTGGGGGTTCCGTGTGATGATGTCACACTGTTTCCGTGGCGATGGGAGGCAGGCTGGATCCGTGCGCTTGTGATGTCATGCGAGGGCTGGGAGAATGTGGCGATGGGAAGAGCATCTGGAGCTGGAAGGAGGATGAGATGGCTGCTCCAAGCACTCCCGATCCTTGCCCTGATCTGGCCCAGCTGTGCCATAGTTGATACCTGCGAGTAAGTGGCCGGGGGGGGGGGAGCATCTGGGGCCGGATGAGAGGGAGAAAGTTCCTCCCTTCTCTCCAAAGGGGCAAAACACAGACGAGGGATTCCTGGCTCAGCAATGCTGCGAGCGAGAAGGATATTGGAATTAGAGATGGGCACGAATAAAAAAAATGGTGTTTCGTTTGTCCTTTGTCGTTTAGGGGGTCCGTTTCGTTTCGTTTCTGTTTTTCGTGAATTTTTGCAAAAAACTCATTTTTGTTTTCGTTCGTTTCGTTACAGTTTCATTACCATTTATTTCAATTTTTTGTGATTTTTTTTTAGCATTTAAAGCAGTTCAATGTATTGCCGTAACGAAAATGAAACGGACGACAATATTTCTGGTGTTTCTGTTCGTTTCGTTTCATTTTAGAGTCAAAATTCGTTTGTCGGTTCGTTATGTAACGAAATGAAAAAACGGAAACGGAAACGAAAAATTGTTCGTTTCGTGCCCATCTCTAATTGGAATCATCGCAGATCACAAGCTAAATTTGAGCCAATCTGTGAAGATTCTCAGTCATCCAGGTGAGTTTATCTAGAAGTTGAGTCATGGCTACTGGACTTCTTTTTCTTGAGAGATAGAAACGTTTCGCTGTTCATCCTAATCCCTAAAATGGTGAAGCTGTTTGGATGAAAAGCGAAACGTTTCTATCTCTCAAAAAGAAGTCCAGTAGCCATGACTCAACTTCCAGATTCTGGGCCAATCGTGTGATGTTGGGTATTTGTACACGAGCCCTAAACTCCGCCGCAAATGGCTGCCAGCTCCGGAGCTTACAATTGTTTCCCCACCAGCTCCGGAGTTTACAGAAAATTAAGTGCGACCACGCCCACCTAAGCGCGTCCCAGCGCACTTTTCAGGTACCTGCTCTCGGAGGGTGAAAAATCCCAGATCTGGATGTAACCTAGAGTGCCGGGCTCTCCTCGTTTCTGTTTGTTGTTTTGTTTTTTTTGCCCCCCGCCCCTTTAAGAGACAGGAATCAGGAGGACGACGGGGCTCGGGGCCGCTTCCACCGGCAGACGGAGGTGAGCCTGCATTCTTTTGTCCCCTTTTTTCTCCCTCCCCTCACGCAGACAGGAGCAAGGAAGTGTGGAGGGGTGGGGACGCAGGAAGAGCAACGAACCCCCAAGATCTCTGGTCCGAATTTAAGTGGCCAGCGGATCTTAGGGGTCATGTGAAAAGGCCCACTATTTTAGGATGAATTAACAGAAGGATAGTCTTCACATCCTTCAGTGTACTAGTTCCCCTCTATTTGGAAATGGTTCGGCTTCATCTTGAACACTGTGTCCAGTTCTGGACAATGCACTTTAAGAAGGATGCCAATAATCTAGAGCAGTGGTTGTCAACCGGTGGGTCCCCAGATGTTCCTGGAACTGCAACTCCCAGAAGTCTTCATCACTAGCTGAGCTGGCCAGGATTTCTGGGAGTTGCAGTCCAGGAACATCTGGGGACGTATAGGTTGAGAACCACTGATCTAGAGCATGTTCAACAGAGGGCAACCATGATGATCAGGGGACTGGAGACCAAGCCCAAGGAGGGAAGATGGAAAGAACTGGGCATGTTGAACCTTGAGAGGAGGGGGCTGAGGGGAGATAGGAGAGCACCTTTCAAATACTTGAATGGCACACATCCTGGGGTGGGAGAGAGAGGCGGGATTTGTTCACCCTCCTTCCAGAGTGCAGGACACACAACAAGGTCCTCAGGTTACAGGAAGCCAGATTTAGACTGAATACCAGTAAAAACTTCCTGACCGTTTAGAGCAAGCAGTATGAAAACAGAACCCAAGACCTCAGGAGGTGGTGAGCGCTCCAATGTTATGGGGCATTCAAGAACAAAAATCGCCGTTGATGTGGATTCTAACCCCCTGCCTTGTGTAGGGGGTTTGAATCAGTGGCTTCAATAGGCCCCTTCCAACTTCATAATTCTAGGATTTTAAGGGGTTTTCTTTTGAATAGTGAGACAGAGATGAACAAAAGGGAAGCAAGAACAGAGGGCTTGCTCACATCTTGGGAAAGAAAACCAACAGTCCCCAAGATGGAAGAGGATCTAAGATGGCAAAGCCTAGGAACCAGAGCTTAGGAGATCTGTTGCTGCTGCTGCTCTGCAGATGATGATGAAATGTTATTATGTCAAGTTACCTCCAACTTACGTTAATCCTACAAATAAGTGATCTCCAAAATGTCCCTTCCTTTCCCCCCACCCAGAGAGTCTCATCTTCCAGCACTATCTCTTCCCATGAATGAGCCGTCTCCCAAGCATCCTGTCCTCAGCTCTTGCCAACTCACGCTTGTGGTGTCCTTTAGGGAGTCCACCCACCTCCAGTCCATTGTTGCCAGAGTGGTCCTTTGACCAGTGCGGCAGGAGAGAAACAAAACAAAACAAAGCAAATCTCATATTTGATCTTCCTCTTTTCCCTGCCATGGTCCCTCTATCCCAGCATTATTGCTTTCTCATGAGGTGCACCAAGTAGGACATGATTTTTGCCCCCGGAGAGAGTTCAGGCTTGATTTAACATAGGGCATACTTGTTCGTTTTCCCCGACAGTCTAGGGGACCTGCCAAGTTCTCCTCCACATTTCAAATGAATCATTTACTCCCTCCCACCTTTGATAGAAGTTTATTGACATCCCAGGTTACAAACCATGGTGGAGATGTGTAAGCTCCAGGCTTAAAACCGGGGTCCTTCAAGGGCCAGATGCAGGGGAGTGGTATCAGGAGACAGAGATCTAGACTCGTATATGGAAGTTGAGTCATGGCTACTGGACTTCTTTTTGAGAGATAGAAACGTTTCGCTGCTCATCCAAACAGCTTCATCAGTCTGAATAAAGCTAGTTGCCAGTCCTTCATCTTATAGTCAGTCAGCGTTGACCTCTTGTCACCCTGGTCTGAATTAGGCTCATAAGATGAACAATGGCCTGAATAGGCTCATTAGGGAGACAATAGTATCCATAGCCTTAAGGTGAACAATGGCCTAAGGTGCTGAAAGAATGGCTAGTTAGCTATGGCCTTGGTGGTGAAGGCTTTTTGATTTGTCTCGGTACTTTGGAAAGCACACCCTGATAAGTAGCAGATAGACTATGCCTGAGGCCCCCACCTCTGTTGAGGGAGGGGGTTTCAATGCTCACATGAATGGCTTCCCTTACTCCTTTCTCAAACCACCTCTCTTCTTTGTCTAATATGTGTACATCCTCATCTTTGAAAGAGTGGCCTTTTTCCTTCAAATGAAGGTGTACTGCTGATTCTGAGCCTGAGCTGTTACCTCTCCTATGTTGGGCCATTCTTCTGTTTAATGGCTGTTTAGTTTCTCCAATGTAGAGGTCTGAACACTCCTCACTGCATTGGACCGCATATACTATATTGCTCCTTTTGTGTTTTGGTATCAGGTCCTTTGGGTGGACAAGTCTCTGCCTTAGTGTGTTTGGGGTTTTGAAATAAACAGGTGTGCTCCCGGATACATTTGGTGGGGCCATTGTGAGATACAGGAAGCTGGGCTAGATGGCCCCTTGGTCCGATTCAGCATGGCTCTTCGTAGGTTCTTATGGATAACAATTCCCCAGTCAACCCGGCCAGGCAGACACAGTCATCCTAGAATCCTAGGACTGGGGAGCTGGAAGGACCCTACAAAGCCATATGAAGTTCAACCCTCCACTCCGTGCACAGGACCCCAAATCAAAGGATAACCTCCCTCTGGAGCCCTGCTAGGGAGTCACGTGGGGCAGGCACCGACACAAGGCGGGGCTGCTGGGGGCGGGGAGGGGGGATTTGCCCTTATCCAGGCAGCAGCAGTAGTTGTGGAAGCCTCCCCTAATAAGAGGGGCGGAAGGCCAAACCCTTTTGCTTCCCGTTTCCAGTGTCTGCGGGAGTCGTCCCTTGGCGCTCGACCGGAGCGAGCAACCCCAGCTCCTGGGCGGAGTGGACGCCTCTCCTGGCTCCTGGCCCTGGATGGTCAGCCTGCAGCTGCCGACCCTCACGGGGCACAACCACACCTGTGGGGGGTCCCTGATCACCGCTCGGTGGGTGCTCACGGCCGCCCACTGCTTTAGGAACAAAAGGTGAGCTTTGCAGCGGGAGGCGGTGGCGGGGGGGCGGTAATGCAGCCATGGGTGTGGTGGGGAGGGAGATGGGATAAAAGGACCCCCCCCGTGAACCTCCCATCCAGAGACTGCTTGGGGCCGAGCACACAGGGGGTGGGGGGGATGGGGGTGAGCCCCTGCATGAAACCAAGGGACACCCCTTTGGGTTGGCCGGTGAACGCGTGACCTGGAACGTCAGGGTCAAAATCGGAGACTTGAGGAGGGCCCTTCTTGTGTCACAGAAGCCAGGCAGCTTGGGGGGGGGAACAGAGAAGGAAACCCCATGGACACGCAAACACCCTACAAGCTGATCCTGGTGGCCACCTCGGCACGGGCACAGAGGCATTAACATGGGGGTGCAGATAAGTTGGAGTCTGAGCCTTTGGGGCTGCGTCCTGAGTCCCAAGTCTTTGAGTCCCAACTCAAAACAAGTGTCCCCCCCCCAGGAAATAAAGAGAGGGAGGGTGGTTTCCATGCCGCAAGTCGAGTCCATGTCACTGGGGGTGGGGGAGTCCATGTAGAATCAATGGTGTGACTTATGTCCGACTTTACATCAAGATCCATTGCTTGAGTCTGCATTCCTGGTACATTAGCTGCATTACGGCTGGACAGGGCCCCAAATGCAGCCTCTAGTACCCTTGGACACCCCCCCCAGGACTCCCCCAACCCTACAAACTCGTTTTGCTCAAGAATTTCACTGCTACCCTCCTGGGGATCATGGGAAGGAAGATCCATAAAATGGACATTTCCAAGCTCTCTTCTTCCCAGAGTTCAGCTAAGAGCAGGCATCCAAAAAGGCCTCCCGAGAAGAGAAAACAGGAGATAAGCATCCTTGGAATGGAGGGGGGGTGTCATCTATTCTTTCCCCTTTGCAGAATAGAGACCTCAGTGAGACACTCTTATCCCCAGGCAAGGCGTCTGTCCTTAGACCGCTTTCGAGAGCAGATGGCCTCCCAACCTATGGGTCCCCAGATGTTCTTGGACGATGACTCCCAGGGACCCTGGTCAGCCCTTGCTGGGGAGTGAAGGCTTCTGGGAGTTTTAAGCCCAAGAATATCTGGAGACCCAAAGTTGGGAGTCACCATCCTGGAACAAAGCCAAGGGGGCATTTTTCACTCAAAGGACCATAGTCAATTTTATTATTTATTTTAGAATATTTTTTCACCCCACCTTTCTCCTTGGAAAAGGACCCCAGGTGGCTTACAGTAATGTGGGACAATCTTCAGACCAGAACATTTAAGACATGTTCAAGTATTTGAGAACAAGGAATTGAGGGACATCTTATAGACAAACATTACATTAAAGCAACACAGTTATAGGCAGTCATAAACATAAAGTCTATGTGATCCTGTAGATTCATATAAAAGGCGCAGAATAGGTAGTCCATCCTTCAGGGAAAGCTTGCCTGAAGAGAAAGTTCTTTGCCTGTTTCCGGAAGGAAATCAGAGACGGGGCAGTCCTGGCCTCTAGTGGGAGGGAGTTCCAGAGTCTGGGCACAGCAGTTGAGAAGGCCCTTTCATGGGTTCCCATGAGACGTACCTGTGAGGGTGGTGGGATGGAGGTGGTGGTGGTGGTGGTGGTAGTGTGTGAGATTTTCCAGGGACTGGTGAGGCCAAAGAGCAGAACCAACCAACCTCCTGTACCAGCATGGTTTGAACATTTCAGCTCTGGCTCAGCCCACTCACTAGGCTGCAGTGTTTCGGTTTGGGAGGAAACTCAGGCAAGACTGGAACTTTCTTTGACCACCCAAGGGAGCCCCCAGAGAGGTCCAATCCACCCCTTGGGCCCTCCGATTCCCCTGCCAGGCCCTGGGCATAAACTGCATCTCTTCCCTGCCGTGTTTGCCAAGGAACCTGCCTCACTGGCGTGCTGTGGTCGGCGCGACTCAGCTCTCCTTGCTGGGCCCAGAAGTCCATGTGCGCTTCATCAAGCAAGTGGTGATCCACGAGGATTACAAGCCGCGCACGGAGGTGAACGACATTGCCCTGATGGAGCTGGACCAGCCCGTCACATGCAGCGAGTACATTCAACCGGCTTGCTTGCCCGACAGCACGGTCAAGGTGCCGACGCTCACCGAGTGCTACATCGGTGGCTGGGGTGTCTTGATAAAGCGGGGTGAGAATCCCACTCCTTCCTTTTTGTCAGTGGGTTCAGCCCCTCTCCCTGCCTCCTCCTCCTCCTCCTCCTCCTCCTCCTCTTCTTCTTCTTCTTCTTCTTCTTCTTCTCCTCCTCCTCCTCCTCCTTCTCCTTCTTCTTTTTCTTCTTCTTGGTTAAACAGCTGCACTGCAGGTAAAACTGTGCTTACAACCTGGGGTTCAATCCTCAGTAGCCGGCTCATGGTTGACTCAGCCTTCCATCCTTCCGAGGTCAGTAAATTGAGTGCCCAGCTTGCTGGTGTGTGGGGGGGGGGCAATGTATAGCCTGCATTACTGTAATTAAAACTGTAAACCGCCCAGAGACTACTTGAAGTGTTATGGGGTGGTATACACTGGTACCTCGGATAACGACTTTAATTCGTTCTCCGAGGTTAGTTGTTATCCGAAACACGTCATTATCTGAAATGCGGTTTCCCATAGGAATGAATGGGAAACCAATTAATCTGCTCCACAGCCTAGGATAAAGGCACAGACACCTGGTTTTTTGCTCAAAACTCTTTATAAAGTTGCACTTTAAAGGTACAGATGCAATGCCACCCGGGATAACTCTTTTTTACTAATGCATGCTGGAAATTAATTATCCGAGGCAGCCCATAGGGAAATTTCGTTAACCGAGGCAGCCCATAGGAAAATTCGTTATCCGAGGCAGCCGATAGAGAAAATTCATTATCCAAGGCAGACCTATACCTAGAAATTGCAATTCGTTATCCAAGGCAGCCCATAGGGAAAATTTGTTATCAGAGGCAGTCCTATACCCGGAAATGTGCAGTCGTTATCCAAAAAAATTGTTATCCGGGGCAGTCATTATCCGAGGTACCACTGTATAAGCAGAACACTTTTGCTTTCTTCTTCTTCATTCTTCTCCTTCCTCCTCCTCCTCCTCCTCCTGCCTGCAAATGCAACCTCAGCTCAGATCTGGGAAAGCCCCATTTTGACAATCCAAGGACGGGTGACAAAAACAGCCTGACGTTTTCCTGGGACCCTTTTATACTCACCCCAAGTCTACCTGGGGGTGGAATAAAAACACCCGCATTTTGAGTGATAATTCCCAGGGTCTGCCTGAGCGTTACAGCCTGTGGTTCACATGGAGAGAGGTGTAAGGGCCGAACCACACAGGATTGGCAGAATCACCGTCATAGGAGGTGATAGAACACGGTCCCCACAGAGACACCTTCTCCGTAGCCGCCTCCTGTGTTTCCAAAACAAAGAAAACCAGGGGGAGCCTGCGGTTCCCTTACAAGGACCAGCCAGGGACCATGAGACAATTTTAGAAGACCACAAATCACATTATCCTTTAATGCTCAAGTCCACGCTGCTTCTAGTTGCAATGCTGTCTCTTTTGGCCCTAAGCCTCAGGCTTCTCTCCGGACTCTTCCCAGCCCTGCCTCTGTTGCTTCCTAACCAAGTGGCATGCCCGTTGTGAACCCTAGCCACTTCTGTGCCAGAAATGCTTATATAGGTCCCAGCCTCCACGCAGATGACGACTGCCTCTGTTCCGTGGCCCTTGTGCCAATCCAGGGGGTGCTGCCCTCTATGGGTGATGGGTAGGAGGGCAGGAAGGGCTCATCCCTTTTCCCCAGCAGGGCTGTGGCTCTTGTTCAGACCCGGGGAGCATACCTGTCAAGTTTTGGATTTGAAAATAAGGGATCGTGGTCACAGTTATCCCTGCCCCAACGACATATTGAGCATGCTCGACACTTCAAACATGCTCAATAGCTGTCCCCAACATGGCGGCACTCATGCCATTCAGAGGATATATCCAGGACATTTCTGGGAAAATAACATATCCGGGAAGACAGCGGGAAATTGGGGTAAAAAACGGGACTTCCCAGTGAATACGGGACACTTGACAGGTATGCTAGGGAGTTGGGGGGGGGGGGAGCTGGGGAAGAAGCAAGCAGGCCAAAGTCAGGTCTGTGGGTCCCCCAGGAGAGCGAACTCAGTGGCTGCCTTCCACTCCCAGCAGCCACAAAGATGCTGGATATCATGCAAGAGGCGAAGGTGGACCGGTTTCCCGTGGAGCAGTGCAACAGCACCAGCTGGTACAACGGCAAGATCCAGGAACACAACCTGTGCGCGGGCTACGAGAAAGCTGGCATAGACAGCTGCCAGGTGAGGTTCCCCAGCAGGGCCGCCAGTGTCAAGACCCATCCCTCCCTTATTTAGCCTTATTCATAAATTAAATTCCAAGCCTGCCTTTCCTCTTAAAAGCTCCGGGGGGGGGCACCCCACTTGACAACCCTGTGAGGCAGACCACCCTGGGAGAGTGGCCAGGCTGGGGTCGCCCAGCCAGTTTCCCCATGGTTCCGGAAGGAATAGAATGTGCTTCTCTTGAGCCCCTGGTCATGCCCTGTAACCACTACACATCGCTGCCTCAACATGTTATAGATGTGACACAGAGTGACATCTGATATGAGACTGGGAATGTTAGCCTGATTTTGAGTTGGGTTTTTTTGGGGGGGGTGTTGGTTTTTTGGTCAAAGCCTGACTAGGGAAGCCCTGATGCTCTGTATCTTTTTTTTTGGGGGGGGGGGGAGAGATAAGAAAAATCAATTTAGAGATTCCTCCCAGGAGGAGGAGACAAAGGGAACAAGCAAAGTATTTGTTGGGGGGGGGGAGGTTCTTCTTTCCATTGAAATGGAATTGGGCCAAAGAGGGTCACGTGAGGCGTTTATGCCATGTGGCTGGAAGGACCCCACCAAATAATGGCATACGGGACCTCTATGGCGGTTACTTCACGTCCGTTTTGTCTCTCTAAGTGTTGCACTTTGGAGCGGTACAAAAAAAATCTTACTTCACGTCCGTCGCACAACAGCTGAAATTTGTCTTGACCACGCCCCTGGAACGGGTGCTAAGTGAGACAAATCTGTACCTGGCGCTGGGGTAGCGTATTTCCTTGTCCCGGTTGGTTCCCGGCTTCTGTTCTGAGACAAGACACCGTGAGGTAACAAGTGTCACGCAACAAAACATTTGTTTCTCTCAGAAAACTGCGTTCCATGTACTGGGTTGGGTGTTACATTCAAAGTACGAACCCACCCCAGATGATCACCACCACCCTTGCCCTCCTCCGTTAAACACCAATAAAACAAACGAAACTTCAAAGCCAGGCAAGAGGGACACCAGACAGACAATTAATTAGCAAGCAAAAGGAATAAAGAACAAAGAAAGCTCGAAAGCTATCACCTGGAGCATTCTAACGCGGCCATGCGGAGAATGTGAAAGCTAGCCAGAGGAGCCGCAGACTCCTTCCCTGCCTGTAGAGATTTTGATTTTTTTAGACATGAAATATTGAAAAAGAATTTTTAAGCCCCCTCCCCCCAAAAAAGGAAAAAAGAAGCTAGACGAAATCAGTGTTTGTCATGGTACAAGACCGTGAGGTAACACTTGTCACGAGACAAGTTATCACGACCGTGGGAACAATGAAGCAGGGACAAAACCACGTGATCGTGACCAGCGCTGTCATGGTTCAAAACTAGTCGCGGAACAAAGAAGGACGTGAAGTAACTGCCTATGTGACCTTAAGTGACCCTACTGAGCCTGCTCCAGCCCACATCCACTTGAGCTGCCCAGCCCATACAGCATTCTGGTCACACAGTTTCCCTTTTGGATTCCGGTGGCTGAGTTGATCTTCCCGCAGGCTTCTCTTCTCTATTGGCTCCGCATCCTGCCCACCCGCTTCCTTTGCAAACCTTTGATTATTTTTCCCTTGGATAGTGAGACGGCTGGGAAACTAACCCTGCACTTCAGTTTTCAAAAAAAAAGTAGAAGTGTTGGTAGAGTTTTGCAACCGTGACAGTAAATGTAAAAGTATGTGAGAACACGGTTATTCCCGAGTGAGTTTCCCTCGCAGATCACTTGTTGTAATTGTAAATAGGTTGGAAATTGTTGGATTAGAGATGGGCACAAATTAAAAGCAGTGCAACATTCATCAAAATCCACTAATTTGTCAATTTGAATTCATTCAAATTGATACCAACAAATGCAAATGAACAAATGTTTGCTTTGTTGGTTCATTGGGATATAAAAGCTTTCACCCAAGCCAGCTGCTCAAAGGGCACTTTCATGGAGGACCCATTTTGTGGGTGTATAACTTGAAGAGCCAATACCCATAGAGATGGGCACGAAACAGAAAAAGAGCATTTCGTTTCAGTAGTAGTTTTGATTTGTTTCATAACGCAACTCCCTGCCCCCCCCCCCCCCCCAAACCTTTCCAATTGGGGGGGGGGGGTTTCAGGGAAGAGCATGAGCTGCCTGGCCATTGATTCCTCTAGGACAAATTGTTTCATTCTAGGGGGGCGGGATGGTGTTTCATCATGAAACAAAACAATACACGGCCTACCATTTTGTTAGGTAGCAAAGTAATTCGTTACCTAATGAAATGGGGCAACAGTGTTTCATGCCCACCTATAAAAACCCAATCTTCACCAAATGTAGAGGGCTTGCAGAGGAGATTGGGGGGGGGGTTTCTCTGCCATTTGGGTGTCTCTGGGTTCCTGGGGGTACTTTCCTAGGTGGATCTCCTTTGGGGGTGCATAAGTCAAACATCTGAAACCCAAAGGTTACCAAATCTGTGGGGTTTGTAGAGAACAGTCAAGGGAAGTTTGGATGCTGTGGGAGGAGCAGATTTATTGAGTTTTCAAAGCAAAAATGAATCAACGAATTGATTTGTTGATTCGTCAGAAGTAAAATTGTACATTTGTAACTGGTTGACCTTGACATATCAGGAATCAACATTAATTGCCACCCATCTCTGCTCTGGACATTTACAACTGCTGGGTGCTTTCTTTAAAAGCAGTTTTTCTCTTCATGATTTGTAAGAGCTTACCGGACCTAGAGAGGGCACAAGTGACGATGCCCGCTTACCCTTGTTTCGCTCCACCAGAGGCAGCTTCTTTGCAAGGGCTCCTAAGAGCTTGCTGGCCTTACCTCCTTCCAGCTGAAAGCAAAGGCTGGGCGTGGGGTGGGCAGTGCACCGGGTGAAGAGGAGACGGGGGTGTGTGTGCCATCCAGAAGCTCAAAGGCGGCCAGACTCCTCCGCAGGGCTGGTGTTTTCCCTGCCCCGATGGGCATCCCTGTCCTGCTGGCTGCCCAGTGGGACCCGGAGGGATCGCAGGTGTGTGTGTGGGGGGGGTCCCCCGCCCTGTTCCACACCTCGGCCGTTCAAGGCTTCCCATCTTCTCCTCAAAGATGCCGCTCCCTTTCCTGCTCTTGGCTCACTCTTCTTTCTCCTCTGTTGCTGCAGGGAGACAGTGGCGGCCCCCTCATGTGCAAGGAAGAGGGCTCCCAGCCCTTCTGGGTCATCGGCGTCACCAGCTGGAGCCGTGGGTGCGGCAAAGCCCGCAGGCCCATCGTCTACACGGCCACGCAGCCCTTCTACAGCTGGGTGAGCGGGTGGGCCAGCCCCATGCCTCAGCCCCCACCAACCCCGGAAACCACCACCCCAGCTACAGCGCCGGCCCCGACTCTGACCTACTCAACGCCGACCGAAAGCACCCCCTTGCCCGAAACGTCCCCTTCGGAACCTGCAACCAGCACGGAGCTAGAGAGTGAGACCCCATCTGCGCCAGAATCTGAACAGAAGCCTGAACCCGAGCCTCAAATTTCACCTGAGACCCAAGCCTCGCCCCCACCTGAGACCAACCCTCCTGAGACCCAAGCCTCGCCCCCACCTGAGACCAACCCTCCTGCCCC
>JAHTLZ010000246.1:578470-591987 GCA_023846285.1 Phrynocephalus versicolor
TCTCTCTCTCTCTCTCTCTCTCTCTCTCTCTCTCTCTCTCTCTCTCATACACACACACACACACATACACACACACACTTCTCCTCCTCCTCCTCCTCCTCCTCCTCCTCCTGAATCTGCAATTGTATGTGTGTGTGTGCGTGCGTGCGTGCGCTGCTTTTTGTGTGGCCGCCACATCAGAAGGCTCTTTGGGTTACCCCACCTTCTGTTGTGGCGGGTGCACCAAAGGGGAAAGGCCCCCTGCCTTTCCCCTTTATTTTATTTATTTATTTATCGGAGTTTTATACTGCCCATCTGGCAGCGAGGTCACTCTGGGCGATCACAACAGAAGGTGGGGTAAGCCAAACACACACACGCACACAAGCCTGCCTCAACCCAGCCAAGGAGGGGAAAAGGTTCTCCTGCTTTACTGGGTTGGGGAGAAAGGCCTGCAGTCTGCCGGCAGCTGAAGGCTGCTCCTCAACAGCCAGGTGATTTTCGGAGCTGTCAAAATCAGCTGGGTGTCGGGCTGGGAGGAGCAGCCTTCCGCCGCTGGTTGATTGCGGGCCTTTCTCCCCAACCCAGCAAAAGAGGGGAAGCTTTCCCCCTGCCTTGATGGGTCTGGGCAGGCTTCCCCCAGGGATGCATTGAAATGCAATTAATCTGTTCCCCCCTTTTTGGCCTTTTTTTCCAGCCTCCAGAAAGGATTAATTGATTTTCAGTGTATTCCTATAGGAAACGGCATTTTGACTTAACGAAAATTTCCACTTCCGAAAATGCATTTGGAATGGGTTAATTTCGTTAAGTCAAGGTACCACTGTATATGCAAATTGGATTCTTTTTTCCCCCTGCTGGGTTGGAGGGCATAACCAGAAATGATACTTGGCCACTTGTAGATATAATTATTGGAAATATCTATTTAAATCACAGCAGATAAGTGGGGAATAAGACTCATGAAATGAAGACAAAATATAAATATAAAAAATATAAAAGAATATAAAATATAAAAGAAATCAAAGGAAAATCAATGACTTTCTAACACAATGCAATGCAATGATATGCAAAATCAACCAAAATTATCCCTTTATAAAACAGTATATTTGCCCCTAAACGTCCACTGATCCTCTAGTTCAGTGGTTCTCCACTTGTGGGTCCCCATATGTGTTACGGACACATTACTGTTTGTTATCATTTTTCTTACACACCCGTCCAGCCTTTGCTGCAAGGGAGCCCAGGCTGATACCCCTGGCTCCCTCCCTCCCTTCCTTCCTTCTTTCCTTCCTTCCCACTTGACACCTTTCCTCCCCTCTCCTGCTCTGCAGACTCTCCGGAATCAGCCAGCAGGGAAATCGCTGCCTTCTTCCCCGAGTTCAGCGAGGAGGACTGGTACCGCCACCAGGAGCCACAGCTGCGGGCGGGCAATGACGCCAAGGCGGACGTCCACCAGGGGGGGGCCTGGCAGTGGCTGGTGGGAGGCGGACTGAAGCCGTGGCAGAGCCGACAGGACCATATTCACCAGGGGCTGCCATATTCACCTTCGCTGTGGATCGCTAGCCCAGGCTGGGTCGAAGAAGGATGATTTTATGGACCACAAGGCACGCAGTCCTGACCCTTGCCTTCTCCATCGGCTTCTGCCAAAAGAGTGTGCCCAGGCACGCACATGGCCATGTGCTGTCTTCGCTGGGACCCACGCCTTCTCAATACCGTTCATGGGAGAGAACAGGGTTAGCCCGTCCGTGTGTGGCCAGTGCTGGAAGGGAGGTGCCCTCTCGACTCCACATGGACCCAACAACATTGTGAATCTTGAGAGTGATAAATCTTCCCTCTAATCAAAAATGTGTCTGTCAGCTCGCTGCTTTCTTGGTCATGTCAAGAAAGGCTGTTTGGTTTGTGATCCTCGCTTGACAGGTTGTGCTGAAAACATGCTCTAGGGCAGTGGTTCTCAACCTGGGGGTCGGGACCCCTTGGAGTGGGGGCCCAATGACCATTTACCAGGGATCGCCATGCGCCAGTGAAGAAAAAGGCACAGACGGCTGGGGTCTGGAGGAGGAGGGGGAGGGGGAAGATTGAGTTACATCTTCATAGATTGGAGGGGATGTCAGTCCAGTCAATGGCACCTGAGGCTGTGATTGGCTGAAGGTGCCTGTAGAGCGGTGGTTCTCAACCTGTGAGTCCCCAGATGTTCCTGGACTGCAACTCCCAGAAATCCTAGCCAGCTGAGCTAGCAATGAAGACTTCTGGGAGGTGCAGTCCAGGAATTTCTGTGGACCCGCGGGTTGAGAACTTCTGCTGTAGAGGGAAGTTCTCTATGGCACCTGCGGCAGTGGCCTGCCAAAGGGGGGTTGTGGCCTCTACCAAGCAGGGCAAGGGGTTACCACAGCATGAGAAACTGTATGAAATGGCCGTGGCATTAGGAAGGTTGGGAACCACTAAGGTTAAACCAGGCTGATGGTTGCCACAGTCACTTTGTGGTGGGGCTGCTGCCTTCTACTATGTAGAATTGGGTAGAGTAGAATTATAAAGTAGTGGAGCTGGAAGGGGGGCCCCCTAAAGCCATGGAATCCCACCCTTTTCTCAAGGCAGGGATCCCAAACCAAAGCAGATTTTCCTAGTTTTCTCTTGCATTTCTGGAGCGTTCGAGCGCTCACCACCACTATCAGTCCCGTTGTCGTTCTGCTCTAACAGTTAGGAAGTTTCTCCTGATACACAGCCTAAATCTTGCCTCCTGTATTAATCAGTCCTGTCCTCAGAGATGGCATCAAGCAGCCGTCATGTGTAACACACTGTAACTTTAGGCGGTGAGTTCACAGAGGGCCAGTGCAGCCCTGCCTAGATAGGAAGTCCCAGATGACATTAGGTCCCGTAATGGTAGGATTTGGACGGTGTCAACCTGGGGCTGCCCTTGAAGGCAGTACAGAAGCTGCAGCGGAGGGCATCCAGGTTCGACCATATTACCCCGGTCCTGGCTCACCTGCATTGACTACCAAGTTGCTTCCATGCCAGATTCACGGCACCAGCATGATTTATAAAGCCCCAAATGGTTTGGGACCAAGTACCAAGGGGAGAGTGTGTGAAAAGGATGCAGAAGCGAAGCATAGCTTCCCTCAATAAGAGAAAGATGATGAAAGTCACCAAAGGAGGGAGGCAACAAGGGAAGAGTTAACCAACTGCTGGTGTCCCTGGCAAGCAAACTTTTAACGATCTTCATTTGGTTCATGTTAATGAACTCCCACAAGACGGTCGGTAGCCCTTCCCCTGAAGCAGGCCCTTCCCTGAGTGAGCTGCTCCCTAAAGGCCTCATGGAGTGATTGGATGCAGGTCCCGGGGAAGAAACTCCATTGTGGGGCTCAGCTATCACGTGTCTTTAAGAAGTAACCATTAATTACTGGCAGGGCTTTCCCCACCCTGGGTGTGCAATCCACTGTAACAGCCCAGAGGAACCGAGCTGCTCTTTGAGATTATTTAACTCAATTTGTCATGGCTCATTCATCAGGCGAGTAATGTTTGCTGTGCCCTGTGGATCTGTGGCCATGTTTAAAAGCAAAAGCAAAGTGTGCTGTTTATATATCACCCCATAACGCTTTAAAGCACTCTCTGGGTGGTTTGCAATTTAATGATGCAGGCTACGCATTGCCCCACCACCACCACCAAAGCAAGCTGGGTACTCATTTTACCAACCTCAGAAGGATGGAAGGGTGAATGACCCTTGAGCCGGCTACCTGGGGCTGAAGCCCAGGTCGTGAGCATTGTTTTGGCTGCAGGACAGGCATTTTAACCATTGCACCACAAGGCTCTTAAAAGGTTTCAAAATACCGTACGTACACACTCTTCAGACGCTGCCCAAATGGATGCGGTATGGTCACAAAGCTGAAGATAAGCATCGTGAGTTCCAGTACTGTCAGGATTATAGATTGCCTTGTGCACCAGAAAAGGCTACAGATATTTATAGCGTCACTGTTAAGCGTTTGCATCTCTATATCCCACGAGCATTCAGAAACTAGCCTGAGCAAGCTGGCCTTTCAGCCAGCCTTATGTTGTTAATGCTCTTCTCCCTCTCACAAAATACCAGAACTAGGGGACATACACTCAAATTGAGGTCTGGGAGAGTAAAAACAGACAAAAGAAAATATTTTTTCACCCAGCGTGTTGTTAGTCTGTGTAAATCCCTGCCACAGGATGTGGTGATGGCATCTGGCCTGAATGCCTTCAAAAGGGGATTGGACAGATTCCTGGAGGAAAAGTCCATCCCAGGTTACAAACCATGATGGAGATGTGTAATCTCCAGGCTTAAAACCGGGGTCCTTCAAGGGCCAGATGCAAGGGAGTGGTATCAGGAGACAGAGATCTAGACTCATGCGCTCCCAAACGCATCTGGTGGGGCCACTGTGAGATCCAGGAAGCTGGACTAGATGGGCCTTTGGCCTGATCCAGCAGGGCTCTTCTTATGTTCTTATGTTCTCCTTCGCTCCATCCCAAATCATTCACCTCCCAGAGGAGGAAAAGAAATTCCCTTCTGCCCCAACCCAGGCCCGTCACAGCATATTATATAGGTGAAGTCATTATGGGAAGGAGGCTTGGAACTTGGACATGATCCTTGGGGACAGCCTAGGTGGGTAGAAGGCTGTGTCTTCTCATACAGAGGAGATCCATTTCCCAAAAAGGTCATCTGAGCTGTTTATTGATTTATTTTAAAATTAAATTTTAAAAAATCGTGCTCACCTAGCCTGCAGGCCAGCTGGTTGGCGCGAGAAGAAATAAATAAAAAATAAAAAACCCCACACTGACCTGGCCCGCAGGCCAGCTGGTCGGTTCAAGAAGAAATAAATAAAAAATTAAAAAATGCACCGACCGGGCCAGCAGGCCAGCTGATCTGCGTGAGAAGAAATCGATAAATAAAAAACAATTTAAAAAACGTGCCCGCAGGCCAGCCGGTCAGTGCGAGATAAAGAAAAAAAATTATGATTAATATTTTTTAAAAAATACGCTGACCGGGCCAGCTGCTTGGTGCAAGAAGGATTTTTTTTTTTAAGAAAAGCGCTGACCAGGCCCACAGGCCAACTGGTCGGCCTGAAATAAGGAAAAAAAACGCACCAACCAGCCTGCGGGTGGAGTGAGAGGGGAGGGGGGGAAGCAAAATGAAACAAACAATACAAAATGATTTTTTTTAAAAAAAATTGTTTCGAAATAAATGAAACAAAACGGGAGGCGGAGAAACGAAGAACGAAATGAAACGCCATTTTGGCATTTCGTGCCCATCCCTCAATGGGACCCATGAAAGCAGGAGGTAGGAAGCGCTCCTCCCAACACTGGAGGCATTCAAGAGAAAAATGGACCCCCCCCCACCTGTCAGGTCAGCTTTGACTTGGGATTCCTAGACTTGAGCAGGGGGTTGGACTGGATGGCCCTTAGCCCCCCCCCCCAACTGCTTTCTTCTGTGCAGAGCCCTAAGGACAGAGCAGCCCAAAGGATGGATAGGAGATGTAGTTCCTCTTTGCTTCTGAGCTGTCAGATGAAGAGCGGAGCCTTATTTGGCAAATAAAAGGGTGAGTTAATGAAGTCTGTCTAGTTTAAATGTGCACCTGAATTTCTGGGCTGAGAGCCGTTCATCCCTGTTTCCCCAGAGACGGAGGGAATGGTCCTGACGAGAGCCACACATCTTCACAGCAACTAGGTGGAGAGGGTGAAATCCATGGGCTTTCTCATTAAAGCCTTGATTAAATGTTTAAAGTGTTTCTCATTAAAAAGGCTCTTCTAGGACTGAAGAGGAATTAAGCACATCATTGGCGCCAGGCTCCTCTTAGCAAGCAAACTTTTTAATGACTCCCCCTGGCCTTTCATTATCTTGTTGCAGAAAAACCACACTAATTAGCTATGCTCCCAGGTAATGGTTACCTGCTCCCACAGGTGGGCTGGCCCAGTGAGACCCTTTCCACTTCTTGGGTGCAGGTCCCCAGTGGAGCCGTGGAGGTAGTAGTAAGAACATTGCCAGGAGAAGCCGGAAAACTTCCCTCACAAACTTTAGGTAACATTCACTTTTGTTTTATTTATTTATTTATTTATTTATTAAACTTGTATCCCGCCCATCTTCCCCAAGGGAACTCTGGGCGGCTTACAGCAATAAAAACAGATAGTAGACAGCAAAACAAGGAAGGAGGAGGCGATGAATCAAGATGGCGGCAGAACCCAGGGCAAAACAAACAAACAAAAAAACAGACTAACAGAGGGGGTCGCCAAAAGCCTCTCTAAAGAGGTGGGTCTTCAAAGCCTTCTTAAAGGCGGGCAGGGACTCCAACAGGCGCAGCTCACTGGGGAGATGGTTCCAGAGTGCGGGGCGCACCACAGAGAAGGCGCGGTCTCGCGTATGCGATTAAGACAACTAGCTAATCTGTGGCATTTGTTTTCTGCCTCAAATTCCCCTGACGTGGTGCTTTCCTGTTGCTGCTGATGGCAGGAACTGGGAAGCCCTAAGCCAGTGGTGTCCAAACTTCAGCCCTCCAGATGTTTTGGACCACAACTCCCATAGTCTTGTTGTCATTGGCAATACCCGCTTGGAATTCTGGGAGTTGTGGTCCAAAACATCTGGAGGACCAAAGTTTGGACACCCCTACCCTAAGCCTTTCATGAAGGCCCCGCTTTCTCAAATGTATTAGATCTGGATTGTTGATGCTGGACCTCAACTTTAATTATATTTCATTTTGGTCAGAACCTCATACTGGAGAGTGGAGACATATTCATCCAGCATCGGCAGTGGCAGATGATGGGAGCTGTCATATCGTCTTTCTGGATGTCCATGGAGTTGGAACATCAGCCAAGTCATATCATTTGCACTAATATGTTCCACAATGAAATATATATCCAAAATGTGAGATGTATTGACTCAAAGGAGGAACCCATAGGCTTGTGTTTACAAGAGCTGAGCTGGGCTGTTAAGAGGACACTCCTCATTCATGAGGTCACCCTTGGTCACAGGCAATTTGATGGCCCATAACAACAATCATAAATATGATACACAAAGTCTCAGAGATAAATGGAACCAGGAAATGTCCTGTGTGACTCTGCCTAACCAAGGGTAGACAGCACTCACCAATACACCCAAGATATCTATGTATCTTATTTATCTACTATGTTATTTAACATCTATATGAAACCAATGGGGGAGATTATCAGGTCTTTTGGGGTTAGGTGCCACCAGTATGATCCTCAGCTCTACCTCTCGTCACCTCCGGACTCTGAGGGAGCTACTATCTCATCTTTACATGAGTGTTTAGCTGCAGTAATGAACTGGATGAGGATGAACAACATGAAACTAAACCCAGAAAAGACAGAGGTGCTCCTGGTCTGTCGAAAGGGAGAACAAGGGATAGGGAGGCAACTTGTACCAGATGGGGTCACACACCAATTGAAACAAACAGATACACAGCTTGGGGTGCTCTTGGACTCATCCTTGAGCTTGGATGCCCAGGTCAGGGCTGTGGCCAGGAGCGCATCTGCACAATTAAGGCTAGTACACAACTTTTGCCCCTTTCTTGAGAAACCAGCTCTGGCCACAGTGACACATGCCCTAGTGGCAACCTGGCTGGACTACTGTAATGCACACTATGTGGGGCTACTGATGAAAGTCTCAGGAAATTCAACGGGTCCAAAATGCAGCAGCCAGCCTGCTGACCGGGGTGGGGTACAGAGATCACATTACACCCTTATTAAAACAGCTCCACTGGCTGCCAATCAGCTGTCAAGCACAATTCAAAGTACTGACCTTGACCTACAAAGCATTATATGACCTGGGTCCTATAATTGGCTGCTGTGCCCAGACTCTGGAACTCCCTCCCACTAGTGGCCAGGACTGCCTCATCTCTGTTGTCCTTCCGGAAACAGGCAAAGACCTTCCACTTCAGGCAAGCTTTCCCTGAATGATGGATTAACATGTGTATTTTATATGAATCTGTAGGTTCACATAGACTTTGCGTTTGTGACTACTTATAACTGTATTGCTTTAATGTAATGTTGTCTATTAATGCTGTAAGATGTCCTTCAATTCCTTGTTTTCAAATACTTGAACATGTCTTAAATGTACTGGACTGTATATTATCCCTCATTACTGTAAGCTGCCTTGGGTCCTTTTCCAAGGAGAAAGGCGGGGTAAAAATACTCTAAAATAAATAAATAAATAAATAAATATTTACAAGATTTTTATCCACCCCACTGCCAGGTCATCTCTGGGCAGCGTACAACAATACAGTGGTACCCTGACTTAAGAGCAGCTCAACTTAAGAGCAATTCAACTTAAGAGCAGAAAACTGTTGGTATCTTAATTGCTGCCTTACAAATTTTAGATATGGTCTGCTCGACTTAGAATTTTTTTTTCATTTTTAACTTATTTTTTCAATTTATAGATAGGTACCCTGACTTAAGAGTAGTTCGAATTAAGAGCATGCATTCGGAATGGATTAAATTCATAAGTCGAGGTACCACTGTATATTAAAACTATAAAACAAACAACATGACTATTAGCACTATACAATACAATATAGGTTAAAACAATTAACAGACAGTGCAAATTAAATGACTGTGAGGACTCTCGGTCATTTAGGTGAGGTTATCTGGAAGCTGAATCATGGCAACTGAACTTCTTTTCTTGTGAGACTGAATGAGTAGCAAAACAAGTCGTTCTCACAAGAAAAAAGTCCAGTTGCCATGACTCAACTTCCAGATACACATCTTAAACCACGATTCAGCCAGCAAAGGAGCATGTTTAGAATAGAGCAGACCCTGCAATCAGAGGCATAGCGAGGGTTTCAGTGCCCAGGGAAACAGTCAGTTTTTGCGTGCCCCCAAGGAACAAGGAGGGGCACCCCCCAGGATGCTGCACCCAGGGATAGATGTTCCCTCCTGCCCCTCCAGCTACGCCACTGCCTGCAATGGCTTTTCAGGAGATGTCTGAGCAAACAGTCTAAATGTTGATTCTGTGAGTCCCTTGATGCATCTCTTAGTTGTATGTGATGGTCGTGTCCTGTCATAAGCTCACTTTGGAAAAGATTGACGACCAGCATTAATTTTGTGTTGGAGCAGTCTTTGATCTTTAGTGATCCTTATGTACTTTAAAATTCCAGTATACACCTGCTTCTTGGAGATTAACCACTGGTCAGTCCTGATGGATTATCTGTACCCTTAAGACTGCCAAAAAAAGAAGAAGCTGATTTTGCAACACTGGAAAGGTAGGTGCCCACTGCCAGTAATCCAGTGGACAGGAGACTTTATAATGTTATCAACATATGAATACATGGCATACAAACAGCAACTATGCATGGATACATTTTCTGATACAGTATTTGGAAGTAGCAGCCCAAGCGTAAACATGCTTGTGTATTTATTTATTTATTTTTATACCACACCATCTGACCAAAGGTCACTCTTTTATTTTATTTTTTGTTTCTTCTTTGTCCCTTTTCCCTCCTTTCCTTGGGATGGAAACTAACACTGAAGACATAGTGTCAAAGGAATCACACGAGGAGAGGTATAAACACAAAGTTACAAGTGGTTATAAACACAAAATCTGTGTAGTCATGTGTGGTAGACTCATAACAGGTAGTCCCTCCTTCAGGGAAAGCTTGCCTGAAGAGGAAGGCCTTTGCCTGTTTCTGGGAAAGACAGCAGAGATGGGGCAGTCCTGGCCTCTAGTGGGAGGGAGTTCCAGAGTCTGGGTGCAGCAGCTGAGAAGGACCATTCATAGGTTCCCACAAGACATACCTGTGAAGGTGGCAGGGATGGAGAGAAGGGCCTCTCCTGATTACCTTAATACCTGTGCTGCTTCATACTGTGAGATTTGATCCTTGAGGTAGCTCTGGACCCAGATCGTAGTGCTTTTTAAATTAAGGTCAACATTTGAATTGTGCCCGATAGCTGATTAGCAGCCAGTGGAGCTACTTTAGTACGGGTGTAATATGGTCTCTGTAACCCGCCCCAGTCAGCAATCTGGCCACTGCATTTTGGGCTTGTTGGTGTTTCCTGAGACATTCCATTGGTAGCTCCACATAGAATGCATTATAGTAGTCCAGTCGGGAGGTCACTTGGGAATGTGCCACAGTGGCCAGTGCAGATTTCTCGAGAAACGGGCATAACTTGTGTACTAGCCTTCTGGCCACAGCCATGACCGGGGCATCTAGGTTGAAGGATGAGTCCAGGAGCACCCCCAAACTATGTACCTATTTTTTCATGGGGGGGGGCGGTTAATCCCATCCAGTACAGGTTGCATCCCTATCCCTTGATCTCATTTTTGACTGACCAGAAGCACCCCTGTCTTGTCTGGGTTTAGTTTTTGTAGTGTGATAAACACAAAGCAACAAAAATAACACAGCTGGTGTAAAGAGCTACTTTTTAAGATAACAAATATTGTGAGTAATAATTGCCATGTTACATTTCAGGTGTAACAAGTAACATACCGGTAAGTCATGTAGTGGCAATATAACTAAAAACAAACAAACCCATGTCGATTCCCTTGGTGCAGTAGGCCTGCTTTAGTCAAGGTTAAAAGGTGAATATGGAGCATTATTAAGGAAGGCTAATGGGGGTTGAAACCAGGATGATCCTTCCATCAAACAGGTCAAAAAGAGGTGGACCAAGCATAGATATTAGTTTGACTCTGAGTATATGACCTCCAAAATAAAACTCCATCAAACCTTTCAATTGGTGTGAGCCCTTCCTTCCCCTGAGTCATTTAGATTTTACACGCTCGCAAATAAAGAAAATGACCTCTTATGCGATGAAGAATTGGACTCAGCTTATCCACACACTACACTCTAAGAGTGTTAGAGAATTTTGGATGATCATCTCAAAAGCTTATGATCCTATTAGCCCTATAGATACTGCACTAATCCCTTCTGAAGAATGGACTGCTTATTTTTCCAGTATATTCTCAACACCAACACCATCTGATCTTTCCAATCAAATTCAAATTCCTTTGGAAACTCCATTGTGGCCTCCTGTTTCCAAGGAAGAAATAACTGAAGTAATATCCACCTTGAAATCTGGGACAGCACCCGGTCTTGATGGCATCCCAGCTGATTTCATTAAAAACTATATTCACTGGTGGGTGGAACCCCTGGCCCAATTATTTACGTTGATTGACCAGTTTGGGGTATTACCAGAATCCTGATTAACCTCTATAATAATACCAATTTTTAAAAAAGGGAATCCTAAATTACCATCCAATTATCAGCCAATAAGCTTGCTCCCAGTGATAGGGAAATTATACGCCAAACTCCTTCTGACCCGTCTCTTGGACCGGATGCATGTTAACCATCTCCCACCTAAAGAACAAGCTGGTTACTGTCCGGAATAATCTACCCTTGATCATGCGCTTGTGCTAGATTTTTTAACCAAGAAATACTCTTGTAAATTCAATGGGAAATTGTACGCTGCATTTATTGATTTACGAGGAGCGTTTGATTCCATCAATAGATATCTCCTGTGGACCAAATTAATTAAACTGGGCATGGATCCACGTTTGCTATTTCTGATATGCAAAAATTATACTCAGCGAACACTGGTAAAGTGCATTTAAACCACAATGGTCATCTATCTGAGAACTTCCCAGTTACCAAGGGCGTTAAGCAGGGATGTGTCCTTGCAACATCACTCTTTAATATATTTATGTCAGATGTATCCATACATCTAGTCAAAGTGGGAACCATGCTCCTAGAATGAACTCCCACCCGGTCCCATTGTTATTGTATGCAGACGACACTGTACTCCTGTCCATTTCTAGGGTAGGACTTAAACGCTTGCTGTTGGCTTTTTCGGAATATTGTGCACTTAACAATCTCACCATCAATACTGGAAAATCTAAAGTATTAATCTTCTCCAAAAATTGGATTGAGGAGACATGGGCTTTACTTGAAGGTAAACCCCTTGAACAAATTACAACTTTTAGGTATTTGGGTTTCCTGTTCCATCATTGACTTAACTGGTCATCCCACCAAAAAGCCACTATGGCTGCCTCAAAAAAATCACCTCTTGGCAATTTCAAGGTTCCATTTTCATGCCGGGAATCAGTATGTTCCAGCCGCACTCCAAATCTTTATGGTTCAAAATAACTAACCAACTCCTGTATGGAGTTCCAATCTGGATTAAGGCTGCCAATCAGGAAGTAGATTGTATTGCAGCTATTTTCTTACATTGTATCCTGAGTGTGCCAAACTCGATTAATCTACCAACAATATGCTGTGAACCTGGGCTCCACTTGCCCTCAACCCTAGCTTGGATGGCCACTATCAAGTATTGGTTACGCCTCCATTTTCAAATGTGCCCCAATTCCCTGCAAAAGATCTACTAAGTGACACCTATATTTCTAAATGGTATCAGAACATCTGCATAAAGATAGTATCTATTGGGATCGACCTAGACTATCTATCTAATTGCAATGAAAAAATTTTATACAGTTTTATTCGTCAAAGATTTTGGGACATTGAGAGACAGAATATTGTTGGAAGAGTTAATCCAATTTGCTCTCCTTTATATTTATTTATTTATTTATTTCATTTATTTTATTATTACAACTTATATGCCGCCCACTACCCAAAGGTCTCTGGGCAGCTTACAATCAAAGAATTAAAACCGTTAAAACATCAAATATCAATAAATAATTAAACCAATAATAAAAACCTTGATCTCACTTGGGAGGGCATTCCATAGCTTGGGGGCATATTACGGCCTATGCCCCAACCCAGAATTTGGTTCAAATTATTTCAAGAATCTCTTGAATCCTCAAGAGAGGCGGGCATTTATGTTGGCAAGACTGAACATCTTTCCTTCCACCATCACTCTAGGACCGTGGTGGCAAACCTTTTGCACTCCAGATGTTTTGGACCACAACTCCCAGGATTCTGAGCCTAGGCCACCAATGACAAAGGACTGTGGGAGTTGTGGTCCAAAACATCTGGAGTGCTGAAAGTTCACCACCCCTGGTCTAGGAAGATACTCTAAAACGCCTTATAAGAGCAGACTCTGTACATTCTGCCGGTTGGAACCGGATTCGTTTGTACATATTCTGATTTGATGTCCCTCTCATCATATTAATTGACACCAATTAATTGGCACTCATATTTCCAAATTTTCAACAATCCCAGAGACTATTACTGCTACTCTCTTGGCAGATAAAGATAAAAGTGTGACAGAGCTAGTAGCCAAATATTTATTACTAGTTTCTCAAAAGAATAGCCCTGCTTCCTTTTTAAGTTAGGCTTATTGTAACCCCAGACTATTATGGTCGCTATTCAGACGCTGAGAGGTTTGCCTATTGCAACTATTTTAACGATTATTTTATGCCAATAAAGGTGACTTTGACTTTGGCTTTGACTTTGATTAGAGTCAAGACAAAATGTGGAACAAAGCTCAACATTATTAAATTAGAAACTTGATTACAAGTTTACAAGATTTATGTTAATTAACTTGCCGATTCATCTCTTTGGGATATCTTTTTTTCTTGCTTCTAGTTTTTTCATCTGTGCATAATCAGATAAACACTAGTTCTGGAATCTAGA
>JAHTLZ010000246.1:607323-627880 GCA_023846285.1 Phrynocephalus versicolor
CTAGACAAAATACCTTGGTGTCAGGATGTGTCCCAAAGGGGAAGGGAGATGGCTGTCAAATGGGGCACAGAATGGATGGGTGTGAAAGGTCTATTTCTACACAAGACTTTCTTATTAAACTCCTTTAGAGCCTCTTTGGTTCTGGGGATCCAATGTTTTGAATGTTACAACAACACAGTGGGGGAAATGGTCTCCTTCTGGCACCACTACAAGACTAGCAGCCAGGTTATTCTTCATTGAGTCCCTTCGCTGGGGGAAGGGCAGCATAAAAGCGCACTGAATAAATGCGTTTTTGCATGAGCTTTTTGGCATTGCTGTCTACTGCTTCAAATGGACCTGAAGTGGATGTCATCAGATCTCTCTCTCTCTCTCTCTCTCTCTCTCCCTCCCTCCCTCCCTCCCTCCCTCCTTCCTTCCTTCCAACAGAGAGAAATGTAGGCTGCTGCATCTAGGCAGAAAAAATGAATTGCATAGATATAGGATGGGGGACACTTGGCTAGAGAATAGTACCTGTGAAAGGGATTTGGGGGTCTTGGTGGACCACAAAATGAACATGAGTCAGCAGTGTGATGTGGCAGCCAAGAAAGCCAATGGAATTCTTGGTCGCATCAACAGAACCATAGTGTCTAGATCAAGGGAAGTGAAAGTCCCACTCTATTCTGCTCTAGTCAGACCCCACCTGGAGTCCTGTGTCCAGTTCTGTGCGCCTCAATTTAAAAAGGATGTTGACAACCTCGAGCGGGTGCAGAGGAGGGCGACCAGGATGGTTGAAGGTCTGGAAGAAATATCTTATGAAGAACGGCTTAGGGAACTGGGAATGTTTAGCCTTTCAAAAAGAAGACTGAGAGGGGATATGATAGCTATGTTTAAAGATTTGAAAGGATGTCATATTGAAGAGGGAACAGGTTTGTTCTCCATGGCTTCAGAGACTAAGGGCAATGGTTTCAAACTACAGGAAAAGAGATTCAATTTAAACATTAGGAAGAACTTCATGACAGTTAGAGCTGTTGGGCAGTGGAAGATGCTGCCACAAAAGAGGGTGGTGGAGTCTCCTTCTTTGGAGGTTTTTAAGCAGAGGCTGGATGGCCATCTGTCGGGAATATTGTGATGGGGTTCCTGCTTGGCAGGGGGTTGGACTGGATGGCCCTCGAGGTCTCTTCCCACTCTATGATTCTATGTATTTATATAACTTCAAAACAGGGTATTGGTACACAGCCAGGGGCGTAGCGTGGGGAGGGCAAGGGGGTGGGGCACCCCAGATGCAGCAATTAGGGGGTGCCAAATTGCCTACCAACCCCCGCCACTGCCCCCCACCTGCCATCCAGATTATATTTTGCAATAAGGGGGGCCGGGCAGAAGAACTGACTGTTGCCACAGCCTTTCTTTGACAGCTGCGGGGGTGATATGGAAACCTTTTCTACAGGATTAAGAAAAGGTGAGCATATTATTTTGGGATTCCATTTGCACCAAAGAGTACTGTGAGTCTACCTTTAAGTACAAAATACAAATGTTAATCCCAGGCCTTCCAGGGGGTCTACTGACTGGATCCAGCAGCTCATTGGTAGTACCTCCAGTTCTTTGAAGCCACTGAGGAGAGAGGATTGAGGGGGTCTCTATTTATCCACCCCACCCCAAGAGTCTCCAGAAGCAGAGGCAGTATCACTGGTCTCTCTTTCCTGTTTTGCTCTTTCTCTTCTCAGCAACGCAACTACTGTCCATCCACTCCTCCGAGGTCCACCGCCACTGCCTAGACCTCTTTTGCAAGGGGGCGGTGGCTCCGTTTTGGCCTACCTACACCCTCCCGCCTTCCTGGTCCTGTCCTCAGAGCTAGCCAAAGCCATGGGAACCAGAGGAGCCGGCAATGAGACACAGGTGACTGAATTTGTCTTCCTCGGTTTTTCGGGGTTCCTGGGAGGCCAGACCTTCCTCTTCCTGCTGTTCCTGGCCGTCTACCTTGCCACTCTGGTGGGGAATTCTGCAATATTTGCCCTGATCCAGGTGGATCCCCGCCTCCACAGCCCCATGTACTTCTTCCTCAGTCTATTGTCTTGCTTGGACCTCTGCTACTCGTCTGTCACCCTCCCCAAGGTCCTGGAGAACCTCCTGCGCCCGAGGCAGACCATCTCGTACAACCAGTGCATGGCCCAGATGTTCTTCCTGATGACGTGCGCCGGATCCGAGTGCGCCCTGCTGGCCGTCATGGCCTACGACCGCTATGCGGCCGTCTGCCAACCCTTGCGCTACACCCAACTGATGAGCAAACGGGTATGCATTCTCCTGGCCACCTTGTCTTGGCTCTGGGGCCTTCTGGACTCCGCCATCCACACGGCGCTGTCCACCAACCTGGCCTTCTGTGGGGCCAACCAGATCCACCACATCTTCTGCGACGTCCCGCCCCTTCTGAAAATTGCCTGCAGCGACACCTACGTCAATGAGGTGGCCCTTCACGCCGCCAGCGTCTTCGTAGGGCTGTGCCCTTTCCTGCTCGTTATGGCCTCGTACACCTACATCCTGTCCACCATCCTGCAAATCCATTCGGGCACCGGGCGGCGCAAGGCCTTCTCCACCTGCGCCGCCCACATGATCGCCGTCATCGTCTACTTTGGCATGGCCAACGTCAACTACAACCGCCCCAGCGCTGGCTACTCCCTGGAGGTCGACACCCTCATCTCCACCTTGTTCTGCATCGTGATCCCCATGCTGAACCCCATCATCTACAGCCTACGCAACAAAGAGGTGAAGGAAGCCCTGCGGAAGGTTCTGGGTGGGCAGAAGAAGGAGCCAGCTTTCCCTCAGAAGTGACCATCCTCTTCTGCCTCTTGTCCAGCGCCCCAGGCACCGACTCCAGCTCCTGCCCCTCTGGGCTTCCAGGCTCAACGCCATCCCTGCCTGCCCCCTCAACCGTGAGCAGGTCCCAGATCTTCCAACAATGGCGCTCCCTTTCAGAACCCACCACAAGCCTTTCTCTCAAGTATCCTGGAAACCACTCGATGTCCGTTTTCTTAAAAGATCTCCTGCACAGCATCCCAACGTCCTTGTGGCTTAAGAGAGTACAGAAGCAGCTCCTCTGTCGCGGCAGGGAACCCCCCCCCCCCAGTTTTTGTCTTGAAGACGGTCACCACCACTTTGCCTCTTGCAGTTTCTTCACTTCATTTTTTAACCTGTTTGGAGATTATTTTTATTTCTTAGGTTTGAAGCATGGTGGGAGGGGGTCAGGTTTTATATGGTATTCTGTGTGTGGGTATTGTGTGTGTGTGTGTATGTGTTGTATCATTAAAGTCGTGTAATAACAGCCTAAAGTAGTGATCCTAATGAGTCAGGATGGAAATAAACAAACAAACGGGTGAACAACAAGGCTTCCTTTTGCACATTTGAGGTAACAAGTACCTGTATGCCTTGCAAAGGTCCCTAAGGATAATTTGAGCAGAATTTAAAAAAAAAAAATCTCCTGGGAGCCTCCTATAATCTGAGGACATTGAGAGATACGGTACAACAGTGATGATAGCTATTATTTGCTGGAGAGGTTTTCATTTAATTGATCATTTATGCTTTCAGGTGAACTGAACACGTATTTTTATTTATTTTTAAGACTACCTGCACATTCTATATGGTGCAAAGTGTAGACAAACAAAAGTAGATTACAAAAAAAAATTAGTAACATTCTGCATTGTTAAGAAAGAATACACACAATAAAACAGGAAGGTAACTGCTCTTTTTGTATTGTGTGAAGTTAACCAGAGTAAAGGATATGATTGAGATGTACAAAATAATGCAGGACAGGAATAAAATGGATAGAGGGACACTCTTTTCTCACACACAAATACCAGAACTAGGGGACATCTGCTCAAACTGAGGGTTGGGAGAGTGAGAACAGACAAAAGCATTTTTTTTCCACTCAGCATGTTGTTAGTCTGTGGAACTCCCTGCCACAGGAGGTGGTGATGGCATCTGGGCGGGATACCTTCAAAAGGAAATTGGACAGATTCCTGGAGGAAAAGAATATCACAGGTGACAAACCATGATGGAGATGTATCATCTCCAGGCTTAAAACCAGGGTCCTTCAAGGGCCAGATGCAGGGGAGTGGTATCAGGAGACAGAGATCTAGTCTCATGCGCTCCCAAACGCATCTGGTGGGGCCACTCTGAGATACAGGAAGCTGGAGTAGATGGGCCTTTGGCCTGATCCAGCAGGGCTCTTCTTATGTTCTTTTTTTCTTATGATGTGAGCACTTCTCTCCATCCTCAGCTATCGTTCTGGTCCCCCGACACTACAAGGGTACCATTCAGAGGCGACAACTTTCATGCAGTGAGATGGCTGAAAGCCCAAACGAGATTATAACAATTAGCTCGCTATTAAAAGGAGAGCTCTCTTAGGAGGTCAAACATTCTAGCACAAGCTTGCTTTGCCCTGCAGGTTGCAAATGCTTGGGTTCTGTGGCGCCAGCTTCATAAGCGATGCCTGATTCTCCGGGACTGGCGCTTTGAAGTTACTGCATCTCTGGAGGGAAAAGGTTTCCCATAGAGGGGAAACTGCATTCGTTAGCAGCAGCAGGCACCTGCACAAAAGTAAGGGATCCTTTGGGCCCTTTAAGCTGGTCAGAAGTTTAGAAACAGCTGAACAAACTCATGGTATACCACCAGACCCACCAGCTGTTCCAAGACACAACCTGAAGCCACTTGGGAGGGATTGGAGGTCATAAGAATGGCAGGAGGGGGAAGGGGAGGGATCAGGGGGTGGAGGCCACGGGCAGGCAGCCTTTGGGATACAGCATGGGCCATGGTGCTCTTCACGGCAGGAGCTCCACGTAGTTGGCTGGGAAGAGGCCACCTTTCCCGTGGCAGTGCCCATGCCACCAGCCCTCGTCCACTCGCTCAATGTCTGTGATGGTGTCTCCAGGGTAGAAGGAGATCTCGTCGTCCCCCTCTGCAAAACAAGGAGGGAAAGGGAAAAGGGAAAGGAGTCGGTGGGCATCCCAACATCTGATTGAGACCGCTATCTCACGGCACATTTGAGGCGTTTATTTGGAAAAGACGTCTTTTTCAGTCACGTGGTAGTGTGTCCCAAAAGGCACTTTACTTGTCCTCTTGTCCTTAGTGATAAAAAGTGCCCTTTAATGTCCACAGCAAAGAAGAGTCGCTGTTTAAAGGCACCTCTGTAACAAGCCTTGCAGAAAAGTACCGCCCCCAGCGGTGGTTCCAAGAAAAAGCGCTCAGGCGAGTGAAAGCGGGCGTGGTCGCCTCTTTCTGAATGAAAAGGCGACTAGCCATCAGGACATTAAAAAAAGGGAGTGCTTATAATGGCTGTGGTGGGAAGCGTCCAAAAGCAACTGTGGGATGACTGCTCCTGGGCTGGGGGATTCTCTTGTCACGGTTTGTTCCCGGTTCCTGTTCCGAGACAAGGGACTGTATGGTAACAACTGTCACGCAACAACCAGTGTCCACCTAGTGGTCAGCGGCTGAAGCGGCATTCGACATTAGTTTCCCTATGGGAAACACCATGCAGCGCAAATGTTTATTAAAGAAAGTACTGAAAACTCTGTAGCATTGACGTGTAAATCCCGGAAGACCAGTAAATTGAAATATCAAAAAAGTTTTATTTACAATATTTTAAAAAAGGGTTAAGAAAGCAAGACAAATTCAGAGTTTGTCACAGAACAAGACCGTGAAGTAACAGTTGTCACGAGACAAGTAATCACGCCCGTGAGTAAACGGAAACAGGGACTGAACAGGGACAAAACCACGTGACTGCGAACAACACTGTCACGGTACGAACGTAATTGCGGAACAAGGTAGGACGTGAAGTAACCGCCATGGAGGGCTCAAATGCAATAGGTTACATGATGAAAATACAATAAAACCTCCAGCCCTGAATACATTTGGACCCATGGCTGAATTTCCAGACACAAAACTAAGTGCCTTTTATGGCCTACACAAGCCCTACACCATGGGGCACCCAGACTCTCTGATGTGGGTCCGTATCTCCTTATGCAAGCGCCCTTGGGCCTTGTGGTCGGCTGGAGAAGCCACGCCGATGGTCCCACCACCTTCAGAGACCTGTGGGGCTGGGACTTAAACGAGGCCTTCTCCGGGACCTTTTCCCAGACCCTGGAACTTGCCTCATCAAGAGACATTTTAAGTTTGTCCCCCATCTTGTCCTGCTGGCAGCAGATGGCTGGGAAGTAAGTGTCTCGCCTCGCAAGTAGCTTAACGGAAGAGTTGACTCCTAAGGCCAACTATTATTCATAATTTCACTCAATGCAAAAGTGTGCTGCTTGTATACTGTATACCTCCCCATAGCACTTAAAGCACCCTCTGGACAATTTACACTTTAAGGATGCAGGCTACCCATCGCCCCCACCCACCCACCCACCCTCAGCCCAGTGGGCAATTTACTGACTTTGGAAGGATGGAAGGCTGAGTGAGCCTTGAACCTGCTACCTGGGATTGATCCCTGGTCTTGAGCAGAGTTCTGGCTGCAGTGCTGCAGTAGAACCACTGCACCCTGAATCCCCTTTCCATTGCCAATGAATGCAAAGCGTTTTAACTTTAATAACATAGGCCGTTTATACACGACCCCTAAGCTCTGCAGCAAAGGGCTGCAAGCTCCGGACCTTAAAAATGTTTCCCCACCAGGTCCGGAGTTTGCAGACAATTAAGTGCGACCCCGCCAACCTAAGCGCGACCCAGCGCGCTTTTCTTGTACCTGCTTGAAGAGGCTGAAAAATTTTGATGCGGAGAGTGCCTGAGCTCTCCTCGCTTCTTTTTGTTGTTTTTCTTTTGCCTCCACCCCTTTAAGAGCAACCAGGAAGTAAGACCGGGGCTCGGAGCAAGCTTCCACACACGGGAGGTAAGGCTTTCTTCTTTTGTCCCTGTTTAAGGCTTTTTTTCCCTCCCTCCCCTCACGCAGACAGAACAAGGAAGTGCGGAGCGGGTGGGGACGGAGGAACAGCAACGAACCCTCAAGATCTCTGGTCCGAATTTAAGGGACCAGCGGATCTGAGGGGTCGTGTAAAAAGGCCCATAGTGAATTAAGTCACTTGTAATTGTTTATGGTATTTTAGGTTTTCTATTAATTTTTTAAATGATATGATGCCATCTCTGTTC
This sequence comes from Phrynocephalus versicolor, assembly GCA_023846285.1. Lineage (NCBI taxonomy): Eukaryota > Metazoa > Chordata > Lepidosauria > Squamata > Agamidae > Phrynocephalus > Phrynocephalus versicolor. The sequence goes on from JAHTLZ010000246.1 coordinate 614,428, forward strand.
CCAGTTTTGGGGAAAATGTGGCATTTCACAAGCATTCGCACATTTTTTTATGCCAGTGCAACCATCTCCATGGGCGTGCTGCAGCTGAGGCAACCAGCTGAGTTTGGCTGGGGTAACAATTTAAAAGAGCACTACATTAAAAGCAGTGGAAAAACATTCCAAAAACACATGAGAGTGAGAAGGACAGCGTCCGAGGGGCCCTCTCGAATGAATGAAATGTTCTTCGACCTCCAGCGCAGAGGGCCACCGGGGACTGGGAGGAAGCCAGGCGGCTGGAACAGGGAGTTGGCGCGCGCGCGCGCGCACACACACACACACACACACACACACACACACACACACACACACACAGGAGCAGCAACTGCGCAAGGAATGGCTGTGTGATGGTGGGAGGACCAAGAGCCCCTGTGGTGTGCAGCCCTAACCTAATGAATATTTGTTGTTGAGAACTTTGAAATTATCTTTTATCAGCATACTCCCATGGAAGAGCTTGTGGGCTGAGCCAACAGGTATCTATACCTCTGTGCAAGCCTCCACAGGGAGATAGATAGGGCCTGGAAGAGGTAGAAGACCGATAGGGATGGATAAGGTCTTGACAAATGTTAGATAGAGATAATGAACACTTGGACAGTAAAGGTCAAGTTAGGGCGTGATAGTAGGATCAGCGTTTAATATATATAAAGAGTAACCGGTCAACAACTGAAAGCCTGAATGTATTTACTAGTCATGTTACAATAAACTATTCTTATTTATTTAAAAAGAATAGAACTTGTGAGACTCCATGATTGTAAATGGCACACTCAGCCCAAGCCGGTGTTAATTTAAATGGCAGCAGCGTAATTACCAGTGCAAGCGACAACCCCACCTCCCAAAAGAGCTTGAACTTGGGGCAGCTGAAGCCGCACAGGGCTGGGACACCCATGAGTCCAAAACAGAGAGTCCCTCAACGCTGAACCCTTCCGCCCCCCACCCCCCAGATCAACACGGTGGACTTACCCCCCTGGTAATCGTAAAGAGCCACGGCGGACAGCATCCCTCCGCTCACTTCATACACGGGACCTTCGGCTCCTGCAGAGATTGGCTGGGTTAGGGTGATCCTTGGGAAGGGACAACCCTTCCAAATAGGTTTTAAAAGGGCTAGGCCACCTGTGCCCCCACCCAGTGCGCTTCTGAGCACACACACCCTCACTTTCCCCACAATTAAAAAAAATCCTAACCCTAAACCTTCCCCTCACCTGAAGATGGCAGTCCTGCCCCACACCTGTCCGGCATCATGTCTGGGATCTCTTCGTAGTCCTGGCCCCCATCAGCGCCGTCATCATAGATGGCTTCCTCCTGGCTGAAACGAGGTGGCATCTCCTCGTATTCTCCCCCGGCGTCCTCCTCCTCCTCCTCCTCCTCCTCCTCTGCCTGGAAGGGTGGGGGCACCAGGAGGCCGAAAGGCTCACCCACGTCCTCATAGTCACCTCCCTCCTCGGGGGTTTCCGCACAGACGATGGGCTGCTGGGCACCGGGAGGAGTTGGCATCCCTCGGGGAATCTCGTCCAGGTCCAGGTTTCGTGGGGGGAGGACAGGAGGAGATTCCTCTTCCTCTTCAGAGCCTCCCTGGACATCAGACAGATGCAAGGAGAGAGCCGTTCAGTACTTGGTCGGGATCCCTTGGCTTTTGCTCTCTCTCTCTCTCTGTTCCCCAGGACAAATGGAATGGAACAAAAAACCAAGAAAGACAGGACCCCCTTATCCACGGGATCATTATCCACTGATTCACTTACCCAGGGTGCATCCTTGGTGGCCTCCCACAGGTTCTTGTCTGGAAGTGGTCCACGGGTGGCCAAGAAAAATGGTTGCCTTGGGCAGTGAAAACCACTTTCCTTCTTACCTGGTGAGCGGGTGGCACTGGGGGCAAGCAGGTCTCTGGGAAATCCGTCACAGGCACAGGCGGGAGTTTGTACGTGGGAACGTCACGGCTCGTGTCTCCATCTTGACGTGTCTCCTTAAGGTGTTTCTCTTCCTTTTCCTGAAGAAAAAAAAAAGAGGAGGTGAGGAGGACTCTTGTTCCTCTGAGCCCTGAAAAAGAAGGTTGGCAAAGGCTTTTATTTTTTTAAAAGACAAATACCACCACCGCCACCACATTAAAAAGTTGCAGTACCAGAAAATAAATTTCTGCCCAATATTGTACACTCAGATTTTCATGCCCTGCCATGTATGACGATACACTTGATTTGGCTAATTTATTCCGGAGGCAAGGTGTGGCTGCAATAGGCAATGGCATCCGGAGGAGTTGTTTGTGAGGTTCCACCAGGCCGGGAAAGCCAGGCAGCCTGAGATCACCCACAGGGTCTGGACCCTCACCTGCTGCTGCTCCTGGACCGCCTGGCGCTCACGCTGGTCCCGGGCTTGGCGCCGCGCCCGCTCTTCCTCTGCCCGCTTCCGGTTCTCCTCGTCAGCCGACTTGGCCATGTTCTCAAACCGCTGCCTGAGGCTGCCTGCCCCACAGGAGGCTGTCCACAACAAAGGGGCGGCAGTGGTAGAGTTGGGTTAGAGAGGTATTTGGAAGTCAGGGGAGGGGAAGGCTCGGCCACGAGTTCCACCCGTCTACTCCCAGATCCCACCAAAGGTGGTTCAGAAGAAGAGAAGATGGGTTTGGAAGCCTTCCAGGTTGGGGCCACAAAACCCAACCATCCTCGCGCCCACCACCACCAGTACCCCAATGTGGTCATAGCGCTGCTGCTCATGGACCCTTCCGGGCAGCGTCACAGCAGCGGAAGCTCCCATTCTCAAATGTAAGCACCGTCTTTTCTTCACCCATGCCTGGTTGAGACCAACCTGCCTCCACGGGCCTCGTCTTCTGGTATGATGACGATGGTGCTTCCATGTCACTGAAACCAGTGGCGCTCTGCAAAGAGAAAGCCCACAGAAGGGAAGGGCCAGCTAGCCAGCAGGGAGAGGCAGCCCCTGGGCCCACCGCTGCATATTTTTTTACTCTTTCCACCTAGACTGATCACAACAGGGGGGCCAGCAAGCTCAATGGGTGTGGATTATCTGGCCCTTGACGAGGCATTAAAAGAAGGTCTGACTTTCCCCCAGTTGATAGCTCCCACCAGGTAAGGTCCTGTCACCCAAGGAGATTTAAACAAGTGTTGACCTAACCATTCAACAACCCATTAATTCAGTTGGGAGGGGAGGCACTCTGCTTCTTGATGGCAACTGGATTCAGGCCAGTGGTTCCCCATCTTGCACAACCCTGAGGTTCTTAGACTGCAACTCCCAGCAGCCTTCAGCACCAGCTGTGCTGGCTAGGAAATCTGGGAGTTGTAGTCCAAGAACACCTCGGTGACTCGAGGTTGGGAAGCATTGGTCTAGGCCAGTGGTGGCGAACCTTGGGCACTCCAGATGTTTTGGATCACAGCGCCCAGAATTCCAAGCTTGTATTGCTTGTATCCCCCCCTAAGAGGATTGTGGGAGTTGTGGTCTGAAACATCTGGTGTGCCAAAAGTTCACCACTACTGGTCCAGGGGCTTGGATCATTTGGTATTTTTGGACTACAATGCCCAGAAACTTTCAGCACTAGTTGTGCTGGCCAGGATATCTGGGAGTTGCAGTCCAAGAACACGACTGAGGCTGCTTTTACACGACCCCTAAAATCCGAGGCAAAGGGCTCCCAGATGCGGAGCTTAAAATTGTTTTCCCACCAGCTGTGGACTTTATTTATTTATTTATTTATTATGGGACTTATATACCGCCCGTCTTCCTGGTGAGGAACTCCGAGCGGTGTACAGCAAATTAAAAGAAACAAAATTGCCCAAACTAATAAAATAGACAAGTAAAACAACTATTGCAGGAAATAGAGTGACGATGGCGGGGAGAAAAAAAAAAAAAAAGAAGGAATCAACCAAACGCCTCCCGGAACAGCAGGGTCTTCAAAGCCTTCCGGAAGGCAGGCAGGGACTCTGCAAGGCGCACTTCTGCTGGAAGATGGTTCCACAGCGTTGGGCCAGCCACAGAGAAGGCTCGGGAACGAGTGGAGGTCCTCCGAGCCTCCCTGGGCGTGGCCACGCGCAGCATGTGCGCCCGCGACGACCTAGTTGGACGGGCCGAAGTTGACCGCTGGTCAATCCGCTCCGTCAGGTAGCCAGGTCCTAGGCCATGGAGGGTTTTGTAAATCAAAACCAGGACCTTGAATCTGATTTGGGCTGCAACGGGTAACCAATGCAGGCGGGCCAGAACTGGGGTGATGTGTTCGAGTCAACGCGCACCCACCACCAGTCTGGCCGCCGCATTTTGGACCCGCTGCAGACGCCGAATCAGAGTCAAGGGCAACCCCATGTAGAGGTTTATTTAAAGTAAAGTTTATTTACTTTAAAAATAATAAGTACAACCACGGCCACCTAAGCGCACTCCAGCGCATTTTACAAGTACCTGGTCTTCGGAGGTAAAAAAAATTCCGTTGCGGATTGTAAAGCTGTGGATGCCGGACTCTCCTGCCTTCTGTTTGTTTCTGCTGACCCCCCCTGCCCCTTTTAACAGACAGGAATGCTACTGGGCAGCTCCAAGGGCAGAGCAGAGGTGAGCCTGCATTCTTTTCTTCCTTTTTTTCTTCCTCCCCTCGCCCAGACAGGAGAAATGGAGTGTGGAAGGGTGGGAACACAGGAAGCAGAACAAACCCCCACGATCTCTGGTCTGAATTTAAGTTGCCAGCGGATTTTAGAGGTCGTGTAAAAGCGCCCTGACTTAGGCCATGAATTCCTCCAAAGAGATGTGACCCAACAGTAGCATGCACACAGACAGACACACAAACACACAAGGTGCATCAGATTTGGGAAGTGGGCTAGGCGTGTTCTTTTGTGTCAATCCAGATTTTGGAGTTGGACCTGTTTATATATATAAAACAACACTTCAATGAGGCATGAGTACACCTTACACAGCATCAAAAGAACAAATACAGAATCCAGTTGTGCCATGGATGCAAGACGCTGGGAGATGGTTTTTTTTTTTTAAAAAAAAAAGTCTCTTTGCTGCGCATTCTTCAACAGAGAGAGCACTCTGCTGTGCAGAATTTGGTGCCTTCCTGTTCAGGACAACAGGGGGGGGGATGGAAATATGGATCTGCTTCTCAAAGGAAGCTAGGAGATCTCGTGGATGCCAGGGGTCACTGAGACTGAGACCTTTTCTCCGTGCTAACCAAATCTTTAGAGCACAATGACCTGAATAATGTGCAATAACTCAGCAATCGCTGTTAGCTGACTTGAGTATCCAACAGAATGAAGAGGAGGCTGTGTGGTCCCCAAGATTTCACCTGATCGGACCACTAGAAATGAAACAAATGAGAAGCTTTTGTGGACAAAATTGCACTTCTCACATTCCCAGCGCTTCACCATCCATCCTATGAGACCTAAAGGTGCTCTATTTGAGTTCAGGGACTCTCCTTAACATCCTGTCTGCAGCTTTTTAATATGTACGAGTATTTGCCAGTCTCTCGACTGCAAAACTGTCCCAGGAGAACGAAACGAAGTGGGTGGCCTTTCTGATGGAACGAGAATGAACGGCGGGCCCTTTCTGAGGTGCCCCTCGGCATCACCCTTCTGCAGGCCCCTGCCACTGTCCAGGCTCTCTCCGGCAACTCCAGGAGAGGACCTTCGGCTTACCTTGTCCACCCTGTCCTTCTGGACCCCATAGCGGCCCCCAAAGCCCTTGGCGTAGTCTGCAAAGGAAAAGGGGGGGGAGCAGTTGAGGAACTGGGAGTCAAAAGGATTGCACTCTGGAAGCTCCAGCACAGCATCTTTCTGCACCCCTCACCTGGCCAAGCCACCTGATGCCGGAATAGCTGCCTCTGAAGCTGCCTTTAATAGGAGGTCCCCAATGCAGCTGGGCAAAACAGGAGGTTTAAGAACCTAAGAAGAGCCATCCTGCTGGATCAGGTCAAAGGCCCATCTAGTCCAGCTTCCTGGATCTCACAGTGGCCCCCACCAGATGCCTCCAGGGATCGCATGAGACAGAGCTCTGTCTCCTGATACCACTCCCCTGCATCTGGCCCTTGAAGTACCCCTGTTTTAAGCCTGAAGAGAGCACACATCTCCATCATGGTTTGTAACCTGTGATAGACTTTCCCTCCAGGAATCTATTCAATCCCCTTTGGAAGGCATCAACACGTCCTGTGGCAGGGAGTTCCACAGACTAACAACGCGCTGGGTGAAAAAATATTTTCTTTTGTCAGTTCTTACTCTCCCAGCCCTCAATCTGAGTGTATGTCCCCTAGTTCTGGTATTTTGTGAGAGGGAGAAGAGCGTCCCTCTATCCACTTGACTCATGGCATGCATTATTTTGTATCTCTCAATCATATCCCCCCTCAGGTACCTTTTTTCCAGACTAAAGAGCCCCAAATGTTTTAGCCTTTCCTCATAAGGGAGGTGCCCCAGCCCAGTAATCATTTCAGTCGCTCTCTTTAGCTCTCAAATGTTGTTCCTATCATTAGCAAGTCTGCCCTTAAGAATATAAGTACATAATAAGAGCCATGCTGGATCAGGCCAAAGGCCCATCTAGTCCAGCTTCCTGGATCTCACAGCGGCCCCACCAGATGCCTCTGGGAGCGCATGAGACTAGATATCTGTCTCCTGATACCACTCCCCTGCATCTGGCCCTTGAAGTACCCTGGTTTTAAGCCTGGAGATGACACATCTCCATCATAGTTTGTAACCTGTGATGGACTTTTCCTCCAGGAATCTGTCCAATCCCCTTTTGAAAGCATCCAGGCCAGATGCCATCACCACCTCCTGTGGCAGGGAGTTCCACACACTAACAACGCGCTGGGTGAAAAAATATTTTCTTTTGTCTGTTCTTACTCTCCCAGACCACAATTTGAGTGTATGTCCCCTAGTTCTGGTATTTTGTGAGAGGGAGAAGAGCGTCCCTCTATCCACTTTACTCATGCCCTGCATTATTTTGTACGTCTCAATCATATCCCCCCTCAGGCGCCTTTTTTCCAGACTAAAGAGCCCCAAATGTTTTAGCCTTTCCTCATAAGGGAGGTGCCCCAGTCATCATTTTAGTCGCTCTCTTCTGCACTTTTTCCAGTTCTCCTGGGAGGGCTTAGAGGACAACCAGAAGGGTTGGTGAGCAAGTAAAACCTGCCACGGCCTCATCCTAAAAGGAGCCCACATAAGCTCAGCACCCAGCACACGACAATTGAAGCCACTGTGGCTTCTCACATTCCACCCCATGTCTGTCCGCCCACAAACCAGAGGGCAGTGGACCGCCACCCACCTGTCTGGGACTCGTGGGGCTTCACCTCCTCCTTGTGGGTCCAGCCTAAGGCCGACTTGTCCTGGCGGTCCTTCTGCACCCCGAACTTCCCTCCAAAGCCGACAGCATAGTCTGCAGCCAGGAAGACATGGCATGTTTCAGGGGAAAAAAGTGAAGTGTTCTGCTTATATACCGCCCCATACCACTTCAAGTAGTGTCTGCGAAGTTTACAGTATAATTACAGTATAATTATGCCCCCACCCCCAAGCAAGCTGGGTACTCGAGATGGGCACAAAACAAACAATTTTTCGTTTTCGTTTTCTTTTTTTGTTTCATTACGTAACGAAACGACAAACGAAATTTGTCTCTAAAATGAAACAAAACGAACAGAAACACCGGAAATTTTGTCGTGCGTTTCGTTTCCGTTACTGCAATATGAGTGAATTGCTTAAAATCCTTAAAAAAATCACAAAAAAATGAAATCAATGATAACAAAATGGTAACAAAATGAACGAAAATGAAAATGAATTTTTTGCAAAAATTCACGAAAAACGGAAACGAAACGAAGCGGACCCTCCAAACGACAAACGACAAACGAAATGCCATTATTTTTTTTTATTCGTGCCCATCTCTACTGGGTACTCATTTCACCGGCCTCGGAAGGATGGAAGGTTGAGCCAACCATGAGCCTGCTACCTGGGATTGAACCCCCGGTCGTGAGCACAGTTTTAGCTGCAGGATAAGCATTTAACCACTGCGGCACAAGGAATAAAGAAGCACAGTCGTCGCAATGAGGTTGCTATGTGTCAGCCTTGTAGAGACGACCTTCACAGAAAATCGGACTCCAGTGGCTCAAAAGTTATTTGTGGCATGTTAGGCTGTGCTCCCCACCCCCCACCCCCCGAAGTCCCTGGGGACTCCACTCCAGACATCCACATTTTTTGAATAAATAAGCTCCATGTTGCGCAAGTAGTGGGGAATAAGTCGTGCGGGGGCAGTCAAGCCATCTAAGAGAAGGCACGAGTTCCATCTCACACTTTGTTTCAGGGGTGGTGGTGGGGAACAGTCTTGAAAGCACGCCATGGGTGACTTTGCAGCCAGGAGGGGGCTGGTGCCGCCTGCAAATGGAGCAGGTAAGGGTAGACCTGCTGGCCCCCTCCATGAAAGGTCCCACCTGGAAGATGATGCCTTTCTTCCGTGCCCTTCTCCCCTTGGGCGTAGTGTGGGAGTGGCCCTTCGAGTTTCCCTCCAAGATTTGGTGAAGGAGGCTAGGCAGCAGCCGACCCCTCGCCTTCGCCCAAGGGTGTGAAGACAGTACATTGTGCTGGCTTCTAGTTTGATCAAATACTGAATAAGAGATAAAGTTTAGGTGATGGCCTTGGACCAATCTCTAGTGCTGCCCAGCCTACCTCATAGGACTGTTGGGCAAGCAACCTGAGATGATTTCATGGGCATTGCCCTGAACTGGATGGAGAAGGCAGGAAGACAAATGCGCCTGGTACTTGAGCCAGAGAAATACGGCTGTAGGAAGTGGACCACAGAGAAGTACCCGGGAAGACTCCTGACGTGGAGCCTGCCTGCTGGACCACCCCCTGCGGTCTTGCCTCTGCCCTGGTGGGCACTGTGGTGGCCAAATCTAATGAGCCTGGTGACCACGGAGGCCCCCGTAGACTAATAACGAGCTGGCCCACTTAGTGGCATTTGGTAGTAGGGATGTTGGCCAATATTTGGTATTAAGTCCCTCTTAAAAAGAGGAGAACAGGAGGGTGGGTGTGTTCTGAGTTGCAAGTCACTGGGTGGGGGGCAGAATCTGAACCGAGACCAAGTTGAGTCACCCATGCGACTTAAGTCCGACGTGATGGCAAGTCCTGGGACTTGAGTCCCCCTCCTTGTCTGGTAGCCAAATAAGTTGACAAGATGCTACTTGAGCCTCACATTTTGCTTATTTTGAATGCAGTCTTTCTAGGTTGCCCCCACCCTGAATTTGGCAGCACCTCAGGGGTCCCAGACAGTCTGCATCTCACAATTGCCTCCCGTCTCTCTTCTTCTTGGGACTCCCCCTCAAAATAACTCCCCGAGAGTTTTCTAAGACACCAATGAGGGCAATGGGACCTGGAAGCGTTTGGTCCCAAATGACCGTTCTTGGACCAGAACTGAAGGCCATAATGTGCCGGGTTTTATACACATGAAGGACCCCACTCTACTCCATGTCTGTCCACAAACCGGAGGGCAGTGGGCTGCCACCCACCTGTCTGGGACTCGTGGGGCTTCAGCTCCTCCTTGTGGGTCCAGCCCAAGGCCGATTTATCCTGGCGGTCCTTCTGCACCCCGAACTTCCCTCCAAAGCCGACAGCATAGTCTGAAATCATAAAAAAAAAAATCCACCAAACTTCACACAGGAAGTGCTTATTCATTTGACCTGGTAATGACCATACTGTTCTCTTCCTAAACCTGGGGGCTCAGGGTGAGCTGAACCAGATGCATGCCAAGTGGCATGGTGCCCATTCAGAGACGGGCTACAACTCGAAACAGCAGGAGTGAGTCTTGCAACAAACAGGGGCCTTGGTGAAGGGCTGGGGCCAAAAACCCATTTATGGACCCACTGTCGCCTCAACAACTGCGCAAGCTGCCTGATCTCTGAGGCCAGAAGAGAAGAATTGGCCCTGTTTGAAAAAAGAAGCCTGAGGGGCGATTTGATGGCACTTTCCAAATATTTGAATGGGCCTCATCCAGAGGAGGGGCAGGAGCTGTTCTCAATCATCCCAGAGTGCAGGACGTGCAACAATGGGCTCAAGAGAAACCAGATTTTGGCTCTGGAAGTTGAATCACGGCAACTGGACTTCTTTTTCTTGAGAGACTGAAGAAGCCCAGTTGCCATGACTCAACTTCCAGATAAACTCACCTGGATGACTGAGAATCTTCACAGACACCTGCTTTTGGCTGAATATCAGGAAAAACTTCTTAACTGTTAGAGGAGCACAACAATAGAACCACTGATTTTGAGAGATAATGAGTGCTCCAATACTGGAGGTGCTCAAGAGAAATTTGAACAGCCACCTGGCAGATATTCTTTGACTGGTATTCCTGCATGGAGCAGGGAGGTTGGGACTCAGTGGCCTTAGAGCAGGGGTGCCCAAACTTTTTGTAAGGAGGGCCAGATTTGGTGGCTGAGAATGTGTCAGGGGCCGGTTGCTCCCCAACCCTGCCACCCCACTGCAAGCCCCACCCACTTTCATTAAAAAAACATGGGTTGAAGGAGGGGGAGGGAGGGGCAGGCCAGCCAGCAGCGGGCCACTCAGAATGGCCTGGTGGGCCAGATTTGCCTCCCCCCCCCCGGGCCGGACTTTGGCCAGGCCTGCCTTAGAGGCTCTTCCAAGTTCACTATTCTACAATTCTATGAGACTACCTCTCTGTAATACCCTCTCACCCTCCCTTCCATTGCCACCTCCTTCCTTCCTTCCTTCCTTCCTTCCTTTTCAAAGAAGTGTCCAGCCTATGTAGGAGAATCTACCGAAGTAGTCCTGAGCTGCTGGATCACTTATCCTCTGCCTATTAAATCCAAAAAAACACAGAAATGCACACAGCAGGGCCCCATATCCTCGGGAACGGTATCCATGGTTTAACTTATCCATGGTCTAAAAATATTAAAAATGTTAAAGGGAAAAAAAATCCAGAAAATCATATTTTCATGATGTATTACCATAACTGTCCATGAGAGGGAGACAGAGACGGTCTCTTGCTCCCTCTAGTGGCCTGTTCTGAGAATATGCTGTAAAAATACTTTTTTCTGGAATATTTTTTTTTCTTTCACCATGCTACATATAGTGTTCTCAATTATCCACAGTTTCCAGCCTCTGTGGGGGGCTTGGGATGCATCTCCTGCAGAAATAGGGGGTCCTACTGTATCAATGCATATTTCCACAGAGTTTTTAGTAGAACTAGCTGCTCGAGGTAGCCAGAGACAATGTGATTATATAACACGGACTCCCACATTTTTCAGCACCCATGGTTCGTGGCCTTGAGATTGGTTCTCTGCGGATATCACTGTCCTACTATATTAGGCAAACATTTTTGGCCCTCCTTGTAGCCAGCTTGGCCATGCCTTCCCATACCTCTCTCCCATTAGGTTTAGCAGTGGAACTTCCTTCCCTCTGCCCCACCCCATATCTGTCCGCCCACAAACCAGAGGGCAGTGGACTGCCACCCACCTGTCTGGGACTCGTGGGGCTTCACCTCTTCCTTGTGGGTCCAGCCTAAGGCCGACTTGTCCTGGCGGTCCTTCTGCACCCCGAACTTCCCTCCAAAGCCGACAGCGTAGTCTGGCAACATTTTAAAAATCCAGCATATTTCAAACAGGATGTGTTTATTCATTTGAGTTGGCAATTAACATAGCACTCTTTTCCTAAAACTGAGGCTCCAGGGCATTGGAAGGGAGAGGATACAGCACAAAAGACACACCGCTTCCCCAAAGGAGCCACTCACTGACACCCCACTCCATTCCATGGTCTTTTCCCTGGTTGTTACCAGCACACTTAGGAAGGGGGTAACTAGCCCTCCCCCTGCCTGTCATCACTTTCTCATCACAGAGTGTGACTCATCCGAAACTGTTCCCCACATGTCGATTCTACAGACGTGAGCAAGAAAACATGGGCTCCTGCTCAGAAGTAGAGCCTGCAAAGGCAGGTAAGAATGCGACAAGGCCATCCTCCCAGGGACCCCGGACCTAGGGAGCCTCCCATCTCCTAAGCACTGCTCTCAGCTGCTCTGCCCCACCCTCATGCTCTACTTCTTACCACACAACACAACACCTGCTGCCAGTGATCCTGACTCCTGGCCTAACAGCTCTCTTGGCCCTTCTTCTTTCGTCATGCCCCGATCACCTTGCTCCCCTCTGATTTTCTCTTTGTGGCCATGCTCTCTACTACGTGTGTCCTCCTTTTCTGGATACTGTGATGCACATGGATCGTAAGATGAGGCTTTCACCTACCAAGGCGGGCCTGTAGACCCTCCTTCCATCTACCTTGGTGCAGCCCGCTCTGACTGGCAGCCATAGCGCTCCAGGGTTTCATGAACAGAGCATTCCAGAGGACTTCAGGGTGAACAAAGATCCTTCCTTTGGTCACCCGAGGGATTCCTGGTAGGCTCTGATGGTCTCCCGTCCAAACTGCAACCAGGCTAGACTCTCCTTAGCGTCTGAAGCCCAAGGAGATCAGAAGTGTTGGGGGCTGTGTACTGTTGTGCTACATGGAAGGCTGGTTGTCAGGCAGCTGCTTTGGGGACCCGCTGATTAAGGTAGCCCAGAGGAAGGACTGCAGGATGCCGTGGGGCTCTGGCCACTTACCTGTCTGTGAAGCGTGTTTTTCCACCTCACCCTTGTAGTCAAACCCAACAGCTGCCTGGGGAGAAGGGAACACGGCACACAGCTGTGACTAGCAGGTTGCTATTGGAGGTGGGCGTGAATTAAAGAAGGAATTTCAAATGTGTCAAAAATCACTCATTCATTGTTTCGTGTCTGAGTCTGAATTAAACACTGAGATGAACAGAGTGGGAAGCCAGCTAGTTTGTTGGGCCACCATCTATTAAGCTGTACAAAACGTCTATGTAACTTTATGAAAGAATTGCAACAGAGACAAACGTAAGGATGTGGATGTGCATAAGATGAAAACGAGGAGAGATAATTATACACTGCTATAGGTTTGGGATAATGTTGTTTTGTTTCTCCTGTTATTCTTATGGATTGTCAATAAAAACAAGATTTGAAGGGGGGAAAGCAAATTTGTAGTTTCGTGTTCATACAAAGCTGATATGACCAATAAATACAAATTGCTGAATATTTGTGGTTTTTTGATTTGGTCTATAAAGGTACCTAGAAATACTCCTGACTCGCCCCTACAATCCCTCCAAGTTTGGTGTCGATTGCGTTTTCCCAAGCCAGTTGTTAAAGGGTACTTTTCTAGGGAGGCCAACACTCAGATGCCTGAAATCCAACCCTCACCAAACTTTCAGGGCTTGTGGAAGAGAGTCAGAGGAAGCCCCTCTGCAACGGCAGAATCTCTAGGTCAGGGGTGTCCAAACTTCAGCCCTCCAGATGTTTTAGACCACAATTCCCATAATTCCAAGCCTAGATTGCCAATGACAAAGGACTGTGGGAGTTGTGGTCCAAAACATCTGGAGGGCCAAAGTTTGGACACCAATGCTCTAGGTACTCCAGGGG
>JAHTLZ010000246.1:632795-660541 GCA_023846285.1 Phrynocephalus versicolor
AACCCAAGCAGCAAAAGGCACGCTGGCGGGACCCTAAATTCCTTACAGCAGTACAGGCATTTAACCACTACGCCACGAGGCTCCTCTCCTTCTGCCCTCGAGGCATGGGATCCGAGCAGAACCTTGCAGTGAAAAAGGGACCGGGGGGGGGGGGAATGTGCCATGACGCGTCCAGGGGAGGCTGAGATTGTCCATTAAGCCTCTGGTGGGCAGGTTCTCCAGAGGTGCATGGATGGTGCCTGTGGTAACCCAAGCAGGACTTTGCTCCACCTGCTCCCCAGGCTGAACTCACCAGCCAACCCCTTCCCATCCTGTGCCCCTTTCACCGGAGACCTGCCTGGGGCGGGCAGGCGGGCGGGTGGGCACAGGGATTTTGAGCGGCATCGCCCTCCGCCTGCAGGAGCTTCTTCCAAGGAGGCCGGCCTTTTCTCCCCACTTGGCCGCCTTCCTTCCGACGGAGACATCCACTTCTCATCAACACCTTTCCAGAAGAAGACCATCTTAAGCTGGGTCTTTTCGTCTTGGGTGGTTTCGAAAGGTGTTTTCACCAGGGGCTTTATTGTGAACCATTCCATAACTTTATTGTCTACAACACATTCCCCCAGTACCATTGCCTCTCTCTCTCTCTCTCTCTCTCTCTCTCTCTCTCTCTCTCTCTGTGTGTGTGTGTGTGTAACTTGAGTCATGGCTACTTCTTTTTTGAGAAAAAGTCCAGTAGCCATGACTCAACTTCCAGATAAGCTCACCTGGATGACTGAGAATCTTCACAGACATATTGTGTGTGTGTGTGTGTGTTGTGTCATTACAGTCATGACCGACTCTTTGTGACCCCATGTCCATGGAGTCTTCTTGGCAGGAATACTGGAGTGGTTGGCCAGTTCCTGCTCCAGGCACCTACCGCACCGGGTATTCCCTGGTGGTCGCCCATCCAAGTACAGACCAGGCCTGACCCTGCTTAAGCTTCCAAAATCAGGCGAGATCCGATGTGCTTAACAGGGCATCTAGGCAGCTCACCATTGCCGGAAAAGAGAAGCATTTGCATATATATATATTTTTGCAGTACCTGTATATAAAACCAAACTACGAACAACCACACTGGGAAAATGTGAAAGGCAGCAGAAACAGGAGATGACCAAATACGAGGAAGAACCACTCCCTGGAGGAAGCCATGGGGCTGGAGGTGGCAACTGCTAAGCAGGGCAGTTGAAAACGGGACCTTCTGGAGAGGCTGCTCATTCAGGGAGCCACCATGGATCGGAGGTGGCGACAGCACACAACCACCATGGAAGTGTGGTGTAGCGGGCAGAGGCAGACCAACACTCAGGCGGCCTGAGTTCAAATCCCCAGCTCTGCCAGAGAAATCCTCTCTCTCTCTCTCTCTCTCTCTGTGTGTGTAACAGGCAAAACTACTCCTTAAATAATTACTCTCCCTGAAAACTCAAAATTAAAGGGAAGCCCTTCTGACCCTCTCCCCAGTGCCCCTCACACCCCTGAGAATATTCCACCCCACCCCACCCCAAAGCTCCCGTGAGTCCTCCAGAATGGGTTCTGCCAAATTATAACACTCCATTTGCTCAGAAAAATAATCCTCTTTATTGCACAAGGATGGGGTTTCAGAGGGCCAGAAGACAGGGGATGGGAAGCAGAGAAGGAGGGCCTGGTTGCCCTGCGGGAAGGAAGGCCTGCATGGAGGAGGGATCCCGGGCCAAAGAAGAACGAAATCCCCACCCCTGCCCTCCACCCCAACAGCGACCCCCCCTCCAACCTCCCTTGTGGCCTTCAGAACTGCCAGGGTGAACCTCCCCAGCACTGGCCGGGCAGGAGAAGTCCACCCTCCCAAAACGGCCGGAGCGAAGGAGAAGTCCCTTCTCTCCCCCGCTGGTCCTCGGTGCCTTCCTGGTCCCTTGGGGCGCAGGTGGACCTTCTGCCCTGGAAGCTTAAATCAGGGTGTCCAACGAGAGGGCCCCAAAATAACTTTTTAAAAGCAGAAGGGGGGGGCAGGATCCTTTACCAGAATCTAGGAAGTCCATGTCCCCACAAGAGTGTTCAGAACCTGGTGCTGAGAACAGAGGAGAAGGTGCTCAGCTCGGCAGGTGGGCGGCCAGCCTCCAGTCCCTTTCCTGCAGGGATGCTCCTCGGCCGACTGAGACCCACCAAGGCCAGGAGAAACGGAGGGCAGGGTATGGCTTTTCCTCCCCCCCCCTCTGAACTCCCCCAGTGAACACACGCCGCCTCCGCACGTCAGGAAGAAGGTGGAAACCCCAAACGCTTCCCCCACAGAACCCCAACAATGGCAGCCCCTTGGGTCTGTTCTTCACCACCACCACCACCACCGCCCAACTCAATGCCAGGCGGACCTCACGGGAGGGTGAGCGGCCCCCCAACTGGGGCGTGTGAGTGTCTGAACCTCCCCCTCCGTCCGCAGCCCAGCAGGATCGGCCAAGGAGGGGGGGGCGACCACTGTAGCCCAGGCGCTTTCTTCGCCCCGCAACGGAGGCTGCCCGCTTTTCTTCTCCTCTCACAAGTGGCCGGTGAAGCACAGGAGCAACAGGAGGTGGACGGCCAGGAGGTAGACGGTGGCCAGCAAGGGCAAACGCCTTCGGGCACAAAACAGCGAGCGCAGGACGCGCCGCAGGCCCCCCGTGCCCCCTCGAGCCTGGGCAGAAGGAACAGAGAAAGGAGAGGTCAAGACGGGGGGGGGTCCCCTCACCGCCAAGGAGGAGGAGACCTGGCCGAGCCCAGCAGAGCTTTTGCGTCACTTCAATAGGTCTGATTTGCCGCGTAAGCTTTTGCCGACGGCACTGAAAGAGGCGGTTTTTGTTCCCCGAAAGCTTTGGCCAAATCAACGCTGCTCCCTTTCAACGCGGCCACCGCCATCCTTGGGCCTTGGAGCCTTCCCGCGGGGCTTTCTTTGCCGACAACAATGTGTTCCACCAGAGGGAAAACAGAGATCAGGGATCACATGGATTCCACAAACACACACACACACACACACACACACACACACAGGAGGAAGGGGGCAAATTGATGTTATATCAAAGAGCAGGGGAAAGAGGCTCTTTTGCTGAAGAGGTGCAAAAATAATAATAAGCAGCACCAAAACCAATTGTCTCTTGGGGGGACGATGCCTCGGTTCACACCCTGGGTTTAAAAAGGGGCACATCCTGCCCCGATCTGCACCGGTGTGTGTGGGGGGGGGGGCAGCTTACCTTGCTGAAAGAGTTCCCGGGAGGACCAACCAGCAGCCGGTGTTCCGGGGCAGGAGAGATATCGATGCTGGTATCTCCAGAGGGCGCCCATTCTGCCGACTCCAACCTGGGCAGCGACAGAGAAAGAGAGAGACAGCAGAGTGTGGGTGAGCGGCAGGGTGGAGCGGATAACCTCCACTTAGGGGGCCACCACGGCCTCGAGAGGGGCCTGAAAAACCCATTCGGAAAGCCCTTCCCCTCCTGCCCCCTCCAACGAGTCAGCCTTGAAATGCTGCACCCACCTGGTAGAGGACATCCACCCCCACCCCCCGGCCGGGCAGCTTGCAAGTGGAGAGACGCCGATGGCAATGGCATATTAGACGCTGCTTTAATCGCTTTAAAGCGTTGGAATGTTCGAGATGAGCAATCTCGTGAGTTTTTTCAGTGCTACCAAGCCCTTCGCTCTGCGATCCCTGTCACCAGAGGCATTGGCATTCTCACCAGAGGGACGGTGAGAAGTGCCAATGCCTGGTGGCAGCGACCACTGAGCATCCCTCCCATGGACCACAGACACAGGCCTGCCTTTGGCAAGAAGCAGCAGGAGGAGAATGGAAGCTTCCCCCCTTTGCTCTTTTCAAGGATGGAGATGGAGTGGTCGTGGTCGTGCCTGGGCTAGCGAACCGGGGGTAGTAGGATCCCCGTCACCATTGAGTCAATGGATTTCAATGGAGAAATTTTCCCCATTGGAAAGCATTGAGCCAATGTTTTCCAATGGGGAAAATTTTCTCCATTGAAATGCATTGGCAATGCAT
This sequence comes from Phrynocephalus versicolor, assembly GCA_023846285.1. Lineage (NCBI taxonomy): Eukaryota > Metazoa > Chordata > Lepidosauria > Squamata > Agamidae > Phrynocephalus > Phrynocephalus versicolor. The sequence goes on from JAHTLZ010000246.1 coordinate 636,796, forward strand.
TTGAATGGAGACGGCGCCAGACAAGAAGTCTCAGGCGGTGCAGGCGGGCGGTGGCGGGAGGTCAGATACCCCTGCCGCCACCGGCGCGCGCCGCCCTAAGACTTCTCGGACAGGCGCACGATCCCCCCCCCCCCGCTTCTGCATATCATGGATTTTCATGGATCGCGGGTGGGGTGGGTCACTAACCCCCGCGATTTCCCATAGGAATGCATTGAAAACAGAGTACAGTGGTACCTTGTATAAAGGAATTAATTCGTTCCAAATGAAATTATGTTAAGCAAATTTTCCTTTATACAAATTCCCATAGGAATGCATTGAAAGCAGAGTAATCCAATTTTATGTTGTACGGATTTTCCCCATAGGCAATTATGTTAAGCAAATTTTCCCTATCTCTGGAATTTTTTATGTTGTACAAATTTTCTGTTATACAAGCTGTCTGTTATACAAGGTACCACTGTATTCCCTAATCGGAACCATTTTTATGTCGTATGGATTTGCCCCATAGACGATTCTGTTAACCAAATTTCTCCTATCTCTGGAATTTTTTTATGTTGTACAGATTTTTTGTTATATGAACAGTTTGTTATATGAGGGTCCACTGTATTCTGCAATGTGGAGGCATTCTAAGCCCCTCTTCTCTGTTACAAAAGCAACACCTTCCAGGTTTGCGTTTCAGGAGAACGGCTGCCAGCTTGAGCTTGGTCGTCTCCCTTCTCCATTTCTCTTCTGCCACTGGGGAGGTGTGGATGGAAGTGGGGAGTGGGGAGTGGGTTGGGGCCGGAACCGTCATTCAGCAGGTAGAGCGTCAACCCTGAAAAGGGGGTGTTCTTTTGGCTCAAGATGAGAGAGAACCGACGAAGGCCACCAGGACCCAATGTTGTGGCAACTCCGGGGCACTTTCCCAGGCCAGGTCCGCTCGGATCTTTAGCCTTCCCAGCCTTAGGGCTCTCTCAGGGCAGGGGGTGGGTGGGTGGCCCCCGTGCTCCTCGGCCCACCTGCGGATGTGGTCCTGGGCGGAGGAGAAGGCCTCCTCAGCAGCCAGGCGCTGGTCCCGCTCCACCCGCAGCTGCTCCTCCAGGTGCAGGAGGCCCTCCTTCGCCCGGCTCTGCTGCTCCTTCGCCTCCGAGAGCCTGCACAGGGAAGGAGAGGGACGGTGAGAAGTGCCAACGCCCGGTGGCAGCGACCACTGAGCATCCCTCCCACGGACCACAGACACAGGCCTGCCTTTGGCAAGAAGTAGCAGGAGGGGAATGAAAGCTTCCTCCCTTTGCTCTTTTCAAGGATGGAGATGGAGTGGCCGTGGTCGTGGTCGTGCCTGGGCTAGCGAACCGGGGATAGTAGGAGCCTCCTGGCACAGGGGTTAAACTGCAGCACTGCACGTCAGGACTCTGCTCACGACCTGAGATTGATCCTTACAGGCCCAGGGAAGTGACCCAAGGTGGACTCAGCCTTCCATCTTTCCAAGGCAGGTCAAGTAAAGACCCAGAACTGCTTGGGGGGGGGCATGCACAGTTTGTATGAGTAAACCCAGAGAGAGCTTTAAGCGCTGCAGGGCAAAATATAAGCCGCACACTTTGCTTGGTCTTCAAAGCAGAAGGGTGGCAGATACCCCAGAGGAGAAAGGTACAATCTTGTCTCTCTCGCTTGGTGAGGGCAAAGGAGAGAATTCCACAAAGGTTTCTGAGATCTTCATCTTCCAGCGGGCCCACCAGCACTCACTTCATCTGCAGCTCCTGCAGCTCTGGGGTGTAGCTCTCTCGGGGGTGCTCACTTCTTTCCTGGGGGGCTCCAGGAGCCGCATCTGTCGGGGGCCCCTCCTGGGACGAAAAGCACAGGTTACAACACAAAGGAAACTCTCCGGAACAGGTCCATGGCTGCGTTTCAGCAGTTGGACTCAAAGGACGCTTCCAGCCAGGGCAGAGAGGCCGGGAAAGCAGCGCCCTGAGGCTGGACAAGGGGAGCCTCGTTGCTCCGGATCCCGCGTCCAGTTCTGCTCAGCATTCACGTTTTGAAAGGGCTCAAAAAGGGAGCAGAACAGGGGAAAAGGTTAAATGTGCGGAAACCGAGCCAGGCCGCCGATCGTCCAGGCTTTGGCCATGCGAAGGCCTCGGGCTTCAGCTCCCGGCATTCCTGAACGGCATCCGTGCCGGATGTCGGTGCCGCAAACATGGGCAAAGGCCAAAGAACTCCAGATCGGCACCAACCCTGACTGTCCTTCTCTCCTGGCAGAAGCTCTCCTGGGAGCTTCCCCCATCACTGAAGGTACACGTTGGGGATTTGAAAAACAAACCAACCAATGCTGTGCCAAAGAAGAGCAGGCCCTCCCCTCGCCCAGTCCTGGGACAGACCGTGAAGAATGAAAGGAACACCGGCTGGCCATTGCATCTTTTTTAAAAAGACCCCCCCCACACACACACACACCCCTGCACGCTCCTTGGGGAACCGTCACAGACCTTCTGGCTGGCGAAGGTTCAGAGTGAGGAGCGCCGGCTGCCCCGGCTGTCGAGGGAGGGAGGGAGGGAGGGTGGCGCCTCCGGGGCTCCTCTCGGCCTTACCCTGCCCTGCCCCGGAGCCTGGCCCGCCTGCAGCCGCTTCTCCAGTGCTTCGCAGCGGGCGAGGACTTCGGTGAAGCGCTGTTGACTCTCTCGCAGGCTGCAGCTGCTTCCTCGGAGCTGGAGGGAGAGGGAATTCTTCTCTTCAAAGACCTGGGAGAGCTGGGCGAAAGGAGATGTCGGGATGGAACCCCTGCCAGTAATGCTTCCTGCCTGCCAGAAGACAATTCCCAGCCTTCTTGGCAAAGGGGAAGCAACCCAAGGGCCAAATCTTCCTGGGAAGAAACTCACTTAGAACCAAGGGAGTGCCCTTTGCAAAGGTGAGCTCCTGGACAAGTCTCAGAGAGTTCCTCTGCAAAGACCACCCCACCGTGAGAGGCCTCCCTGCACAGCCCACCCTGGAACGCCCGGCAGCCCCTACCTTGCTGTTCAGCTGCTGAATGCGCAGCTCCTTCTGGTGCAGTTCTTTCAGGGTGGTCCTCAGCTGGGCCTGGACATCCTCTGGATCTGCTCCTGGGCCGGAAGCATCTCCCTTCCAGGGTTTGCCAGATCCGGCATTTTCCACGGCTGCCTGTGGAGAGACACATACAGTGGTCCCCCGCCCATTCGCGGTTCATATACTGCCGTCCCACTATACTGCAGGAAGTCAGTATATGAAAAAAGACCCCCTGGGTTAAGGGGGGAAAGGCCTGGGGTAAGGGGGGAGGGCCTTTTGGAGGCCTCAGAAATGACTTCTCGTTCACAGGGAGGCCCTTTTGCAGCCTCCAAAAGACCCAGAAAGGCCCTCACAGGCCTGCTCAGGGCTGCGCCAGGCTGGGAGTAAGTACAAGAGCCCCCAGCTAGGCGCCCCAGGCCCAACCCAACCTGCACCTGCATATCACGGATTTTCAATTATCGCGGGTTGGGTTGCGTCCTTAACCCCCACAATAGGCAGGGGGGGTCACTGTATCCGGCTTCCTCCCTGTCTCTCAGCTCTACCTGGGGAATGAGCCAAGGCTGCAGGGCAGGCAAAAGAGGGGGGGGGCTTGCCTCCCTTCTGCATCCCATTTCTCTCTCTCTCTCTCTCTCTCTCTCTCTCTCTCTCTCACACACACACACACACACACACACACACACACACACACACACACACTGCAGCTATGCCTTTTCTTCATAGATTGAGGGCCTGTGTGGGCCCGGGGGATCTTGGCAGGGAACCCCGGGGGGCTGGGCTTCCTGGCAGGGCCGACGGCCTTCAGAAAGGGCTCCTCAGAGCAGTTCGGTACAAAATTTCATACAAATGCACATTTCCTGCCAAGCACCAACCAACCCGAGGCAGGACAACTTCTTTCAAACCCGGCAGTGCAGAGGTTAGCCCAGGGGTCAAGAGCGGTTTCGTAGGCAAGGGGACCAAGACTGGGTATCTGAGGAAGGCCGGTCCGGACCACAACCCGGAGAGGCATAAGCAGGAAAGCACAGCATCCCTGACAGGGAGGCTCCCCTGCAGCTCTGGCCGGGCCTCACCTGCCGCTGGTGCTGATCCTCCTCCAGGAGCCGGGCGCTGGGCCTCCTGGCCTTCTCCACGGCTCTCCTCGGCTGCTCTTCCTTGAGCATCGCGACCGGCGGTTCCCGAGCGGCCTTTTCTTCCCTACAAAAACACCAGGAGGAAAGGAGAGGTGCCGTGGGGCCTTTTGGAGAGAGGAGGGAGGAGGGGAACTGCTGACCGAGCCACGCGTGTCTTCTCGCCAGGCAGTCCCAAGCACAGCAGCACAGGAGAGCCACTGGGCAGTGGGCAGGGGGGCTTGGCCCATCTCCCAGGACGGAGCAGGGCAAGCCAAGCCAAGCCCTGTGGCCTGGGCCCAGGGCCTCCTCCTTTGGACTACCTCAGCGAACTGGGGAGGGCGTGGGGTGGAGAGGATCTTGGGAGCCGATCTCTCACCTGAGCTGCTGGAGCTCCGATTGCAAGGAGGCACTCTGCTCCTTCAGCTGCGCCTGGAGGCTCCGTTGACGCTCCGTCTCCTGCTGCTGCTCCTGCAGCTGGGCCTTCAAGCGCGTTATCTCTGCCGTGTCCACCCCGGCCTGGAGATACTGCTGCTGCAGCTTCTTCAGCTCCACCAGCTTGTTGAAGATAGATAGATAGATAGATAGAGAGAGAGAGAGAGAGAGAGAGAGAGAGAGAGAGAGAGTCACCACGTCACTGCTGCTGGAGAGGCCCAGGGCCTCAGCATCTCCAGCGCAAAACAAGGGCTCAAGGTTCTGGTGCCTTTTGGGATCCCAGAAAAAAAATGGAAAGCCAGGCCCGTTAGCCATAAGAGCATCAGTCCTCACTGAGAGTCAATCAAATTAGACCCAGAACATGCCATTCTTTTTTTCCACTCCATGGCGAGGCCCTTCAGCACTGCTGCGCTCCAACCCCATGAAAGGTGGCCGAGACCTCCGTGTGTCTCTACCAGCCCTAGAACTCCACAGGGTGGGACACAGCAATTAAATGGCGAGCAAACGGCCCTGAGACGGTGGCGTCCAGGCACACACTCTGGGCACAGCTAAGAGGCCCGGTTTCTAATCCAGAACGGGCTTACTGGCTGATTTCCATCAGCAGGGGAGCCCTCAGGCTCAAACACATCGGCTGCCCTGAGAAGCAATCCGCGTGGAGGCGGTCTGTTTGAGACATGCGGAAGATCAGAGGAACCAGGAGGAGCCGAGGGCTGCTGGGATTCTGGGAAGACCCTTTCAAGCCCCCCCCCCCCGCCCCCAACTCACCAGCTGGTCTCGGTCGCTCTGCAGGGCAGACAAGGCCTTCTTGAGGCTCAGCACTTCGGCCGGGCTGGCAAAGGTGCCGGTGGCCGACTGTGGCTGCAGCTCCTCCTCCTCCTCCTCTTTCTCCTTCTTCTTCTTGCGGGCTTCCTCCAGCGCACTCAGCAGGCGGTCCCGCTCCCCTTGGAGGCTGGCCATGGCCTTGGAGAAGGACTTCACCTGCCTGGAGGCCCCCTCCAACTCCGCCGTCAGGCGAAGAAGCTCCGCGTCCTTCTCCTGCAGCTGCCGGCCGAGCTGATCCAGGCGGGCCAGAAGGCCCTTCTCCTCCGTGGAGCTCTGAAGGGCGGCCAGCTGGGAGGCCAGGGCCTCCTTCTCCTCCGAGAGGCGCTTCTGCTCCTCCTGGAGGTGGTCCTTCTCCTTTGAGAGGCTCTGGACCATCAGCCGCTGCTCTTCCACCTCCCGGGCGGTCCTCTTTTCCAAGGCGTGCAGCTCCTCCTGAGAGCGGTCCCAGCTGTCTTGCAAGGAGCCCATGGCCTTCTGGAAGGACTGGAGCTGGGCCTTCAGGTCCTGGTTCTCCTCCGTGACGGCCAGGAGGCTCTGCTCCGTCTCCAGCAGGTCCTTGGCCAGTTCGGCCACCCGCTCTTCAGCCGTCTCCGTCTCGTTCCTCATCAGTCCGGCGTCGTGGCGGAGGCTCTTCAGTGCCTTCTCCATCTCGGCCTCGGCTTCCCGGATCCTTTGGGCCGTGGCCTTCTCCAGAGAGGCCACCTCTTCCTCCAGCTCTCTCGTCCGCTGCTGAGCCAGCGAGAGCTGCCCGGCCAGCGCCAGCGCTTCGTCCGCTTTGGCCTGCAGCTGCGCCTGCAGTTCCGGCACGGGGCCACCCTCGCTGAGAGCCGCCACCTTGTCCTCCAGCTGGGCCAGAGAGGCCTGGAGGGTGCCCGCCTCTTGCTCCCGCTGCTGCTTCTCCCGCTGCAGCTCGGCCAAGGTGCCCTCCGACTCTCTGAGCTGCCCCTCCGTGGCGGCCTTCTCCTCCTCCAGCGCCCGGATGCGCTCCAGCTGGGTCTTCAGCAGCTGCTTCTGCTGGCAGTCCTTGATGGAGATGACCTGGTTCAGGTCCTGGCGGTAGCGCACCAGCTCCGCCTCCAGCTTGGCGTTCTCCGCGTGCAGGTCGTCCAGGCGGCTGTGGAGGCCCCGCAGCTCCTCCTTCAGGGTGTTGTTCTCCGCGGCCGCCTCTTGGATCAGCTGGTCCTTCTCCAGGATGGCCGTCAGGTGGCGCTGCTCCAGCTGCCGATACTCCTCCAGCACTCGGTCCCGGTCGTCCTGCAAGGAAGACATGGACTTGGTGAAGGAATCCAGCTGCGCCTTCAGCTGTTTGCTCTCCTCCCGGGCGCTCCGCAGCTTCTCCGCCAGGCGGTCCACTTTCTCCAGGGTGTCCCTCTTCTCCGCTTCTAAGGCCACCTTCTCGGCTTCCGCCCTCCCCATCCTGTCCTCCAGCGATTTCAGCTCCTCCTGGTGTTTCTGCTGCAACTCCGAGGCAGCCGCTGCGAGAGCCTCTTCCTGAGCAGCCAGAAGCTGCAGCACCTTCTGGTCTTTGGTGCTCGCTTCCCGGTGCAGCTGGTCCGTCAGCGCCTTGGAGGCCTGCAGGTCGGCTTCCAGCTGCTCGCAGCGGAACCGGCACTCCTGGAGCTGGGCCTCCTGGCTCTTCGCTCTGTTCTCTGCCTCTTCCTGCCCTTCTTTGCACTGGGCGAGGGACTCCTGCAGGCGGGAGAGCTGCTCCCTCCACTTCCCCAGCTCAGCCTCTTGCTTCCGGACCTGGTCCTGGGACTGGCTCAGCAACAGCTTGGTCTCTTCAAGACCGGACAGAAGGTCCCCTTTCGCCTCCTGAAGCATCCGGACTTCTTCCTCATGGTGCTGGCGCTCTTGCTGGGCCCTGGACTCCTGGGCTGACTTGTCCTGTTCCAGGCTGCAAGCGGAGAAGGAAGAATCAGACCCGTCCGGTTCAAGCCACCAGAAACTCATACATAAGAACCTAAGAAGAGCCATGCTGGATCAGGCCAAAGGCCCATCTAGTCCAGCTTCCTGTATCTCACAGTGGCCCCATCAGATGCGTTTGGGAGTGCACGAGACTAGATCTCTGTCTCCTGAGACCACTCCCCTGCATCTGGCCCTTGAAGGACCCCGGTTTTAAGCCCAGAGATGACACATCTCCATCATGGTTTCTAACCTGTGATGGACTTTTCCTCCAGGAATCTGTCCAATCCCCTTTTGAGGGCATCCAGGCCAGATGGATGGCCCTGCCTCGCTTCAAAGCGACAGGACAAGGGGTCGGGGAGACAGTATCAGAGAAGTCCAAGGAGGCAACCAACAGGCCCTATCAGGTTAGGACAAAGGAAACGTTCAGCCCAGACGGGATCAAGGCTGAGGGACAGGTCTGACAGGGATCTGAAAGAAGAGGCAGAGCGCACAGGCTTTTGTGTCCTGAATCGAAGGGAGGGAATTTGGGGTTGTGGGCCTTAGGGATGCAGCGCGTCCTTCCAGCCGAGGAAAGGAAAGTCCTCAGGGCGCAGCCGCGCTTGGTCACACGGAAGACACCAGGTTCCCCCAACAGAGACCCTCCAGGAGAGACCCTCTGCCTCGCTGCAGTGGCATGGCGGTGCAATGCTGGTGCTGGCACCACATGCAGGACACACATACACACACACAAACTCACGAGATGTCCAGCTTCCCCCTTCTGAGCCAGACGGCCGACTTGGCCAGCTCCTTGCTTTCCCTCTAAAAAGAAATCCTGCAGGACTGAGTGGGTCCTGTGGGAACTTCTCTGCTTCCATTCTTTCTGGAAGGCAGGGTGACACAGCCCTCCCTTGCCTTCCCGGAACAGAGTTAAACTTGAGCAGGGCGCCCAGCATGGGCTAGCAGCTTCCCATGGAGAGAAACAACTCCCCCCTTCCTCCTTCCCTCCTTCCCTCACCTGGCCAGGAGGCTCTGCAGGTCTTCCACCTGGGCCGCGGAGGCCTTCACCTGCTCCTCCAAGGCGGCGCAGGCTTCCTCCCTGGCCTGCACTTGGCGCTCCTTCTCCTCGAGGGCCTGGCTAAACTTCCTCTCCCACTGGCGGGACTCGTCGATCACCCGGTCCCGGTCGTCCTGGAGGGAGGACATGCTCTTGGTGAAGGCCGCCAGCTGGGCCAGGGTGTGGTTGAGGCTGCCTTGCAGATGCTTGGCTTCCAGGCCCTTCTGGCGCAGGGATTCCCGGAGCCCCCGGGACTCCTCCTCCGAGCGGGCCTGCTCCTTCCGCGAGGCCTCCAGCTTCTCCTCCAGGGCGCTCAGCGCCTCCCGGTGGTGGCTCCTCTCTTGCTCCAGGTGCTTCCGCAGGTCCTCCTCCTTCTGCCGTAGCTGGGCTTCAGCCTGCGCCCTGCTCGCCCGGAGCTCCTCTTTCGCCTTCAGGCTCTCGGCCAAGACACGGGCCGCCTCGCCCTGCGTGTCGTCCAGCAGGACCCTGCAGGAGGCCAGCTCCGCCTGGGCCCTGGCCGTATCCTCCCCTGCCTGCGCCACGCGCCTCCGGGCGGCTTCCAGCTCTTTCTGGGATTCGCTCTGGACATACTCCAGGGCCTTGAGGGTCCTCTCCAATTGGCTGGTCTTCTCCTGGCTCCTGATGCAGTCCTTCTGCAGCTGCCGGACCTCTTGCTGCTTCTCCTTCAGCAGCTCCTGAAGCTCCTTCGCCTGGCTCCCCTTCCAGCTGCTCCGGAGCCTCTCCTGGCGCTCCTTCTTCTCGGCCTCCGCCTCGCCTTTCTCTCTCAGCCAGTGCCGCTGCTGGTCCTCCAGGTAGCTCACACTCTCCTGGAGGCTCTCCACCTGGCTCTGGAGCTGCTGGTTCTGGCTCTGCAGGTCGGCCACGTCCTGCTGGTAGTTCCCGATGCTGCCGTTCAGCTCCGCCAGCTGGTTCATGAGCCTCTCCTCCAGGTCGTCCTTCTCGGCCGCCAGGGCTTCGTGCAGCCGCTGGGCTCCTGCCAGCTGCTCCTCTGCCTGCCGGCCGGCTTGCTCCATCACCAACACCTTCTCCTGCAAGGCGGCCACTTCCTGCCCTCTGGCCACCAGGAGCTCCTCCAGGCTTCTCTTCTCCGCTCCGGTGGCCTCCAAATCCCTCTGAACCTGGCTCAGCTCGTCAGCAGCCGCCCTCCTCCTCTCCTCCAGCTCGGCAACCTGCAATGAGAGCTGGGCCACTTGCTGGATGTAACCGTTGATCTCATCGTGAGAAGGCCCACCGTCCTCCGGGCCCGGGGCGGCAGGCTCTGGAGGCTTGGAAGTGGTGCCCAGAGGCGTCTCATCTGCTGCTGCCTCCGGAGTTCCCGTCCTGGTGGAGCCGACCGCTTCCCTTGCGGCAAATCTCTCCCCCGGGTGGCTGCTTTCTCCCGTACCTTCAGCCTGGCTCTGGGACGACCGCCTCAGCTCCTGGTCCAGGGCCTCCTTCTCAGCCGTTAGCGCTTCCAGCCGGCCAGCCAAGGCCTGGCAGTCCCTCCGGGAGCTCTCCAGCTCTTCCCGGAGGTGGGCGATGGCCTCTTCCCTCCCTCCGGAGCCCTCCTGGCCTGCGGGAGGCCCTTCTGCCCTCAGCCGCTCGTTCTCCTCTTCCAGCTCCAGGATCTTCTGCTGCTTGGACTTGGCAAACTTCCTCATCTTCTCTCTCATCCCTTCCATCTCTTGCTCGGCTCCCTGCCGGCGGGCCTCCGCCTCCCTCTTCTCGGCCTCAGCCTCTTTGAGCCGGAGCAAGAGCTGCTGCTTCTCCTGCCGGATGCTCTCCACCACCCGCTGCGTCCTCTCGGCCTCGCCGCCCACGTTCTCGTAGGACTGCAGGAGGGTCTCGTACTCCTTCTGCAGCTCCTGGTGCTTCCGCTGCCACTCGGAGAGCTCCTGGGCGTGGGCGCGTTGCCGGGCGCCCTCCTCCTCCTCCCGCCTCGCCTTCTCCTGCGTCACCCCCTCGAGGGCCAGCTTGAGGCTCTCGCAGGCGCTGGAGGCCTCCTTGTTTTCCACCAAAGCCCGGTCCACTTCGGCCACCAGCTTCTCCCGCTGCTCCCCGGCGGCCGCCAGCTGCTCCAGGAGCGCCCCCTTCTCCCTGGCCAGCTGGGAGGCCCGGCTCTCGGCCTCCAGCAGGCGGGTGGAGGCGCTTTCCTGGGCGGCCTTGAGGCCAGCCAGTTCCTCCTTGAGCGCCTGGCTCTCTTTCAGAGCCTCCTTCCGGGAGAGGAGCGCCGCCTGGAGCTTCCTCTGCAGCTGGGCTCTCGAGGCTTCCTCGGCAGACTTCTGCTGGGCTTCGGCCGCTTCGACTCGCGGCCGCTCCCGGGCCTGGGCCGCCAGCTGGCCCTGCAGGGCCTGCAACGCCTCCTCCCTTTCCTGCAGCTGCGCCTGGAGGTGGTGCATGGACTCGCACTTCTCTGCCAGCTGGGACTTCAGGCTTTCGAGGTCTTCCTTGTGGGCCTGCAGCACCTTCTCCTCCTCTTCCTCCTGTGCCTGCTGGAGCCTCAGGTTCTCCAGCCTGGCCACCTCTGCCCGGCTCTGGTCCAGCTCTAGCCGAAGGCTGGCCGCGCTGGCTTCGGCTTGAGCGCAGGCTCCCTTTGCCCTCTCCAGCTCAGCCAGCAGCTCCCTAGACTCTTCCTGGAGCTTCTGGATGGTGGCAGACTTGCTAGCGAGCTCGCTTTTAAGGCTGCCCAGCTGGGTTTCCAGCTCCCGCTTTGCATCCCGAAGAGCCTCCAGGTCAACCTGGAGCTGTTCCGTGGGAAGGGCCTCGGGGGCCAGGAGGTGCCCGCCAGCCGGGGCACCCTCTGGAGAGCCCTCCTGGCCAGAACCCTGTAGAATCTCTCCCACAGGAGGAACTTCCTCGTCGGGTTTCGGGAGGGGAGGGGTCTCCAGAGTCTTGCTCGGGGCCTGGAGTTCCTCCTGCAGGGAGCTGTACTCCTCTTCATTCGGCTGCTGCTTCAGCTGCTCCTGGTGGTGGCGGTCTTTCTCCTGGGCCTTCTTGGTGGTCTCCTGATGCGCGGCCAGAACTTCCTGGAGCTTCTTCTGGAGCTGCGCCTTCTCCTGCTCCAGAGCAGAGATCCTCTCCTCTGGGGCAGTCCTCGGTGGCACTTCTTCTTCTGGGATGCGGCCAACAGCGCTGCTCTGCTCCTGCACCAGAGGAGCCGCTGTATCGGACAACCCTGCATTGTGACCCACGGAGGGCTGCCTTTCAGGAGCCAGCCTGCAGGCCTCGAGGTCGGCCTGCAGGGCACCGATCCGGGCGTCCTTCTCCAGCAGGCTTTGCTGCAGCTCTGCAAGCGCTGCCTGAAGGGAAACCACGGCGGAGTCCTTCTGCCCGAGGGCAGCCTGGAGCTCAGCCTCCTTGGCAGAAAGCGGCTGGCCGAGGCGGGTGTCCTGGCCATCATGCCCTGAGGGCTGTGGCTCTCCTCCGGCGTCCCTGGCACTCCTGGCGACCTCTCCCTCCTTGTTGCCGCCGTCATCGTCCTCCTCCTTCTCCTCCCCCTGAACCTCAAGGCCTTTGGCCCCAGGCGTGGCTGGCTCCTCTCTCCGCCCTTCCAGCTCCCTCTCCAACCTGCGGACTCGGCCCAGGAGCTCCTTCCGGCTGACAAGGGCGGCCTGCAGTTTCTTTTTCACTTGCTCGTGTTCCTTCCTCAGCTCCTCCTCCGCTTCCCGGTTGGTGGTGGAGGCTGCCTTCTCCGCCGGTGGCTCAGCGCCTTCCTCTGTCCCCACGCCCTGGTCGCAAGTCGGCCTGGCCTCCAGCAGGAAGCTCAGCCGCTCGGTCAGGCTCTGCAGCTCCTTCCCCAGCAGCAGCTTCTCCTCGTTGAGCTGGAGCAGCCGGCCGGACATGCTGTGGCTGACCTCCGCCATCTGCTCCTCCTGCTCGGCCGCCTCCTGACGGAGCCGTTCGACCTGCCCCGAGCTTTCGGAGAGGAGCTGCGCCAGCCGGGCGGCCTCCTGCTCCGCGGCCGTGCGGCTTCGGGAGAGCTCTTCGGTCTGGGCGGAGGCCTCCTGCAGCTGCCCCGCCAGCGCCTCCCTCTCCTGCTTGGCTTCCTGGAGCTGGCTAGCCAGGCTTTTCACCAGCAGCTCCTGCTCCGCGAGCAGATGCTGGGCCTCATCCAGGTCCTTCTGCAGCGCCGAGATCTTCACCTCTTTGGATCTGGCCTCGTTGCTGAGGCTCTGGATTTCCTCCTTCGAAAGAGCCAGCTGGGAGAGCCCCGCTTGGTAATCCGAGAGGCGCTGCTTCTCCGAGTTGGCCAGGTCGCTCTCCAGCTGCGCCAGCTGCTCCCGCAGCTCCACCAGGGCACGGCGCTCCTCCGGCTGGGAGAGGAGCCGGCCCTGCTCGTTGCTCAGGGTGGGCAAGGTCCCATCGGAGTCCTCGGGCAGGTGCTGCGGCCTCCGGATCTGGTCCCCTCTCCCCTCCGGCGCCCCTTGGTGGAGCTCCTCAGCTTCCGGCTGCCTGGATCGCAGCTCGGCCACCTCCGTCTGCAGCGCTGAGATCGAGGGCGGCTCTGGGGCTCCTTCGTGGCCATCGGCACAGGAGCCATCTGGCTGGGAGGGTCTTCCCATAAGCAGAGAGGCACCTGTCTGAATGCCCACGGTTACCAGTGATCTGCTCCTCGAACTGCTCTGGGTGAGTGACAGCCCTTCCTCTTCTCTTCCTCCTCCTCCTCCTCCTCCTCCCTCTGTGCCACCCCTGTCCTGCAAGGGTCCTCCTGGAGGTGGTGGCTGGGCTCCTTCTGCTTCTGGGGGGCTGGAGAGCGGGAGCTGCCCCTTGAGAAACGCAACGTCTTCCTGAGCCTCCTGGAGCTCCAACAGCAGTACCGAGAGGTCTTGGTGCTTCTTCTCGGAGAGATACTCCAGGAAGTCGGCGGGGCTGCTTTCTGTGGCACAGGACGGCTCCTGGGGGCTCCCAAGGGGTACAGGCTGAAAAGAGGCAAGACAGGAGTCAGTCCCCTGAGCGGAAACTGGCAGAAAGGAGGCATCAATGGCAAGGCAACCAAGGGCCTCCAGCCCCAGCCCCATCACCTCTAGGAGCACACAGCCCCCTGAGGGATCAGGCTGTTGGCCGAGGAATGCAAGTGGAAGCAAGGCAAGGCAAGCAAGGGCTTGGCGGCTCACCTGGGCCTCTGGCGAGGAGGGCAGCTCTTCCCTTCTCTGGCTCCGGGGACTCTCCAGGGAGCCTAGCCAAGGGTACAAGAAGGGAGTCAGCTGGACCCAAGCCTCACCTCGTTCCAGGGGCTCAAAACACTGCTGCGTGCACACACATGCCCTCCCGTTGCTCCTGGGCTAGCTCAGGACCACCACCAGAGCAGGCCCTGAGCCACAGCGAACCATCCCAGGAACCACAGCCATGACAGAAGCAACGACCACCTGCATCTTCTAAAGGCTGACCCCGAAGCTCAGGGGAACTGTCCCGAAAGGCAGGCGGCCCTCTGGGAGGCAGCTGGGGATGTTCCTCCGGGTCTCTTTCAGCACCACGGACCTTTTAAGCAGAAAGAAAGACAGAAAAGGGGGGGTGTCAATGATTCTACCAGGCAGCCCCCTGCCTCTCTCTCCACTACAAACTAGAAACTGGTTTCATTGCCAAATCCTCGTGTTAGACAGCCATCAAGGAGAATGCCTTGCTGTTTTCTTAGTTGTTTGTTTATTTTAGAATTCCCTGTTTTATACTTTATACTTTGTGATTGTTGTAAACTGCCCAGAATTCCTGCTGGAAGACTGGCGGTATATAAATGTATAAATAAATAAATAAATAAATAAATATTTGCATGCAAAATATTTTATTCTTTTTTCTGATGGGAGAGAATTAAACATTTGGTGCTTGACCCTTCAGCTAAGAACAGGCCAGCTGTGGGGACTTCCCTTATGAGGAAAGGCTAAAACATTTGGGCCTCTTTAGTCTGGAAAAAAGGCGCCTGAGGGGGGGATAGGATTGAGAGGTACAAAATAATGCAGGGCATAAGTAAAGTGGATAGAGGGAAGCTCTTCTCCCTCTCACAAAATACCAGAACTAGGGGACATACACTCAAACTGAGGGCTGGGAGAGTAAGAACAGACAAAAGAAAATATTTTTTCACCCAGCGCGTTGTAAGTCTATGGAACTCCCTGCCACAGGATGTGGTCATGGCATCTGGCTTGGATGCCTTCAAAAGGGGATTGGACAGATTCCTGGAGGAAAAGTCCATCACAGGTGACAAACCATGATGGAGATGTGTGTAATCTCCAGGCTTTAAACCAGGGTACTTCAAGGGCCAGATGCAGGGGAGTGGTATCAGGAGACAGAGATCTCATCTCGTGCTCTCCCAGAGGCATCTGGTGGGGCCACTGTGAGATACAGGAAGCTGGACTAGATGGGCCTTTGGCCTGATCCAGCAGGGCTCTTCTTAGGTTCTTACGTGTCCAGGTGACAACTCGAGGGCATCTGGGCAAGAAGGAACAAGGCTGGAGGGGAGCCTCTGTAAGCTTTCCTGCTCCTGAGGTTATGGAGAAAAAGGTGCTCGTTGTCCCTTCAGACTAAAGATACAGAGGCATTTGAAGGACTTGCTAGGGGGCTGGAACTTGGAAAGGTGTGCATATTCCTTCCCTGCTTCCTTAAAACAGGTTCCTGTCTGCTTGCAAAATGGCCCATCATCACTTTGTTTGAGTGCCTCTCACTTCTGCGAACTCCTCCTCCCCACGTGAAAAGCAGAGCAGGCAGGCTGAACTTCTGAACATGGAACCGAAGGCCAGTGAAAGCCCCTCAGGGAGAGGAAGGGCAGAGGAGCTCCAAGCCCAGAGCTTAAACGAGAAGGAACGTGTCACCTTCTATAGCGCCATGTTAAACTTTCTAATTATAGCCAAAGGCACAAAGGACTGAATGGTGGAAGAGTGCAAAAGAGTGGCTTTTGGGAGGAGCTGTTTTCATAGCAAACCCTTTTGCCTGCCAGAGGGCTAGTGCATTGATGGGGCTCCGAGGTTACCTGAGTTGACTCTGCAGCGCCTTCCGTGAATCCAGGGCTGTCCTTCAGCAGGGCAGGTTCACGGGAGAGGGTCCCTGGAAAGAGAGGGGAAAGGAGCATCCAGCACGTGGTGAGGGGGTGCGCGCAGGCCTGTGCTGGTCTTGCGGAGGCACAGAAAGGGTTTGGGGGGGGGGTCAGGGCAGTCCATGAACTCACGTCCTCCCTAGAGAAAGGAAGGCTCTGTCTTAGGGGAGGATGTGTCCGAGGGTCATGGGGTTTGGAACACGGCCAGCCCACCCTTCTGAGGAAAGGCAGCAGAATGATTCGCCAGAGCTTAAGCCCGTCAAAAGGGAGGCAGGGGAAAGGAAGGAGCCATCTCGACAAACAATCCGGGTTCCTCTGCCAAAGAGAAACCGGAACCATTTGCCTTTACAGTTGAAATCCCGTCAATATAACAGAATATATCGAAAGAAACAACAGATTAGGTAAAAAGAAATACAGTGGACCCTTGTATAAGGAACGGTTTGTACAACATAAAATCTGTACTAGAGAAACATTCCAGAGATTGGGGAAATTTGCTTAACAGAATCGCCTATGGGGCGATTCCGCACAACATAAAAATGGTCGCAATTAGGGATTACTCCCTTTTCAGTGCATTCCTATGGGAAATTTGTATAAAGGGAAATTTGTGTAACATAATTTCATTTGGACTGAATTAATTCCTTTACACAAGGTACCACTGTAGTCAAATCCATCAAAGCATCATCAATGCTTCAAATCGCCAGTCAAAAAAACCAACACCAAAGGGCGGCAGAATGGGCAGCATTGGAGTGACAAAGCCACAAGTAAGAAGAACCCGAGAGGATGGACCCTCCAGGGGACGGCCTTGCTTTGAGCACCCTGTTGACGGCTGGGTGGAGGGAAGGGTCCAGGGGCAGCTCCACTGGGAGCCCAGTCCACAGAGATGGAGCCACAACCAAGAAGGCCTGGTTTCGGGTCAATGAACTCCTGGCTTCCCTCTGTAGTGGGAAATGTGCAAGAGCAAGGCCTGACAAGACCGGGCGGTGAAGGGCCATCTCATTAGGGAGAGACGCTCCAACAAGTAGCCAGATCCCCAACTGTGGAGGGCTTTCTTTCTAGGGAAGAACCAAAGCCTTGAACCCAAGGATGCTCCTGATCCATACAAGCCCCATGGCTGGAAACACAGGGCTAGAGGGACCAGCTTTCCTCTGAAAAGCTTCTTAAAGGAACGGGATGATCCCCTGAGACGGAGGGGCTCTCGTTTCAACAGGGTGGGGGGGGGAGGAGGAAGAGATGAGCCAAGCACAGAAAGGTAGGTTGGATAAGAGAGGTTAAAAGCAAACGTTCAAAAGCAGAGGAGAAAGCAGGCCGGAAGAGGCAAGGTACCCGTTTCCGCTTCTGGAGCCTCCGATGCAGCCGTGCGCTCTTGGTCCCCATCTGGCTGCTCCCCATCCCTCGCTGACGAGGCCGCGGTGCTCTGCTCCGAGACAGGCTGGGGTACAGGGAGGCAAGAGGTGAGCAGAGAGATCGACAACCAAACATCCCCACTCCCTGCCCCGACAGCCGCCCAACGGAGGTTGCACCCCCACAGGCCCTGGGGTTTCACAAGCCTCAAACAGCCTCCGGCTCCTGCGCCACTTTGGACGAGGGTCAATTTGAACCAACAGAAGCCAACCGTAGAGCTTTCGGCAGCCATTTTCCTTGCTAGCCAGTGTAGTGCAGTGGAGGGTGGAGTGACCGACTAGGATGCAGGAGGCCTGCCTTTGAAATCCTGCTCAGCCCTAAAAAAATTCTCTAGCAAGCAGGAATGGGTAAAACCACTCCTTATGCATCTCCCCTACCTTGAAAACCCTCATAAGGTCAGTATAATTCAGTTCCAACTAGATCGCTCATCACACACACACACACACACACACACACACGCACACACACGCGCAAACATACACGTTTCCCTCCCCTATTCCTATACCTAGAGATGCATGGCCAAGAGAGAGGGCAGCCCTCCCCCTCCAGTAGGCTTGTGGTCTCCACAAGCATCTGTGCTTTCCCTCCTGAAGAGGGAAGGGCCCCAGAGAAAGCCCCACCCTGGCAACGTTTACATGATGCTCTGGACCACTCCCCACCCTCTGTGCTTGTTTCAAACAGGGCTGTCTCATCTCAGGCGGAAAGGGAAGAGACCAGAAGGACCAAACCACGAGGCCGGCCATGCAAAAGACCAAGGCAGAAGTGGTTTGCCCGGGGCAGGGTTTGCAAAAACATTTACCTGGCTTTCCAGTGGAATGACTTGCCCTGTTTCCTGGGCATCGGGTGCAGCCTGGGACTGGCCAGGGCCTTGGGGCTGTTCAGGAAGCCCCCCTAGGAGAGAAATGCCAAGGGTGAGGTCTCCCAGCCCTGGGCGGCATCAGAAGAACATTTCCCTGGCTGGCGCCAATGGACAACACAGAGAGGAAGGGCACCCGGGCTTTGCCCTTCCATGGACTCCACATCGGAATCAGCCCCCCCAATATGCCAGCTCACACCAATCGGGCTCAGTGCTGAGAGCAGAAAGCAAAGCGAAATGTGCTGCTTCTATACTGCCCCATTAAAGCACTCTGTGCAGGTTAAAAGTAATTACACATTACTGCCCCCTTCAACCAAGCGAGCTGGGTACTCGTATTAGCATCCTCAGGAGGACGGAAGGCTGAGTAAACCCTGCTACCTGGGATCGAACTCCAGGTCGTGAGCACAGGTTTGGCTGCAGTACAGCCATTAAATCAGGGTGCCGTGAGGCTCTCAGAAGAGGGTTATAGAATCACAGAATCATAGAATGGGAAGAGACCTCCAGGGCCATCCAGCCCAACCCGCTGCCATGAAGGAACCCCCATCACAGGACGGCCAACAGGTGACCATCCAGCCTCTGCTTAAAAACCCCCAAAGAAAGAGACTCCACCACCCTCCTTTGTGGCAGCATCTTCCACTGCCGAACAGCTCTAACCACCATGAAGTTCTTCCTAGTGTTCAAATGGAATCTCTTTTCCTGTCATTTGAGACCATTGCCCCCGAGTCCTAGTCTCTGAAGCCATGGAAAACAAACCTGTTCCCTCTTCAATATGACATCCTTTCAAATATTTAAACATAGCTAGCATATCCCCCCCCCGGCCTTATTGTCCAAGAGGGCAGCATTTCCAAGCTCTGCCCATGACAGGCCAGCTCTGGATTGGGGCAAAAACCACCCCCTCAGAACACAAGCTTCCTGTCAAAAGTGGCTGCAGCACAACCTTCCAGGAGAAAGACCATGCGCTCCTGGAGGGGGAAGTGGCACTTTTAGGACCGCAGGCGTGCTCCCGTTTAAATCGAGGGCCCCGGGCCCAATGCTCTGGCGGCCTCCTGACCTTGCTGGCGAGAAACGTCCTCTGTAGAGATCTCAGGGGGGCGAATGAGGTCCTGACGCAGCTGGGCATTCTCGTCTTGAAGGGCCTCATAGCAGGAACGCAGGTCCTGCTCCACCCTTTGGAGGTCAGCTATCTCTTGGCCCTTCTGGGCCATCTCTTCCGCGTGCCTCTGCTCAGCCGCCCGGCTCCTCTGCTCCAGGTCGGTCCGAGCGGCCCTGGCCTCGGCCAGCTCCCCGGAGAGCTGCTGCGCCTCCTCCTGCAGGCGGTGGAAGGCCCGCTTCTGCTCCGCCAGCGCTAGCTCCAGCTCCTCTGCCCGGCTCTGCCACTCCAGCCGCTCTAAAGTCAAAGCGTTTTTCAGAGAGTCCGCTTCTGCCTCGGCCTTCTGACATTTCTCCACGAGAGCCTGCAGAAGAAAAACAGAGGGGGCTCTGGGGGATTTTTTTTTTAAAAGTATGGGGTGGGGCACAGCCCCAGCCAGGGTGGGGGGGGGGAGTGCTTCTTGCTCTCCTTTGGGGAAACCAGAAGATACAGCAGGTGATTCTGAGGTCTGGAAGAGGCAGAGGCAGTGCACATCTCTCCCCGGTCAGGATGGTTAAGGGGAAATTTTCTGCAGAACCTAAAGCTGCCAAAGAAGGAAACCCCTCAAGGGAGACCTCAAAAACAAGATAGAGAAAAATGGAACATTGCCCCTTGGATTTGAAAGACTGCCATAACCAAGAGGGAGAAAGGGGTTCCTCTCCGCAGCCATGACCTCTCTCTCTCTTATAGAATCAAAGAATCCTAGAGTTGGAAGAGACCTCGAGGGCCATCCAGTCCAACCCCCTGCCATGCAGGAACCCCCATCACAGTATCTCCGGACAGGTGACCATCCAGCCTCTGCTTAAGAACCTCCAAAGAAGGAGATTCCACCACCCTCCTTTGGGGCAGGATATTCCACTGCCGGACAGCTCTAACCGTCATGAGGTTCTTCTGAATGTTCAAATGGAATCTCTCCTCCTCCCCTCCCCCCCCCTCTGTGTGTGCATGTGCAGACATATCTATGGTTGTCTTTTTCCTCTCTCTAGCACCCATGGCATGGTTCCAGTGGAACCAGTTGTTCTGTGGGCTACTTTCTCCAGTATATACTGCTGCTCTCTGTGCTATCGCAGATGGAGGGGTGAAATCCAGGCACAAGGAGGCAGTTGCTCCTCCGCCTTCTGGTCAAGGGAACAGGCCTGGCGGCTTCTGGGCCCTTTGCCCTCCCGAGTCACAAGGCAAGGCGCAAGTACCTTCTTCTCCTCTTCGAGGGTGTTCAGCTCCTGCTGCAGCAGCTCCACCACCTGCGTTCGCCCCAGCAAGGCTGCCTCTTGCTCCTCCAGTTTTTGTTGCAACGCCCTCAGCTTCTGAGGCAAAGAGAAGAAAGAGGTTTCCCAGCCACAAACGTGGGCAGAAGAGAAAAGAGCTATATCCAGACCTCTATATCCAGACCTCCGGCACCCTCTTGCTAGCCTGGAAGGGAAAGCCATTCCGCTCCACTGGAGAGGGCCAGCGCCTCCCTCCCTCCCTCCCTGAAACCAAGGGTCTCCCTTCCGGAGCCGCTGCAAAGGAGGTACCTGTTGCATCTCCACTTCTCGGGCTGACGGGGCCATCAATGACTGCAGTTCAGCCTGGTGCTGGCGGTCCTGCTCCTCCAGCTGAGACGCCTTCTCCTGGGTTTCCTCTCGCACAGCAGCCAGCTGCCAGCAGAACGGAGAAGCCACAAAAGCCGTCAGCCGATGCTTCCCGCCCAGCCATTCCAAACAGTTTGCCGGAGGGGGGGGGGTCTGGAGCTCTGCTTTGTGAGTGGAGGCACCCACCCACCCATCTCAAGAAGACCAGCTGAAACCAAGAAGGCAGGCCGGCAGCTGGCCAGGATCCCTGCCATACCTGGGCCTGGGCTTCATGCAGGCTTCCAGTGGCTGCCTCCAGCCGCTGCTGGAGTTTCCCCATCGCTTCCTCTTGTTCCTGAAGCTGCCTTCGGAGGAGCTCTGCCTCCTCCGCTGGCGTGTCCTGGGGCCTTTGCTTGCTCTCCACCTAGCGGGATCAAGACGGAGGGATACTGAATAGAACTCACCTCCATCGGAAGAGGAGGAGGAGGAGTCGGAGTCGGACTGACCAACGGAGATCCGTGGCAGTTCCTTCCTACATGCCCCCTTTGTGCTCCTTGGAAAGGGCCCTCCAGTCAACCCTGGCAAAAACGCACGGGCTCCTTGGCTCCCATGGCTTTCTCCACAGAAAGGCTGCCCGGACAAAACAGGGTCTGATGCTTCCTTTGCCTCAAAGAGTAGGTCCTCTGCCCGATCCAGCACAGTCCCAGGCAACCTGAGAAACATCCAGTGCAAAAGGGCCCTGGGTCCTAAACCTGGACTCATCCTTCACCAGCACCGCACGGATTCCTGTGGCTTGAGATCTGAGGCTGCTGTGAGTTTTCCTCCAAGAGCAAGTTTCTGATTCTCAAACCAGAGGTGGCTGGACGGGGACCTAGGCAGAGACTTCCTGGGACTCAGCAAGGGCATTTAGGGCAATGTGCGGGTCCTGTAAGCTCCCCGGCCTCCCCAGGTGGAGAAAGGGCAGGTGCAGAAGCACCAGATCCAGGCAGGACCATTCAGATCCGCACAGGTTGTCTTGGGGGGGGGGCGACAACAAGTTCAACCTCTTCCAGCCAACACCGGATTCTGTCTGTGCAAGGCATTTGGTGCCCTTTCTTGAGGGCAGGGTTTGGATGGAGAACCTGTGGCTAGGGCTGCCCCCCTCCCCCTTGTGTGTGTGCCCAGGCAGGGCTGGCGGTGTTCGGCCCACCTGCGCCAGGTGTCTGGCGGGTCTCACCTGAGCCGGAGACCCCGGCTCCCCCAGCAGGCCACCGGCAGGCGATGCGGCCCCTCGTCCCGTCTGCTCCTCCAGGCGCTTGTTCAGAGAGGCCAGCTTAGCCTTGGCCTGCACCTTCAGCTTCAGCAGCTTGGCCTCGGCGGCCTGCCTTTCGTCCTGCAAGACAGAGTGTAACGTAAACGGAGAGTGAAGAAGCCTGTCACAAACACCAAACATAAACATCTTGAATATTAAGCTGAAAGGCCTAGACTATGCTGTAGATCTGAGAGCACGAAGGAATGTAAGCAAAGGCCGAAGATGCATTCCCTCCGAGAAGCAAGGGAACTCGGACTGGCCTAAAAGGACATGTGTGTTTTTCCCATGCTGTGAACAGAGAGACAGAAGACAGATTTTTCCTGAATGTTTTCTGCAACATGGACTAATGGACAATGTAGCTTTATAGGGGATAGTGAGGCTTCTGCCTCTGAAGCTTGCTCTAGTTTCCTTTAAAGTTAAGAAGGGAAATCATGTGTTACTATTTTCCAGTAAGACAATATTTCTGTGAAATCTCATCTCTTCAATAAAAGCTTACACTCATTATTCAAATGAAGGTGCCTGTGCTGAGTACTTGATGAAAACCTGTTTTAATAATCAAAGACAGCCAAGCCGGGGGATTATTGAAGGATCATCCACTTGGAACCAGGGCAATTAACACCTTCCAGATAGTAGTTCTGGATAAAGGAGCTCAAACCCCTTGAAGGTTCCATTGCACAGAGGGTGCAGAAGAGGGTCGAAGCCCACCCCGAGGCAAAGGAAGCTGCCCCAGAGCTTGTGAAAGACAGGGAAGCAGCTTTTCGCTTATGGACAGGGTGACTGTCCTCAAGACCCCCCCTCCTCCTTTGTCACCTTCCCCACCCCCACCCCCAAGGATGACAAGGGCGCTTCTTCCTTTTAAACAGGTCAATCTTTTATTTCAATGGGTTTAGCACTAACAGGCTCAGGTTGAGTAGAAGCCTCTTCTTTCCTTCAGGGGCTCTTTGTGAATCACATTCTTTTTCTAACAACAGCAGGTCCCTAACTGCTGGCATTTTCATATAAGGCACTGGTTCCCAACCTTCCTAATCTTGCGACCCTCTAATACAGTTTCTCATGCTGTCGTGACCCCCTTGCCCTGCTTGGAAAAGGCCACAAGCCCTCTTTGGCAGGCCACGGACTCAGGGGCCATAGAGAACTTCCCTCTACAAGCACCCCCTCAGCCAATCGCAGCCTCCGGTGCCATTGACTGACATCTCCTTCAACCTATCAACCTGTAGTTTACTCTTCCCCCCTTCCTCCTCCCCCCTCCAGACCCCAGCCGTTTGTGCCTTTTTCTTCACCGGCTCATGGCGCCCCCTGTGCAATGGTCGTTCGACCCCCAAAGGGGTCCCGACCCCCAGGTTGAGAACCACTGATATAAGGGGTACCTGGAGCTGGGCATCCTTCTGCTGGAGCTGGGCCTCCTTCTCCCGCACCAAGTCCTTCAGCTGCACCACCAGCCTCTCCATGTGGGCCAGCCGTTCCAACACATCCTCAGCTGCCTCCTCTCCGTCCGGCTGGCTGGCTTCCATGTCTGGTTCCTGCAAAACAGGGACTTATGGCAGGCAAGACGCATAAAGAGAGCAGGCAGAGTGGTGGTGGTGGTGGTGGTGGTAGTAGTGAGCAGGGCTTCGCACACAGCATAAGGCACCTGAAGGCCTGACCACTCCCGGAATCAGAAGACGGGCGCATGAAATAAAGGCAGGGGAGGCCCAGTTGAGAGACTTCGCCTTGTGCTGCACCAAACAAGGGGTGCCTTTGGGTGCGCGAAGGAGCCATCTCAGATCAGGGAGCACAGACCGCCCTTCCATAGGGTTTCCATGAGAGATGGGCACAAACCGCTGGTTCAGTGCGGTTCGTTTCCTGGCAGAATAGCTGGTGCACAGTTGGGCGCCCCGCATCCTCCAGCCCAGGGTGCTGCTGCTGAGTAGGTGCCTGTTGGAAGGGATTGGGGGGGGGAGGCAAATGCATGCCAGCTGTTCTGCCAGGAAACGAACCACACCGAACCAGGGGCTCATGCCCATCTCTATTTTCGATCCTTGTCTTTCTGGAAATCGATTTACAGATCTAGCTGCAAACGGGCCTCTGTCCCCAAGGAAGAGACGGGGATCCTGTAGCATTGGTGTTGCCTGTGTGAGACTGGTGTACCTGGTGCTATTAGGCCGGGACCTGATGTCACCTCTGGAATGAGGAAACATGTTTCACACACACACACACACACACACACACACAC
>JAHTLZ010000246.1:663831-684360 GCA_023846285.1 Phrynocephalus versicolor
CCCCCCCCCCCCCGTTGAGCTTTATTGACTCATTTCAAGCCTGTGGAAGAAAGGGGGGTTATCATTGACCCAAACAAAGACGAGGTCAGCGCTGCTCACTTTGCAGGATGTCAGTGGCAGCAAGTGCAAGACGACAGCCAAGGAGTTCACCGGCCAGGTCTTCAGCAGGATTGATGTCAACGTCAATGGTGAAAAACCTGGCAGCTCCTTCTTCCTGCTCCTGGCTGTCTCTCCTTTGGACCCCAGAGGGCTGCTGGGTTGAAAATCAGGCCAAGAAAGTTATTTTTAAGCCAAAATGATCTCTGGCCTTTCTCGGGTCACCAGCTGGAGGCTGACTCAGCCTTCCATCCTTCCGGGAGTCAGTAAAATAAGTACCCTTGACCAAGAAGGTGGGGAGTGAGGTTCTTCTTTGCATAAATATGTTGTAAACCACCCAGAGAATGCTCTAGCACTGGGGTGGTGGCGGTGATGGTGGTGTATAAGTCAAAACAACAACAATATAGTAGGACAGTGGGATCTGTGGAAGGTTGGTTCCTATCCAGCCAGCCCCTGCCCCTCCCTGTGGATGGGGTAAAATGCAGAAATAGAGAACCCTCTGTATTGCATGGTGTCTGGCACTCCATTCTGGTGAATACAGCATGGAAATGCCAACCCGGTCTGAATCCTGATCTGATCCAGCTACAGGGCTCTGCTTAGCTTCATTACCCAGTGCCTGGACCAGTCTGAGTGAAAGAAGCAAAGGAGGAAGGAGGCTTACACTGATGCTTCCAGAATGGCTGTGCTAACTCCTTGCTTGGGACTGGCAGGGGAAGGGAGGCCATATGGGTCCAAGAAGCAGAGGGAAGTGGCAGGAGGCATCTCCCTCACTTGCCCTGCAGCAGCTCGGTGAAAACAGATTAGTAGTTTTGCTGTTTCACTGTGATTTGGCTCAGATGGACGCAATGAGGTCTCTGCTATTTCATGGGAAAGTTGATAGATGGGACAAGAGGATGCTTATGCCTTCCCAGGAAGCTGCTGGCTTTTTCCTTCTGGTGAGGGAGCTTTATAAATAAGATAAGAAGACTTTGAGACAGTTGGCAGTCTTTATATACATGTTGCATTGTGGGAGTGAAGGATGGAGTCAACTGGCTAGGCTGCTTATATAGCCAGCCCTGCAGCGGACAACCAATCTGGAGGTGGATCCAGAGTGGATGTAGATAGAGTACAAACAAACAACCAATCAGGAGGCGGCTCCAGGTGAAACACAACCGACCGACCAATCAGGAGGTGGATCCAGAGTTAATGTAGATGAAGTATAAGCAACCAATCAGGAGGTGGATTGAGGCTCAATGTAATGAGGTGGACCTGAGTGAGAACTATACCCTTTTATTGTCAATACACAATACAGTTTGCAGTTAAAGCAACCACTGCCCAGGTATAAGGCATGTTGTTTCCCCAACACACACAGACATACAGACACATATACACACACTTGTGCAGAATTGCATCTGTGAGTTATGACCAGACTAAAGTTTATTCTGGGTTAATGCAAACTTTTCTATGCCACACTTGCCATTTAGATTGCTAATACAATTCAAAAGAAATGCTTCATTCCGTTACCCCATGTCCACTTTGTACCACAACAAACTATATTGCATAATGTCTGTGAAGATTCTCAGTCATCCAGGTGAGTTTATCTGGAAGTTGAGTCATGGCTACTGGACTTCTTTCCAGTAGCCATGACTCAACTTCCAGATATATTGCATAATATATTTTGTTGTGGTCACGGTTTGGTTGCTGTTCCTGCGACCCCAAGGTCACACTTTATTGTTACGAAACTTATGTGACCTCATGGGGTAATGATGCATCAAAGTGCATTCTTGTTTCGTTGTACTGTGGCACATTTTAATAAAAAAAATGATAGGTACATTGGTATATCAATTTTCATTTGCCATTTTTCAATCTTCAATTACTTTATTTTTTGCTTACTTCCTTGCTGAGTGGCTTTCCGTATTGGGATTTCACTGTTATGTGGGTGTTCAATAATATGCCACTAGATGGCCCTAACTGTTTTGAAATTTGGGTGCAGTCTGTCATTCCTCCATGGCATTGAGAAGACTGCAATTTATGAACAGTCGCCTCAGAAAAGACTATTACTTCCTGCCTTCCGCCTCCCGGGTTGAAGTACTTTCACACAGAAAATCTACCCATCGCTGCTGTTCTGCATAATACATTGCAGCTATGCCATCTCATCACCTGTTTTGATGCCTTCTCCCTTCCCCTCCTGTTGTAATGGTCTGAAAAAAAGCTTTAACAGCCTGTAGTACTAACTAATATGGAGCGTTTTTCTTTCAAAGAAAAAAGTTTGAAGTCTAACGAGCTGACAATTCGAGGCTGGCTCTGACAGCTGGTGCTCCTCTGTCTTTCTTCCATCACCTCATCCTCCCTTATCCTTCTCTCCCATTTGGCTACAGGCACCGTCAATAATCCAATAGCTTTCCACTATTGACTCCTCCCTCACGATCTGAACCTTCCTCCTGATAAGAACAGGTGGTTCCTCAAAAATTGCCACGCAGAGAGTTAGTTCATTTAGTTTATTAGACAGACATAGAAACCCACAATTATAGATATTATACAGCAAGTATATAGCAAGCAAGTAATATACAGACCACAGGTATTAGTAGGAGTTCCAGCACAGCTTAAATTGATCCATTGCACAGATCAAATCCTGCTGGTCTGGACTCCCTCCAAATGGTCTCTCATCATTTTTATACCGCTTTTCTATGACCGCAACTTGCGCATTTTACACGTGTTGTTCCTCTCACGTTTTCTTAGCTCATACACAGTTGGCCGTCAAAAGCCAGAATGACCTGACCTTCGGCTTGCCTCCCACTTCCTAGCTAACCACAAAATATTTGCTGCTCTTCAGGAGACTGGCACCCCCACACTTATCTTTTGCGGTCATGCCAATCCCTTAGTTGGGTCAATGAGACCTCCTGTTTTCTCAGTGCATCTGATAAGCGCATAATGCTTATAATAACTTTGACTTTCCTTATAATTTCTTATCACTCCTATCACTCCTGTCACTTGCCCCTTTTACATCGGTCCACTCTATCAACTCTCTGTCAGTTTCCCCTTCTGCTTCTCCGGCCTTCTCTTCCCTCTTCACTTTGGTCATGGTCTGCAGAGGGCACACTCCTGACATCCTTCCAATGCCTTATCTGTTCTTTCCCTTTTCAAGGGAAAGGAGGTCACTCTGGATCACGCTAAGCAGGTTCACTTGAGGTACAGCGTGGTTGGTCACTACATGTGCAGCAGGGCAGTTGAGGGCAGGAAATTTTTAAGGTCACTCCTTCAGAGGGGTGCCGTGGGTCGGAGGGGCGTTCCGACACATGGCAGCTACCAGAAGGTGAGGGTTTGATGTTGCAGAGTTGCTTGGCCACTGGCTATGATGCTCGGGGAGTATGTCCTGGTGGGGCCTGGCTTTCCTCTGCCCCATCTCAGAGCAGCACCAAAGGGCCAACGGAGGCAAACACCTCCCTGTTTTCCTGTTGGCCCTCCTGTCAGCGGCTAGGCTGGATGCCACCAGGCAGAGGGGAGGGGGAGGGTGATTAAAACCCCTGACACGTTGTCCACCCGTTCCAAGAGAGAGAGAACGGCACATCGGAAGGAGGTGCAGGCTGTTTTTCCCGGCAGGGAACCCATTGCCATCCGAACGGCCGGGAGGAATGCACAGAGAATGACGGCACGAGAAAACAAAACAAGTCCCAAAACGTGATCCAGTTGCATAATCTGTGACGCAGCCAGCTAGGACAACCTGACATTTGGCAGGAGGTGATGCAAGGAGGAAGAAGCTCCCCCTGGGTGGAGGGGGGGCTCTGTTTGCCTTGGGCCCATGATCAGAGCAGCCCTAGGCAGTAGGCACTGCCATGAACGCCAAGGTCTACAGCCTTGGCCCTTTGCGACTTGCAAGGCGAATACGTCAGCCCTGGGCGGTATATCGTTTGACCTGGCCAAAATAGGGAGATGTACCTCTCTATTGAACAGTTTCTGGATTCCTGAAGCCATAAGAACCTAAGAAGAGCCCTGCTGGATCAGGCCAAAGGCCCATCTAGTCCAGCTTCCTGTATCTCACAGTGGCCCCACCAGATGCCCTTGGGAGCGCACGAGACTAGATATCTGTCTCCTGATCCCACTCCCCTGCATCTGGCCCTTGAAGGACCCTGGTCTTAAGCCTGGAGATTACACATCTCCATCATGGTTTGTGAACCTGGGATGGACTTTTCCTCCAGCCAAACCCTAATGAATGACATCAGTCAGCTAGGAAGCCTTGCACTCAGTGACGTACGCAGAGAGGCAGAGCCGGTGACTGAGAGAGGCTCAGAGTGTCTATGTCAAATGTGCATCCCATGCTTTGGGTGCCACCCTGCCCCTCCCAGGTCAAAATAGAGGGAAAGTATTGTTTTTTTAAAAAATACAAAAGTGGAACAAGTTAGGCTACTAGAAAATTCACAAAAACATTGCTAATATTTCAGGGGTGAAACCCCCTCCCTCAGAGTAGTTCCAATAGGTTATAACATGGCAAAAGATGGATTTGCCAGGAGTTATTTCTTAGATGTAAGGTCCTTGGCAAGATGGAGAAAAAGCCAGGCAATTTCTTAGTTGGGGCTCGAAGCTTGGATGTTCTTAGGCTGCATTCGAAGTGAAGGATTTATTTATTTTTTTTAAAAATTCCCTGTGAATCTTGGAGGGGCAGCAGAGAATGCAAGGACTAAAATGCAAGTAGAAAGGGGCAAGCGTGCGGCTGAAGGAACTGCACTTTGTACATGCTCAGAGGCTTCCCGCATGCTGTTTGACAGAGCTCGGGATTAAACCTCCCTCCTCCTGCCTTCGGGAAGGTGAGGGTTCCTGCATGGTAGGGGGTTGGACTAGATGGCCCTTGGAGGTCTCTTCCAACTCTATGATTCTATGATTCTCTTTGGTTTTCGCGTTGGCCTCTTCCACCCCAGGTCCACTTTGGCCCAGAGCAACAACAAAGAGCAAAACATTGCCCAGCCCTTGCCCGGGACAACGCTCTGCTGCCACCGGGGTCACGGCCACGGTCCCATGCCAAGGCAGCTGACCGAGGATCAACCCCGGGGGTGGGGGGTGGGGGTGGGGGCAGATGCAGAGGCAGTGGGGAGGGGGCTTGTTTGTATACTAGGTTTGGGTGGTGGTGGTGGAGGAGGGGGGGGGAGATCTTCCCTTGCAAGGATGCAGGAAGACTGTCGTATTAATGGTTTGCTCAGGGGGCCTGTTTGCAAAGGAGTTTGGCCCCGGGTCGGTTAACCAGTGACTTATTGCCCCCAATTTCAGCTCCTGTTCCCTCTGGTTCTCCTTGCATCAGCTCCGGGGCTATAAAGACCAGGGAGCCTTGGTCTTGGGAGGGCTGAGCCATTCATTCCCCTCCTTTGGTTTCCTCGCAGCCCCCCCAAAATGAAGGTGGTGAACCTGGTGAGTGACACCCAGTTGCTTCTTGAGGGGCCGGGGGGTGGGGGCAAAAAGAGGGAGGGAGGCGATGGATCAGGGCTCCAGGAGGGGGAAGGGGAGGCCAAGATTCTTACCTGGATCAAAAGGATCTCTGAGCTCATCACAACAGCCTAGACCCCTGCAGAGCTGAGGATCCAGAGAGCAGCGGAAGACTGCCGCCCAGGAGTGTTTGTAGCCTCCCAAAAAGGTAGCATTGCTGCGAGTAAAAACAAACAAACCAATCTTCTCCCCAGAGCAGAGTATTTACTTTTCAGAGCAAAAAGCTGGCCTTGGGGGTATTATCAGTTACCCCCTTTTTCCAGCATCCTTTGGGTGGGTTTTCCAAATGGAACAGACCTGAAGGCTGGCAGAAGGGTGAATTTTGCACCCTGCATATTGAAGCGGGGGTGGAATAAACAAATAAAATTGCCAAGCTCGGGTTAAAATGAGGACAATCCCAGGTGCAATTGTTACTACAAATTGTGTGTGTTCTGTTCTGTGCTGTCCCATCAGAGCTGACTTATAGGGGACCTTCATAGGTTGCAGAGAAGGGAGGGCTCCAGCAGCAACCAGGTAACTCGTTTGTTGATGCATAATGTTTAGTAGTTTCAACCTGAACGGAAGAAAGTGCCAGGCGAGGGGGCAGAACTTAACTGGCCTGTTCCTCCAGGATCCCCCCCCCCTCTGCTCACAGATCCACTTTCCACAGGGATTTGACCCTTCGGAGATTTACCGGCCAGGCCTCGAAGTGGGGAACGGGAAGGCAAAGGAGGCATTCAGGAATTTTAAGGTGAGTAGAGAGCAAGGCTGCCCTTTCCCACCCAGGTTTCCCAATTAGAGATGGGCACGAAACGAACAAGTTTCCGTTTCCGTTTCCGCTTTTTCATTTTGTTACGTAAAGAAACGACAAACGAATTTTGTCTCTAAAATGAAACGAAATGAACAGAAACACCAGAAATTTTGTCGTCCGTTTCATTTTCGTTACAGCAATACATTGAACTGCTTTAAATGCTAAAAAAAAATCACAAAAATAGAAATAAATGGTAACATAATGGTAATGAAATGAACGAAAACGAAAACGATTTTTTTGTAAAAATTCACGAAAAACGGAAACGAACCGAAACGAACCCCCCTGAATGACAAACGACAAACGAAACACCATTTTTATGATTCGTGCCCATCTCTATTCCCAATGGTGCCAGGGTCGCCTGGAGTGTGGACGGTGGCCCCCCTGCCGCCTTCTCTTTCCCTCTGTGTTAATAATGCGCACCTTCCTCCTTCACTTTGGTCCGGGTGACGTGCCTGGGCCCTGCAGAATCATCTCTGCTCTGGCCTCATTCCCGCAAGCCCTGGGAAAGAACGACTTCCCCGGCACAGGGCCAAGTTCATTCCGGAGCTCCTTGGCACCTCTGCTCTCGAACTGGCCCTGCCAAAAGAGCCAACATTCTCTGCCACCAGTGCCAGGGGCGTATCTGGAGAGGCAAAAGGGTACATCTGCCCCCGGTGCAGCAATCTGGGGGCGCCTGGAGGGGGATCAGCAGGAGGAGGAAGCACTGCACCCACCTGCCACCTCTCCCCTAAGGCTTGGTGTCAGCACTCCCTCCACCGCTGCACGCCAGGTGAGCAGTGAAGCAGGCAGGCAGGAGCAGGGTGGCTTCGACTCCCTCCTCCTCCTCTTCCTCACCTTGCTGGGAGAGGTGTAAGGGGCACGTGCACACCCACCTACCCATTTGCACGCACACACATGCACCCACCCCACACCCGCAGTGTTTGGTTGGGTGGTGTGATGTGGGGGGAGGAAGGTGGCAGGAAGGGTGCAAAAAAAAAAAAAAAAAGAACTTTGTCCCCAGTTGCTCCAAATCCTAGCTACGCCTCTGGCCACCACTTCTTATCCTGGGTCCTGAGAATTAAGCCTCTTTCCATCTGGAGGGCAGAGAGCTGAAGGCGGGGGAGATGCACTCACTAGGTTTTTTTTTCCAGGATGGGCCACTGATGGAGAGAGTCTACAACACTTACCTCCGGATGCACACCAACCAGACCGTGGAGTTTGTGCGGAAAAAGGTGGGTCTCCTGGAATGCCCGTTCCGTTGTCCTTCTGCTCAACATCTTTCTTTCTTTCTTTCTTTCTTTCTTTCTTTCTTTCTTTCTCTTTCTTTCTTTCTTTCTTTCTTTCTTTCTTTCTTTCTTTCTTTCTTTCCTTCCTTCCTTCCTTCCTTTCTTTGATTGATTCATAAAATCAGAGAGTCAGAAGAGACCTCAAGGGCCATCTAGTCCAACCCCCTGCCATGCGAGAACCCCATCACAATATTTCCGACAGATGGCCATCCAGCCTCTGCTTAAAAACCTCCCAAGAAGGAGGCTCCACCACCCTCCTTTGTGGCAACCAATTCATTGCCGAAATGACTTATTGACTGACTGAAAACATTTTAACTTACTTTTCTCCTTGTGTGGCTTATATTATTTAAAGACAATATTTAAAGCTATCAACAGTAAGTCTGGAAGTTGAATCATGGCAAATGGATTATTCAAGAAAAGAAACGAGGTCCAGTTGCCATGACTCAACTTCCAGATAACCTCAACTGGGTGACTGGGAATCTTCACAGATCTAAATACAGGAACTCTTTTCTGGCTCCCTCCCCAGACTTGTTTAAGCGGTCGTTAAAGACCTGGCTCTACAGGCAGGCATCTCCAGATCAGGGGACAGCATAAATCAGTGGCTATCTAGCTATAACCACCTGTCCTGCCGTCTTGCCACTTACTCTTATTCTTATTTCAATATGTAAGCTTATTTTAATTATTTTAAATACTCATGTGATGTTAATTGTGTTAATTTAGCTCAACTGAAGTTACTGTACATTTATTATTTCTGGTTGGTTGTGAACCGACCAGAGTGGCCCTATGCTACCAGACGGGTAGTATAGAAATTAAACAAATAAAATATATTTATTTATTTATTTAATTTATTTAAAAACTTATATCCCGCACCATCTTCCCAGATGGGAACTCTGGGCGGCGAACAAAGTTAAAAAGCATAAACGAGCAAATCTCGTTTAAGGAAGAGGGGAAAAAATTAACTAATCAGGTCTCCATAAGTCTCCATAAGAAGTTTACAAATACTAAAAAGTAACTTAAACGTACTTAAAAGGGGTACCTCAGCACCTCCCCCTCTTCACCACAACCATGCATCCCCTCTCTCCAGCTTTGCATGACTCCACTTGTTTTCATGACTGCAAAAGGAAATGGGAAGATGTGAGATTTTGAATATAAGAGTGTCAAAATAATTAAGGGGGGGTGTTAAAAAAAACAAGCCCTGGAAATGAACCTTGTGCTTTGAAAATGAAGTCTGTAACTACTGTTAACTAAAAGTCACTGCAAAACCATCAGATCCAAAAGGCAGTTCCTGGTGCAGCAACTGAGCCTGGAAGGAAACAAACGGCAGGGGGGGGGGGGAGGAATCTTGGTCCCCGAGCAAGTTAGCCCACCAGCAGTTTAGGTCCAATCCCAAACCTTTTAGAGACAGAGTGCCCAAACTGCGAATCAAAACCCACTAATTATTTGCAAAGTGCCAAGACAGCAATTTAACACTGCGCCACAAGAGGCTCGTGGCGCAGTGGTTAAATGTTCTGCACTGCAGCTAAAACTGTGCTCACAACCTGGGGGTTCAATTCCAGCTAGCCGGGTCAAGGTTCACTCTCAGCCTTCCATCCTTCTGAGGTCGGTAAAATTAGTACCCAGCTAATTGTAATGTATAGCCTGCATACTGTAATTACAAAACTGTAAACCACCCAGAGACTACTTGAAATGGTATGGGGTGGTACATAAGCAGAACACTTTTGCTTTAACCTGAGTCCAGGTGGCTGTGATGGGGCCATGTCGGGCACCTACAGAAAGGGCTCTTGGTGCCACCTTTGGCACCCATGCCATAGGTTTGCCAACACTGTACTAGACCCTTTATTTGACACCCTGTGTAACTTGCAAACTGAGTAGAAGCCAGTCAAAATAATAATTATACTTATTGTCATGGTAGCCGCTGGTCAGATTCTGATTTACAGGAACTGTATTTGTAGGAGCTGTAAAAGCAATAGAAATTTCTGTTATAAATTTTCCCATTGTGAATCAGGCCCCTGTAAATCATGGATCTGTCAAAAGCCCATTGTTTAAAGACTGGAGGGCACAAACAACCAAAACACATAAACATACGGAGGCTGGAAACACACCAAGGACACAACAACATCCCACGCCGTACATGACAGTGTACAGTGTGGAATGAAGAGCACCGATACCAGGGAGCACCTCTAACCCCAACCCTCAACCCCCCTCCCCTTAGAATAAGGAGTATGGAGCCTGCAATCGCCACCGGATGACCATCATGGAAGCCCTGGACCTCCTGGACAATGTGGTGGATGAGTCGGACCCAGACATCGATGTCCCCAACTCCTATCACGCCTACCAGACGGCAGAGGGCATCCGGAAGGCTCATCCTGACCAAGGTGAGGCTCAAGTCATCATTGCCTTCCTGGGGGAGAATTTGGAAGTCAGTTTTCTTCTGGGACGGGAACTGAAATGGGTGGCATTTCAATCTCTTGGTTCCAAATCGGGCTGCACCCTGACGCACTAACTTGGCTGCCTCCAAATCAAATCAGGGCACCCATCCAGATCCCTGTTCTTTAGACGGTGCACGTGTGGAAACTGAGCTTCTCCAGGGCTGAATCCTTACAGTCTGTACAGTCTGGGCCTTAAAACCCCACTTACATCTTCTTTTTTTGCTGCAGATTGGTTCCACCTGGTGGGGCTGATTCATGACATCGGGAAAATCCTGGCGCTGGCTGGAGAGCCACAGGTGAGGACCAGGGCGGCGGGGGGGGGGGATGTTCTGACTTCTTCAGGGGTGCCCAGAAAGCAGGAGGCACACTCCTGTCCCAACATCACCAGACAGAAGAAGATGTAGGATGCAGGGGGAGCCCAACCCATCTCCCCCTGTGGATCAGTGGCTCGTGGGTAGCTTAGCCAAAGAATAAATCAGTGTTGGTGAAACTATGGCACGGGTGCCAAAGGTGGCACTGGGAGCCCTTTCTGTGGGCACCCGACATCGCCCCTTCACAGCCACCTGCATTCAGGTTAAATGGCTGTATTGACACTTACTGAAAAAATAGTGGGTTTTGAATTGCAGTTTGGGCACTCGGTTTCTAAAAAGGTTCGCCATCACTGGTCTAAATGTCAATGAATAAAAATAAGCACAAAGCCAAGTGTTCTGTTATACAGTATACTGCCCCATATGGTTTAAAAGCACTCTCCGGGAGGTTTACAAGTAATTCTGTGGGCTACACATTCTGTCCCCCCCCTCCCAGTGAGCTGGGTACTTATTTTATTTTATTTTATTTATTTATTTATTTATTTATTAATATAGCTTGTATGCTGCCCACTACCCAAAAGTCTCTGGGTGGCTCACAATCAAAGTAAACAATTCAAATAATTAAAACATCAAATTGCAATAAAAATACAACAATAAAACATTTAAATACAATAAATACAATGTATTAAAATACCACACTAAAATCACCATCAGGACCCACAATAATCAGTTTTAAAACTTCTGGAACAGCATTGTTTTTACCTGGCACTGGAATGTCATCAATGTTGGCGCCAGGCGGGTCTCGCTTGGGAGGGCATTCCACAATCTGGGGGCAGCTGCCGAAAAGGCCCTGTTCCTACAAGCCATCCCTTTCACCTCCTTGAGGGATGGCTCTCTCAGGAGGGCTCCCTGGCTAGATCTTAATTGCCGGGTAGGTTCCTATGGAAGGAGGCGGTCCTTCAGGTATCTAGGTCCTAAGCCGTTTAGGGCTTTATATGTCAAAACAAGCACTTTGAATTGGGCTCAGGCAGCAACTGGTAACCAGTGAAGGTTATACAGAATCGGCGTGATGTGTTCCTTGGCGGCCATGCCACTCACCAGCCGTGCCGCACGATTCTGAACCAGTTGCAATCGCCGAACCGTCTTCAGAGGCAGCCCCACGTAAAGCACATTGCAGTAATCAATACGGGATGTTACCAGTGCATGCGTAACTGTTATGAGGCTCCGTTCATCCAGGTAGGGGCGCAGCTGATATATTTTCCATAGCTGGAGAAAGGCACCCCTGGCCACCGAGTCCACCTGGGCTTCCAGAGTTAGATCGGGGTCCAGGAGCACCCCCAAGCTACGGACCCTGTCCCTTAGGGGGAGTGCAACCCCATCCAGGACAGGGAAATGGCCCCTAACCTGTCCGGTGAAGCACCCACTAACAGCACTTCCGTCTTGTCTGGATTGAGTTTCAATTTATTAACCCTCATCCAGTCCATTATCTGGTCCAGACACGAGTTCAGAACAGAAACTGCCTCACCTGGATTGGTGGAAAATGAGAGGTAGAGCTGAGTATCGTCAGCATATTACTGACTCTTCAGGCCAAACCTCCTGATGACCTCTCCCAGCGGTTCCATGTAGATGTTAAACAGCATGGGGGATAGTATTGAGCCCTGTGGAACCCCATGACGTAAACACCATGGGGCAGAGCTACTATCTCCCAGCACCACCTTCTGAACACGGTCAGCCAGGAAGGAGCGGAACCACTGCAAGACAGTGCCTCCAACCCCCAACCTGGCCAGCCTATCCAGAAGGACACCATGGTCGATGGTGTTGAAAGCCGCTGAGAGGTCCAGGAGTATCAACAGGGTTGCACTCCCCCTGTCTCTCTCCCGGCAAAGGTCCATCGTACAGGGTGACCAAGGCAGTCTCTGTTCCAAAACCCGGCCTGAAACCAGATTGAAATGGATCCAGAAAATTATACCACTGGCCTCGGAAGGATAGCTGGGATCGAATGCCAGGTTGTGAGCACAGTTACAGCTGCAGGACAGCAATTTAATCCCTAGTATTAAACGGCAACTAAGATTAGAGCTGGTTCATTTGAAATTTAGGAAGTAGCTTTATCACGAGTCAGAACCATGACCCCTGTAGACCAGTCCAATTGGCCATGACCAATGGCCAGTAGCGGTCTCAAGTTCTCTCGCCTGATTCTGGAGAGATTATGGGCAGGCCTGGCTCTGCCGAGCAACCAGATCCAGCCAGGACGAAAGTGTGCCAGCCAGAACCAGATTAGTGCTGACTGAGCAGAGAGCAATGGGTCTGAGTGCTGCCTGACCTCCGGCTGTGGGTCTCCCCTTCTTCCTACAGTGGGCTGTGGTGGGAGACACCTTCCCCGTGGGATGCAAGGTCCAGGAGTCGGTCGTCCTTTGGAACTCCACTTTCCACAACAATCCCGATGCGAAGAACCCCTTGTACAAGTAAGCCAGGACTTCCTCCCCCCCCCCACCATCCCATCCATCCCGTTTCCCCACACACC
Organism: Phrynocephalus versicolor; assembly: GCA_023846285.1. Taxonomy (NCBI): domain Eukaryota; kingdom Metazoa; phylum Chordata; class Lepidosauria; order Squamata; family Agamidae; genus Phrynocephalus; species Phrynocephalus versicolor. The sequence goes on from JAHTLZ010000246.1 coordinate 676,692, forward strand.
CCCTTTCTGGTTTTGCTGCTGTTGCCACCAGGCTGGCCAAAGTCAGGGCCCAGTCCTAGAGGGGGGGGTGCTTCTTTTCCAAACAAAGAAGGCAGAACACACAACAAGAGAGTAGAACCAAGAGGTTGGAAGGGTATCTGCGATGGACGTCACCTCCCAGAATTCCCCCAGTGGCCACCATGGCCACTTTTAGTGGCCCAATGGCATCCCAATCCAGCTTCCAAAGGAAGAAAGGACTGGACCCTGAGAAGGGTTCCTCTTTCGTTTACTACGTCTTAGAAGTAGCCACACAATTCTCCCTACAAGGTCTTGGCTCTTCCCGGAGGTGGGCTCCCGTCGGCAGGCATTCCTGCCGTACACGCTGCCACCAAGCTTCTAATCCTCCACCATGCAGTAAGCATGAGCCGGGCTACCACATTTCTTCTGCCCTGGGGTAAAGTCAACCCAGGCCAAGTCAGGAAAAAGAACCTGAGCACCTCCCCTATGAGGAAAGGCTAAAACATTTGGGGCTCTTTAGTCTGGAAAAAAGGCGCCTGAGGGGGATATGATTGAGACATACAAAATAATGCAGGGCATGAGTAAAGCAGATAGAGGGAAGCTCTTCTCTCTCTCACAAAATACCAGAACTAAGGGACATACACTCAAATTGTGGGCTGGGAGAGTGAGAACAGACAAAAGAAAATATTTTTTTACCCAGCGCATTGTTAGTCTATGGAACTCCCTGCCACAGGAGGTGGTGATGGCATCTGGCCTGGATGCCTTCAAAAGGGGATTGGACAGATTCCTGGAGGAAAAGTCCGTCACAGGTTACAAACCATGATGGAGATATGTGTCATCTCCAGGCTTAAAACCAGGGTACATCAAGGACCAGATGCAGGGGAGTGGTATCAGGAGACAGAGATCTAGTCTCGTGCACTCCCAGAGGCATCTGGTGGGGCCACTGTGAGATCCAGGAAGATGGACTAGATGGGCCTTTGGCCTGATCCAACAGGGCTCTTCTTATGTTCTTATGAGCTCCAGTCTGGAGCGTGCATGATGACACTACCTTCTCCTTTGCCTCCTCCTCCTCCTCAGCACCAAGTATGGGATCTACCAGCCCAACTGTGGCTTGGAGAACGTCTTGATGTCATGGGGCCATGACGGTAAGCTCGCCCAGAACTGCGCCCGGGGCCAGAGGGGGAAGCCCCACAGAGAAGACCAGAGTGCTTTCCTCTCACTTGAGACTGCTCTTTCACAACTGGCATTTCTTGTAAACCCACATTAGAAATATTAAGGTGAGGTTGGATTAAGGGATTGGATAGCAAAGAAAGACTAAGGTAAAAGAAAAAATGCAGAAAAATGTATTTTCACTGGGTATTACCAGACGGAACAAGCATAGAATGGTTTCTGTCTCCCTCTACTGGCCAGTTCTGGTAACTACACCATGAAAACACATATTTCTAGGGTTTTTTTTTCTTTAAATATTTTTAATATTTTCAGACTGCAGAAAACTGGAATTGTGGATTCTGATCCCATAGGAACAGCGGCCCTATTGTACAGGAAAAGCAAAGTGTTCTGCTTATATATCGCCCTATAGCACTTCAAGCACTCTCTGGGCGGATTGCAATTTAATTATGGAGGCTATACATTCCCCCCTCCCCCCAGCAAGCTGTGTACTCATTGAGCCCCAGGTTGTGAGCACAGTTTTAGCTGCAGTACTGGCATTTAACCACTGTACCACGAGGCTCTTTAAAATAAATAAATAAATAAATACAGTAAATAAATAAATAAATAAATACAGTAAATAAATAAATAAATAAATAAATAAATAAAGTCACCAAGAAACAACTTGAAAAAATGACTCGATATCAGGATGTGAAAATTGAACTTCAGAGACTCTGGCATAAACTGGTACAGGTGGTCCTAGTGGTAATTGGCACGCTGGGTGCAGTGCCTAAAGAGCTAAGCAAGTATTTAGAAGAAATTGGAGTTGACAAAGTCACCATCAGTCAGATGCAGAAAGCCACTTTACTGGGATCTGCTTGCATAATTCTCCGATACATCACTGAGTCCTAAACGCTTGGGAAGCGTTCGACTAGTGATTGGTAATACAAAATCCAGCGTAGATAGCTGTGTGGTTAATGATGATGATGATGATGGTGATGGTGATGATGATAATAAACAAACAAACAAACACTTAAAATACCTATGAAATGCAGAAAGCTGGAGTGTTTAAGTCACATCCTGAGAAATGTAAAGACAAAGTAGTAGGTGATGAGCATTCAAAATCCTAAAATGATTGCAGGCGAGTGGGGAAGGAAAGAAAACTATTGCCTGAAAACCCTGGGAGGTAATTTTGCTGCAACACAGCATCTTTGCTTAGAGGTCCTGCATCAAGAGTCCAACTTGAGTTGAGAAAGCTAAGAGAGGAAGGGTATTATAGTCAGCAATACTACAGACTGTTTGCTCTCAGTTTTCCGCCACCCCGTTGAAAATCCAGTTTCTCTGTTCCAGGGAGTCTTCTTCTACTAAGGAAAGAAATCCCATACATACTGTATATATGGAAACCTGGGGGAAGTTAATTTTGAGGCGACAACTTCCAGAAATTTCCAGCAGAAAGGCTAGTTGCTGGGTGGGTAGCTCAGGAACGCCACTCTCCCGGCTCCGCACTTAAGGACTCAGGTCCACCATGGCTTCGGAGGTCTTCTGGGATTCCTAGACACCAACATTGGTGTCAGCCCAGGGACCGGCAGCCTGCGACTCACGCCTTTCTCTCGTTCCCTCCACTTTCCAGAGTACATGTACCAAGTGATGAAGCACAATAAATTCGCCCTCCCTCAAGAGGTAAGCGAACCCCAACGTTTGGGGAAGACTGGAAAATTCAGGTGCTCCAGCTGACCCCCTCGACCTGTCCCTGGTGAAAAACTAAACAGAAGAGAAGGCACAGGATTCTTCCCTCACCCTACCTGGAGTTTCCTCCCTCTTCTTCCACGGGAGGGGACACACTGGATCTCATTTATCAGCTTGGTCTTTTATTTTTAAATTTCATGATGCACGATCAGTTTAAAATGCCAGGATATGTGTTTATTTTCACTTCACAGTTCCCTAAAAGGGAACGGCAAGGCTTGGGTGGTAGGAGTCAAAACTCAGAGAGACAACCTGGTGCCAAACTGTTCAGGGCATGCTGCTCTCTCTCTTTCTCTCTCTCTTGTGCTTGTGGCCAAGGCTTCATTCCGCCCATCTCTAGAGCCAGTCCTGGGCAGGGGCACTGGAGATCGCAGGGGGAAGATGGAGCAGTGGGGAGGGTCGCCGGGCAATAGATATAATCGCCATCGAGGGAGGGAAAGGCAGGCCCAGGAGGAGAGGAACCCGCCCACCACAGGGCTGGCTGCCCAACCTCCTGGTGTCATCTTTCCTTCTTGCAGGCTTACTATGTGATTCGGTTCCACTCCTTTTACCCCTGGCACACGGGCGGGGACTACATGCACCTCTGCAATGAAGAAGACCTCAAGATGCTTCCGTGGGTGAAAGAGTTCAAGTAAGCAAGCCGCCTCTCGAGTCAACCAGGATGGCTGAGGGGCTGGAGGAAATGTCTTATGAGGAACGGCTTAGGGAGCTGGGAATGCTTAGCCTTTCAAAAAGAAGACTGAGAGGGGATATGATAGCTATGTTTAAATATTTGAAAGGATGTCATACTGAAGAGGGAACAGGTTTGTTTTCCATGGCTTCAGAGACTAGGACTCGGGGCAATGGTTTCAGACTACAGGAAAAGAGATTCCATTTGAACATTAGGAAGAACTTCCTGACGGTTAGAGCTGTTTGGCAGTGGGATAAGATGCTGCCCCAAAGGAGGGTGGTGGAGTCTCCTTCTTTGGAGGTTTTTAAGCAGAGGCTGGATGGCCATCTGTCGGAAATATTGTGATGGGGGTTCCTGCATGGCAGGGGGTCGGACTAGATGGCCCTTGAGGTCTCTTCCAACTCTATGGTTCTATGATTCTTGAAGGGAACAGAAAGGCAGGGAAGGGAAGGTGGGTGGCACCAAGCAGGCAGGTTGTGGGTGGTTTCAATTCACATTTTATGAGTCACCTCCGAAATGATGCACAAACAGCTGGTGCCTGGATTGTTTCCCCGGATTGCATTTTTTTAAATTTCCCGGGGAAAGAATTTGACCTTTTTATAGCACCCTGTTCCAAAAAATCAGGAATCATCATTGCAGGCGGCTTGCATTTTGTTTCTCGCGTGCCATTATTCATTCCCCTTCTCTTTGCAGCAAGTTTGACCTCTACACGAAGGGCGACGGCCTCCCCGAACCCAAGGAGCTGAAACCGTATTACCAAAGCCTCGTAGACAAGTACTGCCCGGGCCAGCTGTGCTGGTGAGGGACTGGACCGGCCTCGCTTCGGATGTCCCAGCCTGGCCTTGTGGGTGGCCCTTCTTGCCAGGAGGGGCATTGAGGACACAGCCCACCGGCTCTGCGACATGGCTGGAAGAGAGGAGGTGCTGCGGCCGAACCCTAGAGGAAGGGGCTGCCTCCCCTCCTGATCTGCTGCCTCCCCCCCCCCCAGGTTTTATATCAAGCTGCTTCAGGGTTGCCCTGGCACCAGATCGGACAATGGAATCTACTGGAAACGAAGGTTGCTTCTTAAATGCCGCTACTCAGTCTTGCTACACTTCAGCTGTGCATCTGTGAGACACGGGGTAGGGAGGGATCATTGCACGCTGATTCGCTCTTCAAAGCAAAACACCGCCACTTGTCATTATAAATAATATCCAAAACGCATGAAGATGTTTTGCTCCACCCCAGTTGTCCTGACTTATCACGCCGACTCGGGCGCCACCTTCTGATCTCTCGCCTACACCCATGTGTTCTAGGTAAGCTATGAGGACAAACTTTCGTGAGCAAGCCTGGAGCGGGACCCTCGTTTCCTGGGAGTTGGCTCCGATCCTGCTCCAAAGGCTGGGGAGGGTGGGCGGGGGACAAAGCCAGGTTGCCAAGAGGCCGTGCTTGGCTTGCATAAGATCTTTCCAAAACAGGACCATCATCTTCAAAGGAATGCCACCACCTTCAGATTAACCCAGGGCTCTCGTTTCTATGACGGAGCAGCGTTTTTTCCCCTTCTGCACAGCCACCAGGAATGGTCCAACCACCACCAAGTCTTGGGTCAGAGTTTACTCACAGCTATTGGCCGCCGATGGCAGGACCGCCTTCCTGCATCTGAGGGTAGGCCCCCACATGCCACGTGTTCAGGGGGAAGGGGTGCCTTTTGACACCATCTTGGTACTGAGTTCCCATCTTCACCACACTTTGCATTTCTGATCTTCTGGTCCATTGGGGCACCTGGTTGACTCCAGTGGCCAAAGAGCACAGGCTGGTCTGAAGAGCGGTCTGGACCTTGGTCTTGGGCTCTTGTCTTACTGGCAACAATCAAACTCATCAGGGGGAACCTGTTAACCACCACCCCCCATCATTAAATGCTGGAGGCATGTGTGTTGCAAAGGAAGGACTCTTGGCCTTCCACAGGTGACGTCTTTCTGGAAGTCTACCTGTGCCCAACTGAGGGAGGCCAGCACACCTAAAACACACACCCCAGAAGACACTTAAGGATTCTTCCTTCCTGCAAGTCTCATGAAAGCCCAACTGCGGCTGTGCCCTCCCGGGTTCCTTTAACCTGGCCCGGCCGTGTTAGGGCTGCTTGCGCAAAACTTCCCTCCGCACCACTGGTTCCAGAGGAAGCCTTCCCAGTACCTTCTGCACGATCCTCTCCCAACTGCCACTGGCACCACGGCAAAGATGCCACGGCTACAATTTGACTCCAGGACCACGGAAGCATGGCACAGAGGAGCAGTTGCACACCCACCCACCACAAAAAAGGTTCCAGCAGTCTATGACCTCAACCGTGCCTGTGTGTGTGTGTGTGTGTGTGTGTGTGTGTGGGAGAGAGAGAGAGAGAGAGAGAGAAGGGGAGGCAGGGGCAAGAGAGGACTCCTGACCTCAGACCATGGTGTCACAACTCAACAACCTGTGGGACACCGTGAGACACTGTGCTCTGAATGTTGGGTTGCTTCTCTCCCTCCTGCCCAAGTGGACACCATCTCATGGCCGCAGATGGAGTGTTTGCATCACCTGGGATTGTGGGTGAGAGGCTACTCACGCCACCCCTTTGCTGCTGGGACATCATAGAATCATGGAAAAACAGTTAGAAGGGGCCTCCAACACCAGCGAGTCCAACCCGCTGCTTGGTCCACAAGTGATCAAAGCAGGTCAGGCAGAAGGTGGCCAAATGGTCTCTTCAAGGCTGCCAGCCATGGGGCACCCATCACCTCCCAAGGTCATGGGTTCCACTGTCCTCCACCTCGAATGGTTAAGAAGGTTCTTCCCAAAACTTTGGTCCAAATCTGTGTCCCTGCAACTTCAAAGAACAGTCGAAGATGGGAGGGACCTAAAAGGCCGTCCAGTCCCACCCTCTGCTCCAGGCAGGAATCCAAATCAAAGGATTCCTGCCAGGTGGTGGTCAATGTTTCGCTTGAATGCCTCCAGATTTTGACCACTTGCCACCTCCTGAGGTCATGGGTTCCACTGACGTGCTCCTCTAACAATTAGGAAATTTTTCCTGATATTCAGCAGAAAATTGGGTTCTCTTAACTTGAGCCTTTTGTTGCGAGTCCTGCTTGAGCCCACTCATATGCGTCTTGCACCCTGGGCTGACTGAGGACAGATCCTGCCTCTCCTCTGTAGGACATAAGAAGAGCCCTGCTGGATCAGGCCAAGGGCCCATCTAGTCCAGCTTCCTGGATCTCACAGTGGCCCCACCAGATGCCTCTGGGAGCGCACGAGACTAGATCTCTGTCTCCTGATCCCACTCCCCTGCATCTGGTGCTTGAAGGACCCTGGTTTTAAGCCTGGAGATGACACATCTCCCTCATGGTTTGTAACCTGTGATGGACTTCTCCTCCAGGAATCTGTCCAATCCCCTTTTGAAGGCATCCAGGCCAGATGCCATCACCACCTCCTGTGGCAGGAAGCTCCAAGTTCTCACCTGTTAAACGAGTTCTGTTGCATGGCCACCTCTTCCCCCTTCTTGACTCTGCTCCCCAGACCCACAACTGACACAGGCACAGCCAATGGAATGTAAAGGCTTTATTTAGAAAACTAGAGAGGCCGCTCTCTCTGGTCCTGGCTCTGAGCGGCTTTGCGCCGCTCCCTCGGAAGGGTCCCGCAGGAGAGGCCCCCAACCCCCAGGCAACGACAGTGCAGTCCCACCGCCACTCCCTCGCATGGGACGATGCTGCGCCCTCAAGGGCAGGCGCTCCCCTCCCCTCCCCAAGCAGCGAGGCACCGCAGAGATCAAGGCAAGAGCAGGAAGGCAGGAGAAACACGAGGGCCGAGGGGAAGCAACGGCCGGGAGCACGGCCCTCCTGTTCCTGTTCCCGACGGCCCTAAAGGGAGACCCCGCTTATCCCAGGCTCTGCAATGGAGGAATGAGGGCCGTGGGCCTTTTTTGGGAAGAGGCTCTCCTAGGCCACCCCCCCACCCAGGCGTGGACACGAGGACCTCGGCGGTTGATGGCCAGCAAGGTCCACCTAGACTGGGTCAGGAAAGGCTGAAACGAGGAATTCTGGGGCCCAACCGTCCGTAAACAGGTGGGGAGCCCCAGATGGAGAGCTAGAGAGCAAGAAGGGCTGCCAGCTT
>JAHTLZ010000246.1:684370-696845 GCA_023846285.1 Phrynocephalus versicolor
TGTGTGTGTGTGTGTGTGTGTGTGTGTGTGTGTGTGTGTGTGTGTGTGTGTGTGTGTAATCCTTGGAAGAGAGCCCAGATCAGCCCCCTCAGTCGTAACGTTGTCAGGAGGAGGAGGAGGAGGAGGAGGAGGAGGAGGAGGCAGAACAAAGGAACAGCTTCCTGGGATGAAGAGGTGGGTGGGTGGGTGGATGCTGAGCAAGGGGAGGGGGCCGTTCACACGGACCGGGGTGAGGCATGAGCAAAGGGGGCTGTGCGGTCAAGAGCAAGGAGACCCCTGCGAGAGGGTCCACTGGCCCCTTTCCCACCAGCCCCTTCTGCAAGCAATCAGTGTCCTCCTGGTCACCACGGCCTTGATCAGAGGAGAACCAGTCCTGGCTTAGCCACGGCCGAGGTTGAGCCCAGAAGGATGCACCACCTCGTTCGGAGCCCAGAAGACAGGAAGGCGGGGAGGCCACTATTTCTTCTTCTTGACGTTCCTCAGCCCGTCCGCTGGGGGGTCGGACGCCCCTCGGGCTTTTTCCGCCTCTTCCTTCCTCCGTACCTGCCCGTTCTTCTCGCTGCCCCCAGCCGGGTCCCCTCCGCCCCTGGGGTCGGCCGCAGCATCCGCCCGCCTGCCGCCCTTGGCCTTCCCGCCGCCCGAGGCGCCTCCTCCTCCTCCTCCTCCTCCTCCCAGCAGCAGCCAGCTCCCCAACCCTCGCAGGAGGGCGATGGCAGCCGCCGTGAAGTAGAGGGTCCAGATGACGGCAGGGCCAGTGTGAGGGTGGAGGAACGCCCGCACGCGTTGCAGGGCCGCCGGCAGGAAGGAATCGGGGGCCCGTGTCGGGGGCGCTTTGTCCTAGGAAGGAGAGGCAAGAAGAGGCCGTGAGACCCCCCCTGTTCAGACACCGGGAGTCCTCCATGATGGGAGGGAAACCTTCCGATGCTGATGCTGCACCCCACCCCAGAAAACTCAGGCCTGCAGCTCCCAGGTTTGTCCCTGAGCCCCATTGCCCAGGATTTGGCCAGGACTGCACCTTCACAGGTAATCTGGCCACAATGATTCACCACTCAGTTGCCCCTTGGCTGGACTACTGTAGCTTGCTCTCTCTGGGGCTGCCTTTTAAGACAGCTCAGCATCATCCGTGGGGGCAAAATGGAGCTGTCAGGCGAAGGAGAGGGGCCAGTGAGAGGGAGCCTAAAACATGCCCAGGCTACAACACCAAGGAGGGAGTGGCCTCCCAGGCGAGATGGGCAGTATATAAATAAATAAAAACTGCACTGGCTACCAGTCTGTTTTTGCGGGGCCCATTCCAAGTGCTTTGAAGCCTTCTACAGCCTGGAACCGGGCCAGGACCCTTCTCCTCTCGGCCCCATTGCCAGCGCAGGCACGGCTGACGGGGACCCCAGAGAGAGCGCCTCCTCCGTGGTAGCTCCCAGGTTATGGGATGCTCTCCCTTGGGAGGTCGTGCTGGTCCCACCCCTTCAATCCTTCCACCAAGAGCTGAAGACCCTAGAATCATAGGGTTGGAAGAGACCTCAAGGACCATCCAGTCCGACCCCCTGCCATGCAGGAACCCCCATCACAGTATTGGTGGAGGGTGGCCATCCAGCCACTGCTTAAAAACCTCCAGAGAAGGAGACTCCGCCACCCTCCTTTGGGGCAGCATATTATTCCACTTCCGAACAGCTCTAACCGCCATGAAATTCCCCCTAATGTTCAAATGGAATCTCTTTTCCTAGTCTCTGAAGCCATGGAAAACAAACATTTCCATTCTTCAATGTGACATCCTTTCATATATTTAAACATAGCTATCCATTCCATTAGCTTTGGCCCAGGACTCTAATCTGTCAAGGTCCTTTTGGATTTTCATCCTGTCCTCTAGGGAATTAATTAGCAACCCCTCCCAATTTGGTATCGTCTTCAAATTTAATCAGCCTACTCTCTCTTCTTTTCAGGCAGGATTTTCACCATCATAACTGACTTTCTATATTCCAATCAGTGCTTCTGTTAAGTTGCTCTTCATGTTATTTTTTACAAATACAATTAACCAATTTTAATTATTATTACAGTTTAACTGCTTTCTAATTTGTAACTTATCGTGCTTCTAGCAATACTTGTTTTTTAATACTGTGAGCTACTTTGGGTCCTCTCCCTGGAGGAAAAGGGGGATAGGAATGATGCCAAATGATTTAGTTTTTAAACACATGACATTTAAATAGTATCTTAAAAACTGTGGTTTTATCTGTTGTGACCCACCTAGGGTTGCCGATGGGGAGAAAGACGGCAGGCATGTAATTGATTGACTGACTGATTGAATGAATATGGAATCAATCGATTGATTGGTTGGTTGGAGGATCGAATGAGTGAAGGAACAAACGAGTGAATGTAGCAGCATTGGCTCCAGCTGGCCTGAGGCGGCACAGAAAAATAGAAATCCTATCCAGGGCTGGTTTGGGACAGAAGGGGGGTGCAGGGAAGAATCCACACCCCCTTCTTCCCTTCTGCCTCCTCCTCCTCATTCTCTCTCTGTCTCTCTCTCTCTCACGCACACACACAGAGCCCTCCACCTTCTTCACTGCCTTGGTGAGGCCGGCTGCCCCCCCCCGCGCCCCTCCTCACCTTAAGCCCGTGCTGGGCTAAAAGGGCATCCAGGTTGGGGTCGCCCAGTGAGACGACAGGGTAGAATTCCTCCACCCACTTCCGCCGCCACCATTTCTGAGGAAAGGACCTGCAGGGAAGACGGGCAGCCTTGGAGAAGGGTGGTGTGGCCCACGGGGCGGGGGGGGGGGGGCAATTCTGCCTCCCTCCCTCTGGGATTCCTGCCCAACCACCCACCCCCAGAAGCACAGCAAAGCGAGAGACAGAATCAGCACTGCCCCCCCACCCCACCCCCCAGCTTCCAAGCATCACCTGCTGGAGGCAAACTCATTGGAAAAAAAAGATGAGAAGCCTTCTTCCCAAGGGGCCTTCCTCGCTCATTTAGGACAGGGACCTCTAATTGGGTGTGTGGGTGTGTGTTTACAACTAAGCAATGCAGCAAACCCCTCCCTTTTCCTGGTCCGCTTCCCAGGGTCCAGCAGCCACTTGCTGCCTCCTTCCCTAACCCCTCAGGCCACCCCCAAAGGGACAGCGACAACAGCCCCCCCTGCCCCCAAGCCCCAAAGGACACGCCACCTTCTTGATGGCTTGCCCACCCCCACCCCCACCCCCACCCTCCGCCTCCACCTCACTCACCCATCCAAAGGTCCCTCCGTGAACCAGTATCGGTAAAGCTGAGCCCGGATGTAGGTGGGCGGGTGGGACCTGAAGGGGTATTTGGCGTCGTCCACTTGCACAAGATGGATCACTGAGAAAGGGGCGGTGGGGGGGGGGCGAGAGAAAGAACTGGATCAACACACTCCTGGGGGAGAAAACCTCACAGAGGACCACTGTCAACAAACCATGCTCTCTGGGTGGCTGCCCAAACACGATACAGTCCACCTCCGGCAGCCAAGAACCTAAGAAGAGCCATGCTGGATCAGGCCAAGAAGGGCCCATCTAGTCCAGCTTCCTGGATCTCACAGTGGCCCCCACCAGATGCATCTGGGAGTGCAAAAGACTAGACATCTCTCTCCTGATGCCACTCCCCTGTATCTGGCCCTTGAAGTACCCCAGTTTTAGGCCTGGAGATGACACCTCTCCATCATGGTTTGTAACCTGTGATGGACCCTTCCTCCAGGAATCTGTCCAATCCCCTTTGGAAGGCATCCAGGCCAGGTGCCATCACCACCTAAACCAATCAATAAATCATGGCGCCCAGCTCGTGTCAAGGAGGACCAGTGGGGGGGGGGGAATCGAACTCCCAACCTCCAATGCCCCGAGGCCTCCACCCTAGTGATGCCAGGAGCCCAGCTTTGCTGAAAAATGTTGACCGAACAGGCTTCTCTGCCTTTTCCGAAGAGGTGCTGAGGCAACCAAGGCAAGAACCGCAGGGAGGCCTTGGCTGAGCAGCTGCTGAGATGAGGATGATTCCGCCACCCCTCCCTCGTTCCTCTCTCTCTCTCTCTCTCTCTCTCTCTCTCTCTCTCTCTCTCTCTCTCTCTCTCTCTCTCTCTCTCTCTTTTGGGAGGCGTCCCCTCTCACCTTCCTCCTTGCCTTGCAAGAGGCAATAGACAAAGCTGGTGAACCAGGGGCTGTGCGTGTGGTGGCCCAGGGCAGCGAACCACATCTGCCAGTCCAGCCGGGGCTGGTGCGGGATCACCACCGGGGGAGGAGCACTCACGTTGCCCGGCTTGTACATGAATTCAATCTCCTGGGCAGAGGAGGGGGGGGGGGAGAAATAAAGCACAGTCTGAAGAGGCAGGACTCACACCTCGCAGGAAGGCGAAGGATCTCCTGCCACGTTCTGGTGGCTTGGTATGATCCTTCCTTCCTTCCATCACCGGCACACTTGCTCCTCCCTCCCTCCCTTCCCCTCCCCTAGTCATGCTTCGTCCTGCCCATCTTTCCTTGTCCTCCCACCCTGGAGCACGCCCCTTCAGTCTGCCAAGTTCCAAACATCCATGCCAGCGGTTGTCCACCGGTGGGTCCCCGGATGTTCCTGGACTGCAACTCCCAAGAATCCTGGCCAGCTCTGACAGGGATGAAGAACTCTGGGAGTTGCAGTCCAGGAACATCTGGGGACCCACCGGCGGAGAACCACTGATCTATGCATTCTCACACACTCCCTCTTGACTCACTCCTTCCACCTCAAGAGGAAGGGCCACGCTTCTCCTTCCCTCCACCGCCCCCCACCCCACCAGCATAAGCCTCCTCCCTCATTGCTCCAGCTGCCTCTTCTGCTTAAGCTCTGCTGCTCTCTGCTGCCAAGTGTCACTCCTCTGCCCAGCCTGGGTTCTCTCTCTGGCTCTGCCCGTCTTCACAAGACAGCCCAGGGGGAAGACGGCGGCACGTGGACAACCCCCTTCCAAGCAGGAATGGGGCTTTCTTCAGACTCCGACCCCATGGCTCACCTGTGGAGACCTACGCCCTTCCCTCGGGTCTCCCTAAACTAGCCCCAGTCTACACACAGCTCTTCTACAACATCTGCATTCCTCCTTGGTCAGCCCTGCCTTGTCTTCAGCCCCATGCGCTGCCAGCCAGATTCTCTCCCCAGGAGATCTGGTTCCCTTTGTGCCAGAACACCTCCGTCCCGACTGCACCGAGCACCAGCTGAACACAGAACATCAGCAGCTGCCCGCCACCAAGGCCTCCTCCCCACCCCCCCGCTGCCGCCACCCCAGGGGCAGGGCTCTTACCGTCCAAGTCTTCTTGTCATAGCTGCCTTCCACCACCACCTCCGGCCGCCCCCCGACTCCCGTCATCCGCCGGAAGAGCCCGTAGGAATTGGCCAGCTGGTAGCGGTCCACGGCGCTGAAGAGCTGGTGGACGGCCGGCCAGAGCTTCCCGTTGGACTCGTACTCAATGTAGGTGAAAGGGACCTGGTTTGGGGGGGGGGGGGGAGAGAAGGAAGCCAACTGAGCTTGGGGAAGCAGATAAAAGCAGCAGCGAAACTAGAGAAAAAGGGGAGCTCCAGCCCATTTGCCCCACGAACTGCGGATGGAGAGAAGCCCTCCCCTGGAGGCCAAAAGGCCAGGTGGCTCTGGGGTGTTAACAGAAGGGCTGAAGAGAGGGCAGCGGGGGACCCCCCCCCCTCTTTGCAGCAACCACAATTCGTGCAGCATACATGCAAAAGGGTCTCCTTTCAAGCCCACTGGGTAGGACGTGGGCACACACACACAGAGAGAGCTTAGTGCAAGCCTGTCCTGTAATGAAGCCCCCACCCCCACCCCAGTGCAGTGGGTAAAACTGCAGTCCTGCAGTCAGCACCCTGCTCATGACCTGAGTTTGCCCCCAAAGATCTCGGGCAGACAGATGCAGGGTTGACTCAGCCTTCCATCTGTCCAAGATCAGTGAGTGAGTGAGTGAGTGGATCCAGTTTTTAGACTGTGCCCGTTAGTGCCCAGGCACTGCTCTGGGTGGGTCACACGTATACATAATCCTAAAGAATATGCTAAAAGCGTCCAAACAAACAATCCACAGAGAAAACCCACGGCACCAGAGCAAAAACAATACTGGGCATAATAAAAAGGGAGCAACCAGCTTATGGGCAGGTGTATAAGTGTGTAGCCGGCATAACTGAATTGTAAATCACTCAGAGAGTGCTTTCAGCACTATGGGGCGGTATATACTGTATAGCAACAGCACAGTTTGCTTTTGCTTTTTTGAGGGGGCTGCTGCTCTGCAGGCCTCCTGTCCGTTGCCCACCCCAAATTTACAGCACGGAGCATCCACCTCTTCGGCGCCTGCCTGTAAACAGGCTCTGAAAACGATTTCAGCCTGGCAGGTTCTTATTTATTTATTTATTTATTTATTGATTGATTGATTGATTGATTGATTGATTGATTGATTGATTGCATTTGTACCCCGCCCATCTTCCCGGAGGAACTCTGGGCAGGGTACAAATGCAAATACAAACTTCTCGTTTATTGAAAGGACTCCTTTTAAGGCTCGTTCCTGCACTGCTGCGTGCATGCAACCCTCTTTCTATTTCACTGTAGGGCTGCAAATACTGAAACACAACACGACCCAAGGCGTATATGCTTCAGTGCCTTATGAAACTCCTTCTCCTTCCCTTTGCAAGAGTATCACGAGCCTCGTGGCACAGTGGTTAAATGCCTGCACTGCAGGTAAAACTGTGCTCAGGACCTGGGGTTCGATCCCAGGTAGCAGCAGGCTCATGGTTGACTCAGCCTTCTATACTTCCGAGGTCGGTAAAATGAGGACCCAGCTCGTGGGGGGGAGGGGAGGGCACTGTGTAGCCTGCATATTGTAATTAAACACTGTAAACCGCCCAGAGACTACTTGAAGTGGTATGGGGTGGTATAGTAGCAGACCACTTTGCTTTATCAGCCCCCTCCATCTCCTGCACATCGGCTGTCCGGGTGTGCCAACATCCCCGAAGCCTCAGCACTCGGCAAGCGCTGGGCCGGCATCTCACCCCAAAGCTGGTCGACTCACCAGGCTGATGGTAAACATCCCCAAAGCCGCCGTGGCGAAGACGGCCCACTGAGCAGACGCCCAGAGCTTCCAGAGAAAACCTCGGACGCAGGCGCTCCTGGAGAAAACAGACACACACACACACACACAGAGGACAGGAGGGTTCTGTTAGCAGGATACCAACCTCGAAACACTAACCCTGTGTTTCCTCTTGGTGCCTAAACTGCTTCACAGGCAAAGCCAAGCGGGTTCCAAGTTGAACTCCCTCCACACCCAACATCATTCTGGCATCATCGAGTTTTTATTTCCTCACCAGCTTTTGTGTGTCTAGGCCCACTTTCCCAGATGATTGGAGTGGCTGTGTCTTTTGTGTGTGTGTGTGTGGGGGGGGGAATTTAAAACTGTTGGTAGGGAGGGGTGCATCTCAGGAAGACAACAGTGGGGTGTGTTGGTCCTGGGTGAGCGACACCTCCTCTCTGACACACTCTTCCTGCCAGGTTTCATCCCCCACCGGTGTGCAGATAACAACTTGGTCTTGAACACCACTAAGACTAAGGAGCTGGTGGTTGATTATAGGAGGAAAAAAGACAAGACATCCAGCCTCTGTACATTGGCAGGGACTGTGTGGAGACGGTGGCTGCTTTTAATTTTTCTGGGCATTATTATTGAGCAGGACCTGACCTGGAGCGCTAATGCTATGGTTCGGATGAAGAAGGCCCAGCAGAGAATATATGTTCTCAGACTCCCAAAGGGAAATAATCTAAGCAAGGAAGTGCTGGTCTCCTCCTCCATTGCTCTATAGAGAGCATTTTGATATACTATGTCTGTGCCTGGTTTTCCAGCTGCTCAGTTGTGGACAAGAAAGCACTCCAGAAGGATATTTACCATAGCCACCCCTCTCCCACCCTTGGAAAAAAGGCAAAAAACATCTTACAGGATCCATTCCAACCTCAGACATTGTCTGTTTGCATTGCTGCCTTCAGGCAGGAGATATGGGACAATTAAAACAACAACAAACAGATTTAAAAATAGTTTTTGTCCAAGAGCTCTAGTCACCTTGAATGCTGCTAAAGCGTGAGTGTAATCCGAGGGAGTCATGGTGTGTGTGTGTGTGTGTGCTTAAATTCTTTTTTTTAACTTATATTTGTACTTGGGATTAATTTTGTTGCACAGTGTACAATGACAATAAAGTTAAATATTAACCTTCCTCCAAGAGATGCAGCTCTCTGCACAACCACATAAATGTGCTCGGACACACAAAAGCATGTGTCCTTAGGCACATTCTGGATGCCTAAGGACCATCTCCGGGTTGGAGAGAGAGGCAGGAGATTTCTCAATGGCCTTTGCAGGGGAATCGTCAGCAGGTGAAGACATCTGCTTGGGAATACCCTGAAGGAAACGGTGAGCCGCTGTATGGGACAGAATGCTGGACTGGATGGGCTGTGGCCTGTTCCGGCATGGCTGTTCTTATGTTCTTATGTTTCTTAACCTCCGGGTTGGAGAGAGAGGCAGGATCTCTCTCAATAATGCCATTTGTAGGGAATAGTAAGCAGGTGAAGACATCTGCTGGGGAATACCCTGAAGAAAAGGATGAGCTGCTGTGTGAGACAGAATGCTGGATTGGATGGGCTGTGGCCTGTTCCGGCAAGGTGGTTCTTATATTCTCAAAAACAAAGACTAGGTCTTCTCAAAGAAGCAACAAGGACTCCGTTCTTTCCTTCTGCTCCACGACTAACGTAGCTCTATTTCCACAATCCATCCTGTCATTGACAAGGGCTGCAGAAGGTTTGTAGTACTTCTGTGCAAGA
Source organism: Phrynocephalus versicolor (assembly GCA_023846285.1). Classification (NCBI taxonomy): domain Eukaryota; kingdom Metazoa; phylum Chordata; class Lepidosauria; order Squamata; family Agamidae; genus Phrynocephalus; species Phrynocephalus versicolor. The sequence continues at coordinate 693,178 of JAHTLZ010000246.1, forward strand.
GGTTTGTTGCGTTTGAGGCTGCGGGCAGATCAGTTAAGACCTGAAACCAACTGCTGCCACTCCTCACTTAACAGCCAACGGGCTTAGTGTGACTGCTCAGACTTACAACCAAGAGCAGAGGCCAAAGCTGCCACTGCCACCCCCTTGACGGCGCCCTGGGGGTGCACCTGGTGTTCCAGCCCACAGGGGCCAGGGTCAAAGTGTCCAGCCGGCTTCTGCTTGCCTGTGCCAACCTTGTCCACAGATCAGAAGGGAGGGAGCAGGGCTACAGAGTCACCCCCCCCCAACACACACACACACCTACCTCTTTCTCCTCCTCTGCTGCTTCCAAGGGACAGGTGTGCCTGCGAACATCACAATACCTCCTCCAGAGAGGAGAAGGACCCAAGCGAGGCAGAGTATCACCCCTTCCATCTCTAATCCCCCCTCCTTTTTCCTCTGCTTCTTCTCCTGTGGCCTCCCAGGCAGCGCCCCCCCCCCCCTTTGACCTCCTCGCTAGGAGGGCAGCCTCAATGCAGAGTAATCAAGACCTCCAGCCTCAGCTCCTCCCATAACAACCGAGCCACTGAGGCTGCTTTCACACGACCCCTAAAATCCGATGGCAACTTAAATGCGGATTTCCCCAACAACCAGAGATCATGTGGGTTTTGTCCTGGTTGCAGTGTTCCCACCCTCCCGCACTCTGATTCTATTGCTTCTGTTTGCTGTGAGGAGAGGGTGAAAAAAATGCAGGCTAACCTCCGCCTGCCGTCAGCAGCAGCTAATTGTAGCAGCACAGGAAGCCCGTTAGGGATTCCTCTCTGTTAAAAGGGAAAAACAAAACAAAAATAAAAACAAACAGAAGGTGGAGGAGGGCCAGGCATGCAATGCTTTAAAATCCGCATAGGAACAGCAACCAAAGATTTTAGCTCCTCCAGACCAGGTACAATGGACCCTTGTATAACAAACAGCCTGTATAACATAAAATCTGTACAACAAAAAATTCTGGAGATAGGGGAAATTTGCTTAACATAATGGCCTATGGAGAGAATCCGTACAACATAAAAATGGCATTACTCCATTTTCAATGCATTCCTATGGGAATTTGTATAAAGGAAAATTTGCTTAACATAATTTCATTTGGAACGAATTAATTCCTTTATACAAGGTACCACTGTACTTCTAAAATGCGCTGGGTCGCGCTTAAGTGGGCGTGGTGGTACTTTTTGTTTTAAAGTCCGCTGCTGGTGGGAAAACAATTTTATGCTCCACAACTGCCAGCTCTTTGCAGTGGATTACAGGGGTTGTGTGAAAGCAGCCTGAATGACCTAGTCGGAGGAAGAGCACTCTGTCATTAATTGAACATCAACTCTATGTTTAACACACCCTTACTAAGCGATTGCTCGTAGCTCCAAAATTCAGGATTCCTGCTACAATGGGGGAATGACAATTTTTCAGATGAAAGGACTCATTAGGCAAGCAACAGAGACATCCTACGACCAAGAAAAGGAGGGAGGAGCAGGCCGATCTGGATTCAGGCGGAAACAGTCCAAACGGCTCCCTCCACTCTGGGTGGCATCTCAGGGCCGGCCTGGCCACCAGCCAGACCCGGGAACCTCCGGCTTGTTCACTCACCTGTATCCAGCCAGCAGGATTTCCCATGCCAGGGAGAGAAATCCGATTCCCACCAGAGGGAGAGTCACCATCCTCAGCCACTGCATGAATTCGTGGTAGGTGAACGCTGGGGAAACACATTCAAGAAACAGCATGAGTCTTTGTCCAGAATGTGTTTTGTGGTGGGGAGGTGGGGAGAGAGGAAAAAAAACAGAAGAAAGCAAGACCCACCCCCCACACTCTTAGCCCAATGAAACAGAGACAGGGGTAAATTTATAGACTATGTATTACTTGAAGGGAAGGGGAAAGAACCAACGAATACTTCACAACAATTCTGGAGAAGAGGACTTTAAGAAGATTAAAAGAACAATAGAAGACGGAGCAACAAAGAAGAATTCATGGATGGTCCCGGGGGTGGGTGGGTGGGGGTACACTTGTATAGTTAATTGTTGCTTGTTATTTTGTTTCTATTTTGCTTGTATGTAGTTTAAAATTTAATAATAATAAAAAAATTAATTAAAAAAAAACAGAGACAGGGGACTCTCCAGATTTCTGCATGTGGTGTGTGTCTGGCACTGCAGCCCCACGGGAGCGGACACGCCAGAAGACCACCTGGCAATGCCCTCGGCTCAGTGACCAGAGGGGCACCAGACCAGACGGGGCACTAAGTTCGCCAGATCCGTATTCAAACGCTGGCTCAGCGTCGAAGTCTTCTCTGAGTAGCTGCTGTCCACATTTCCACAACCAGTTCCTAGATTTGAGCCTAAAAGTTTGATTGTGATGACAGTCCTCATCTATAACTACCCAGTTTCCCTGAAAATAAGACCTCCCCCCCAAATAAGCCCTAGCAGGATTTCTATGCGTTTGTTAAATATAAGCCCTACCCTGATAATAAGACCTAGTGATGGAGTGGCTACGGTTGTGTGCAGGGCTGACATTCAAGCATATTATATTTACTAAAAGTAAGACATCCCCTGAAAATAAGCCCTAGTGTGTCTTCTTGAGAAAAAATAAATATAAGACAGTGTCTTATTTTCGGGAAAACACGGTAATAGTAGGCTTGCCTCACATTTCTGCCACTTCATTTAAAAAGCTGATTGCCATCTCAGGTGTGTGTGGGGGGGTGGCATGTGAGGCAGCACCGGCCACCTTGGGTCCTTTTCCAAGGAGAAAAGTGGGGTAAAAATATTCAAAATAAATAAATAGAATCCCTTCCAGTTCTGCAGGTGATCTGCCTTCAAGTCAATTCTGACTTATGGCAACCCTTTGCAGGAATTGTTAGGGAGAGGGTCCTCCAGGGGTCTGCCCTTCCCTTCCTGGGCATGCCCTTGCACTGCTACGCATCCAGCCCAGACGGCCACCCAGGCTGGCTCTTCTGCAAACGACCACAGCCAGGCATTATCATTAATAAGTTGCCCTTGCTGGCCAGCTTTTAGCCTAGTTTAGCGATTTGTCCATTTGCTTATTTTTAGTATTTAATGTTTTACTCTTTTGATTATTGTTAACCATCCCGAGTTTCTCTTGGAAGACTAGCAAACTGTGGGTTGGGAGAGTGAGAACAGACAAAAGAAATTTGTTTTTACTCAGTGCGTTGCTAGTCTGTGGAACTCCCTGCCACAGGATGTGGTGATGGCATCTGGCCTGGATGGCTTCAAAAGGGGATTGGACAAATTCCTGGAAGAAAAGTCCATCCCAGGTGACAAACCATGATGGGGATACGTGTTCTCTCCAGGTGTAAAACCAAGGTACTTTAGGGGCCAGATACAGGGGAGTGGTAGCAGGAGACAAGATATCTAGTCTCATGCGCTCCCAGAGGCATTTGGTGGGGCCACTATGAGATACAGGAAGCTGGACTAAATGGGCCTTTGGCCTGATCCAGGACAGCTCTTCTTATTACATAAATGTATGCATCTATAAACTGAATTTCCAACCTCTGGCTCCATATCCAAAGGCTGAAGCCACTGAGCCATCCAGTTGGCTGCAGATAACCCCCTGCAAATTCCATCACAGAGAGAGAGAGAGAGAGAGAGAGAGAGAGAGAGAGAGAGAGAGAGAGAGAGAGAGAGAGAGAGAGA
>JAHTLZ010000246.1:696855-713714 GCA_023846285.1 Phrynocephalus versicolor
AGAGAGAGAGAGAGAGAGAGAGAGAGAGAGAGAGAGAGAGAGAGAGAACGATGCCCAACAGAGCCCAAGCACCCTTCTCCAGAGGAGTGCCCCTGCCCCTTAGTATTTGGGGCAAAAACACCTTGGAAAACTAACCCGAGTGCTCTGTCCACTGGCTGTGCCCATCGGGGCAAGGGCGCCCCCTCCTGCTCCCTTCTCGCTCAGCAGCCGGACTCACCCGTCTTGGACTCAACCTGCTTCTTCTCCCAGTTGATCCTTAGCTCAAAGTAATGGGCCGTCCAGTAGACGATGAGGCCATAGGCGCCCAGCTCAGTCAGCACGGACAGGATAGGCATCAGTCTCGGAGGACCGGCTGCTGAGAGAAAGGAAAGGTAAGAGGGAGGAGAAAAAGACCCTCCAGAGCAAAGGGCCTCCCCACCACCACCGGCTCGCCAGAGGAGAGTTTGCCCTGCAGATCACTAAAATCTGCACCCCTTGGAGGTGGAACAGACTCCAATCAGACATACACACACAAACCCCAGAAAGCGGACTCCAAACACACACACTCTCACCCACAGATGCCACCTGCAGCCGGCTGAAAGAGGAGGGTGGCAGGCAAAGGGAGGCTGGATCTTGGCTACCTGGGCTCTTGGAAGCCGGAGAAGGGCAGGCAGCCTGGATGCAGCCCCTCACCCACTTTTGCAACTGTGGGTCCACCCTGAGCTGGGGAAGGCACCCACATCCACACTCCCACGGGGTGGGGGTGGGTGGGGAGAGGGGGGTGAGGGCAGAACTGTCTACTCCAAGGTAGGCTCTGGGGACACAATCCTTTTAACACCCAGAACCTCTGCCACCTCCACGTGTGGGCTGTGGCCCTTACCTGCCCTGAAAAATAGGAAACGGACCCACAGCAAGAGCAAACTCCTGAGCGGATTGCTCGCTGGGGGGCTGCGGGACTGCAAATCTAGGGCCGGAGGGCTGCTCTTCTGGATCCCAGCTGTTGCGCAGGACAAACAACAAACCTTCCCTGTTTTGCCCCTCCAGGTAAACAAGCAAAGGCGGCGGCAAGGCAACACCACACACCCCTTTCCACCTTCAACGGCAGGACGTGAAAGGCGCCCTCTAGGGCAGGGGGTGGGGAACCTTTGGCCCTCCAGATGTTTTGGAGGGCAACTCCCAGAATTCCAAGCCTGCATTTCCAATGGCAAAGGAATGTGGGAGTTGTGGCCCGAAACATCTGGAGGGCCGAAGTTTGGACATGCCTGGCCTAGCCTATATGGCCATTGATAAAGGACTGTGGGAGTTGTGGTCCACAACTTCTGGAGGGCTGAAGGTTGCCCACTCCCCACCCCCCACCCCCCCGCTCTAGGGTGCACATGTGCCTTGCCATCTAGTGCCACTCTGGGAGGGGGAGCCGCCTGGTGCTCATTTCCCAACCTGGCCAATCTCTCGGACGCTCCGCCTGGTTCAGCGACGGTCAGCTGTCCTTGGAGCCCCAGGAAAGAGTGAGCCAAAGAAGGGGCCGGTGGAGGGGCCGAGCGAAGGCAGGGCCCGCCTTCTTGCAGCTGTTCAGCTCTCAAGCCAGGAGCCCGGGGCGGGGGGGGGGGCAGAGGACACTTGGTGAACTGCCCAGAGTGATCTTGCTGTCAGATGGGCGGTATAAAAATCCAATAAATAAATAAATAAAATAATAATTAACAAAGGCTACCCGGTAGCACCTCCTGTTCCTGACCTGAGCTCACCCCGAGCCCAACAACCCGGGGCTATGTCCGGACACACAGCAGACGCACAACCGAAGCCACAGTAAGGAAAAGCACATTTGATCCTCAAGGGACCCCAACAGACACTCACCGGGCGCCGTCTTCCGCCTCCCGCGCCCCAGCCAGAACCCCACGTGATCATCATCAAGCAGGGAGAAGCAGAGAACAATCGTCAGCAGGTTGAAGAAGTTGTAGTTGCCGGTCAGGATAATCAAGGCCTGGAGGAAGACCTGGAAAGGACCACAGAGAGCAAGATTAAGAATTACACACGCCCCACCCCCTGAATCTGAACACTGCGGGGCAGGAGCAGGTCTCCTACACCCACATGGGGCTCCATAAGAACCTAAGAAGGGCCATCATGCTGGATCAGGCCAAAGGCCCATCTAGTCCAGCTCCCTGTATCTCACATTGTGGCCCCACCAGATGCCTCTGGGAGCGCAGGAGACTAGATCTCTGTCTCCTGATACCACTCCCCTGCATCTGGCCCTTGAAGTATCCTGGTTTAAAGCCTAGAGATTACACATCTCCATCATGGTTTGTAACCCGTGATGGACTTTTCCTCCAGGAATCTGTCCAATCCCCTTTTGAAGGCATCCAGGCCAGATGGATGGCCCTGCCTCACTTCAAAGCGACAGGACAAGGGGTCGGGGAGACAGTATCAGAGAAGTCCAAGGAGGTAACCAACAGGCCCTATCAGGTTAGGACAAAGGAAACGTTCAGCCCAGACGGGATCAAGGCTGAGGGACAGGTCTGACAGAGATCTGAAAGTAGAGGCAGAACGCACAGGCTTTTGTGTCCTGAATCGAAGGGAGGGAATTTGGGGTTGTGGGCCTTAGGGATGTAAAGACACAACACACACACACACACACACACACACACACACAAGCCCCCCCCCGAGCAATGGAGGTTTTTGAAGCACCCGCTGAACGGAACCTCATTGCAGGCATCTGCCAACCTTCCCCTCCCCATTAATTGCTTTTATCGTCTCTGTTCCTGCCAGACTCTAAATTGCCTTTAATGTTCACAGTCTGTTTGGAAACTTTCGGTCTGAGATCCTTTCCTTGCATAGCAATGGAGAACAACAACACAGGCCTCTGCTAATTAGAGCTAATTAGTGCCAAGTGTCACTCTCAACCACTGGAGGAGGCAGGCAGCCACACACACATGCGCACACACACACATAAGAACATAAGAACATAAGAAGAGCCATGCTGGATCAGGCCAAAGGCCCATCTAGTCCAGCTTCTTGTATCTCACAGCGGCCCCACCAGATGTGTTTGGGAGCGCATGAGACTAGATATCTGTCTCCTGATACCACTCCCCTGCATCTGGCCCTTGAAGTATCCTGGTTTAAAGCCTAGAGATTACACATCTCCATCATGGTCTGTAACCTGTGATGGACTTTTCCTCCAGGAATCTGTCCAATCCCCTTTTGAAGGCATCCAGGCCAGATGCCATCACCACGTCCTGTGGCAGGGAGTTCCATAGACTAACAACGCACTGGGTGAAAAAATATTTTCCTTTGTCTGTTCTTACTCTCCCAGCCCTCAATTTGAGTGGATGTCCCCTAGTTCTGGTGTTTTGTGAGAGGGAAACAGAGAAAGGTAAAGCAATTGGCTCGGCGTATATCAGCCGGTTCCGAGGCCACCTGAGCTGGCATGGCTCGTTTTGTAACCTACTTATTTCAAAACGGAATGCCCATCCCTACTTTAAAACCACCCAGAGACTACCTGAAGTGGTATAGGGCATTATATAAGCAGAACACTTTGCTTTTGTCATCTGGGGGGTGCCGTGTAGGGCAAAATGACGCACAGAACCAAAGCAGGGATTCTTCCCTGCCAGCCATCTGAAAACTGCTCACCTGATTTCTTTCAGCGGGAGGCGCCACAGGTGGGAAGAGGACCCTTTCCCAATGCAAGACAGGGGCCTCTACCCCACCCTCCGTCTCTCAGGCTAAAGGGATCCTGCCCCTCTTTCAACTCTTCTGGCTGCGTCCCAGGAGATCATCCAGCCCCGTTCTTCCTCCTCCCTGCAAAGACCCCTTTCCTGGGGACGGCAGGCAGGGGCCCTTTCCTCTGATGCAGGACCCCCCCCCTTTGTCCTCATCCCCCAGGGGGTCGCGCAGCAGCTCCGCCGGGGCATACCTGGCTGTAGAAGGCAAAGAGGCGGAGGCGGCGCAGCGGCGAGAAGAAGAGGGGTGGGATGGCGATCTCGATCACGTAGGTGGCCACCACGCTGAACTTCTGGAACCAGACGGGCAGCTGGTGGGCGAACCAGGCAGCGGGCGTGGGGATGCACTGTGTCTCGTAGTGGTACGTTAAGGCTGGGGAGGGAGAGAAGAGGGGGTTATGAGAAAAGGGCACAGGACAGCAGAACCCCCCCCCACCCCGGGTGGACGGGGCTTGGCAAAACAGACGCTGCTGCAACCAAATGTGGCAGGATAGATCCCCGCCTACAAAGAGTGCGGAGGCTCCAGCGTCCAGCCTGGCCTGGCCTTCAGGACAGTCAAAGGTGCTGGAGATTTAAGAAAGCCAACTCACTTCCTTACCACCGCCTTTGATCCCTGGTGGCCAATAAGAAGGGTCAGGAGAACATGGGCGCAAGGTCCAACCGTGTGCTTCGTATGAATTGGGCAGCCTTGGATGAGTGCCCCACTCGCTGCTCTTTGCATGCTGCTGGAGCCCTCCTTCTCCGGTGGCCTGCCAGCCTGGGCAGAAGCTCGGGCTGCCCTTCTCTGCCTTCCTAGGCAGACGCCGAGGAGGCGGGACCGGGATTCTCCCGGCAGAGCTGAGGAGTGGTTGTCTGCCGAGGAGGTGGAGAAAGGCAGCCCGAAATCGTGCCCAGATGGGAGCACCACTGGAAGAGGAGGAGGACCCCAGCAGCATGCCAAGACCAGTGAGTGGGGCAGCTAGCCAAGGCGGGTGGGTGGAGGTTAAGTGGCCCAATTCACATGAAGTGCTTTGACACCGCTCATCCCTAAAGCTCAACTTCCACCAGGCAGTCTAGTACTGCAACCCCAACCTCTTGTTTTGCTCTGTTGTTATTATTACTATTTTGGCCACCAGAAAGGAACTGAGTTTGCTACAAGAGGAAGCAGCGGCTTAGACACCCAGGCCTGTAGGCGCTGCTCCCTTCATGGCTGCAGTCGCTGCTTGCACTGATGGTTCCGCCTTGCAGCACAAACAATCACTATTCACCCTGAGTTGCAGGCGTGTGTGTGTGTGTGTGTGTTCATGTGTGTGTACGCATGTTCTAATGGAAGACTGCAGACAAGAAAGACCTGGAAGCAAATGTAGGCTTTCTCAGCGCAGGTCTCCCAAGACTGAAGAGCCGGGATATCATTTATGGCTTCTTTATTCAAAATATTTTTACCCCAGCTCTTTCCTGAACAAGGACTCAAGGTGGCTTGCGTCCATCAAAAGACAATCTTGAAACCTGACAAGCGTGTGCATACCAGAAAGGAGCAAAGCAAACACCACCCTAAACAGAAGGGCAAACAAAAGCGACACCAAACACACATCCAGGGCACCTGCCTCCACTTCTACCCCTCCTTTCAAATACCCAGGTCTGCTGGGCTTCAGGTCCTGCAGTTTTCAAAACTTAGCAGCTTGGTTTGGTATCTCAACCAGCCTGACGGCCGGACAGCTGGCCTCCTTCATACAAAGAACCCAAAGAAAACCTTTGTATATAAGCAGAACACTTTTGCTTTTTTGCTTTTTGTCTTTGCTGCTTTTTCTCCTCATTGCCGGCATTCCTTAAAGAGAAGAAAGCCTACCAAGGGCACTCTTTCCGTGTGCGTCTTCACCAGAAGCCAACAAGAGGGAAACCCAACAGAGGAAGAACAGCCTCAGGGCGAGGGCTTCCCCCACCCCTTTCACATCCCAGGAGGCGGCTTCCCTCTTCCCACCCCCTTCCTCTAAAACTGCTGCCCACATCTTGGTCCCTTTCCACCACCCCTCCCATTCCTCTTGGTTTGGATTGCAGCCCCAGACAGACAGGGGTGGGACATCAAGGGAAGGGGAGTGCGCTCCAAGATGCAAGCAAGAAAATATTTTTTTTCCCCAGCGCGTTGCAAGTCTATGGAACTCCCTGCCACAGGATGTGGTGAGAGCATCTGCCCTGGATGCCTTCAAAAGAGGATTGGACAGATTCCTGGAGGAAAAGTCCATCACAGGTTACAAACCATGATGGAGATGTGTAATTCCCCAGGCTTTAAACCGGGGTACTTCAAGGGCCAGATGCAGGGGAGTGGTATCAGGAGACAAAGAGATCTAGTCTCATGCGCTCCCAAATGCATCTGTGAGATACAGGAAGCTGGACTAGACGGGCCTTTGGCCTGATCCAGCATGGCTCTTCTTATGTTCTTATGTTCTTAAGCACTTCTAAACAAATACTGGCTGCTGGAAATATTGGCACCCCAGGGTTCCGACACATAAGCAGGGAGAGGTGGTATCTGAGCAGTGACACCTGGGGCCCTGCAACAACCATGGGATTTGAGGACTTTAATAAAAGCACAGGATTTCCGAACCACCCACATGAACGTGGTGCACCGCTGGAAGAAGACGAAGTATCAGCCAAAGCGTGCTGGGTTTTGCTTTTGTTTTCTTAGTGGTCCAATCAAGGCACCACCTGTTCTTCCAATTCAATTGTTTTGAGGACCTGGGGGCCTTTTCCTGTTTTCCATGATTCCAAGGCGCCTGCTACGGAGCATCCCCCAACTGCTCCTGGCGGCTCTGCCTTAAGTGCCACCTCTTCCGGCCATGGCAAGGCCGCCCTCTGACCCCTGCCCTTGCTCTGAGCTCCCTCCGCCACCCTTCCCCTCCCTCCGCAGCGCCCCCCCACCTGTCAGCCCCCACCAGGTGGGGCAGCGGCTGGTCAGCTTCACCACTCCAGAGGCAAACATCAGCCGGAACAGCAGCCAGCGCATCAGCCAGAAGGTCACTCCGTCGTGCGCCCGCCAGGCCGTCGAGCGCCGCTTCAGAAGGTGCAGGGGGGCCACCAGGATGGCCAAGAAGCCCGTCTCCAGCAAGAGGCTGTCCCTAGGAGAAAGGTGCCCCCCCCAGGGTCAAAAAGGGCAGGAGCCAAACGCAAATGGAGCAACCACCACAACACAGAGCATGGTCCGAAAGGGGTCCAGTGTTCGCACCATGAAGGCAAATATCTCCTGTCTGGCCTGAGCTTTCCGTGGAACCCAACTCACATCTTCAGGTATGCTCATGGAATCTTTTTTAAGTTGCCACGAGACTCTTGGCTGCTTCTTTTGATGCAACAGACCAACATGGCTGTTTCCCCAATAATTAAACAATAAGGGCTTATCAAGTCCTGTCTGACTTTACAGCAAACCCAAGAAAGTCTCTCAAGGTAAGCGAGACAGTTATTTATTTATGTTATTTATTTATTAGTCCGTTTAGATTTTTACCCTGGCTAGGCAGGGCACACACACTCGTCTGGGTGAGCAGATTACAGAGGGCAAGGAGCCAGGCATCACCAACAGAGAAACAAAATATAAAATAGAACAAAACAAGATAACAATCAGCATAATAATATAGCACGAAACAGACAAGATGGTGCCACAAAAACGGAGAAACGAAAGCGATTAGGGTAGGGAAGGGAAGGGAGACGTACCCGTTGAGTCCAGTCTCAAAAGCCACCCTAAACAGTAAGGTCTTTGAACTGCCTTTTAATATCCCGGAACAAGCTGCAGTGGGAGCTTGTTCTGGGACATGAGTGCCACCACCGAGAAGGCTCTGTTTCACATAGTGGCCTTCTCTGGCAGTTGAGTCATGGCAACTGGACTTCTTTTTCTTGAGAGACAGAAACTTTTCGCTGTTCATCCAAACAGCTTCGTCAGTCTGAATGCAGCTGGTGGCGAGTCCTCCATCTTATAGAGTGGGCTTGCCACCCGTCTCTCAGGGTGGCCACCAGGGGCCTTTTAGGCTCCAATGCCCCAGTGGGATGGGCAGAGGATATTGAGGCGGTGCGCTCCAACAGCTCCCGTGGCTCCAAACCGTGGGCTGCTTTGTATGTCACAGACAGAACCTTGAACCGGATCTGGGAGGCAACCGGTAGCCAGCGGAGAGGCCTGAGGGCAGTTCCAATAGGATCAAATTTGCCAAGGTCCATCTCCAGTCAGATACTGGCATCGTGAACATGTTGTGATCACTGGATCTGTTTCATGGGCAGTCCCATGTAGAGGGTATGGCCCACCCAGGATCTGAACCCAGGGCTCCTCAGTCCTAGATCATCACCCTATCCACTGTGCCATGTTGGGGGACCTGTTGAGTTGCCTCGTATCATATATTTATTACCTGGAGCCCAACGGAGGGGAGGGCTACTTACCACTGGAAATAGAGGAACACCTGGCCAACCTGCAATGAGAGGGAGGGAGAGAGAGAGAGAACATTGAGATGAATCGTGGCACAGTGGTTAAATGCCTGTACTGCCACTAAAACTGTGCTCACGATCTGGGGTTCAGTCCCAGGCAGCTGGCTCATGGTTGACTCAGGCTTCCATCCTTCCGAGGTCGGTAAAATGAGGACCCAGCTTGCTGGAGGTGTGTGTGTGTGGGGGGGAACAATGTGTAGTTTGCATTACTGTAATTAAAAACTGAAAACCGCCCAGAGACTACTTGAATTGATATAGGGCGGTATAGAAGCAGAACACTTTGCTTTGCTAAATTCAGCCCTGGCTTGGAACCGCCCTGACCCCTTCTGACACTCGGCTGCAAAAAAACCATTCGAATCATACCACGTTTAGACTTAGGAAGTGTGGGTCTGACTCCACGCTCTCCTCTAGACCAAGTCAGAAGGGTCTGCTTTTCCTCATTTAAGAGAGGAGTTTCCCTGACTTTGAACCAGGGTGGATTTCCTTTAAATTAAAAAAAAATCAGGTATTTTGGAATGCTTTAATAAAAAAAAAACCATGAGTTTTAAATTTAGTTCATGATTAAAATCACTTTGATTTTAAAAAATAAAACACCCATTGATTTAACACCAGAAGCTACCTTATCCTCAGTCGAATTCTTTCTCCATCAAGCCTAGCAAGTATCTGTTTTGGGCTGGGTATCTTTCCTAGCCTGATCTGGGAACCCCTGGGTATTCCGTGGTGGCCTCCTATTCTGATCCTCACCAGAGTCGGCCCTGCTTTGCTCCTGAAAGGCAGACTATCCTAGAATACCTGAGTTGGAAGGAGCCTCTAAAGGTCATCAATTCTCACCCCCTGTTCAAGGAAGGAATACAAACCAAAGGGTACTGCCAGGGTGGTGGTGGTGTGTCCAAATTTATCTCGAAGGCCTCCAGTGTTGAGAGTGCCTACCGCCTCCTGAGGTCATAGTTCCTCTGGTTGTATAGCTCTAACAGTTAAGAGGCTTTCCTGGATATTCCGCCTAAATCTGGCTCCCTGTGACTTGTGCCCCCTGTTGCATCTCCTCCACTCTGGGGTGACGGAGAACAGACCCTGCCCCTCCTCTGCAGGACAGCCCTTCAAATATTTGAAAAGGACCATCATATCATCTCCCCTCGGCCTCTTTTTCTCCAGGCGAAATCCGCCCAGGGCCTCCTGACTTTCCTCCTAGGACTCACTTCCCAGCCTCCTCGTCCTCCTGCTTGCCTTCCTCTGAACTTGCTCCAGGTTGCAGCCATCCACCCACACCAAGATGCCCTAAGAAGCACATCCAATCTCGCCTGGTTTCAGAAGCTAAGCAGGGTCGGCCCTGGTTAGTACTTGGGTGGGCGACCACCAGGGTAGACCAGGGGCTGTAGGCGCCTGGAGTAGCAACTGGCAAGTCACTCCAGTATTCCTGCCAAGAAAGCTCCATGGACATGGGGTAACGGAGAGACGGTCCCAACTCTAACGACACAACACACACACACACACACACACACACACCACTCCAATAGGTTCAGGCTGGAGCAGGGCTAGGGAAGGAGCGTTCAAGCACCGGTATGTGCCCCAAGGGCATGCCAACGGAGGGTGCAGGTGTCACAGGTAAGGCACCCCCCGTGAAGGTGGGGCTCAGCTTGCAAGGCTCCCGTGGACTCAAGCCTGGATGCTGAGGCGGCAGTCTTAGAGGCTAGGGATGGGCATGAAACAGAAAAAAAAAATATGTTTCCTTTTGTTTCCTTTCATCCCTCCCACCACCTTTTTTGTTTCGTTTGATACAATTTTTTTTTTAAAAAATCCCTACCAAATGAACCACTAATGAAAAGGTTTGTGGGGGAGGGTAGGGTGGGGGTGGATAGTGGCCAGTGGAGATCAGATGGCAGGTGGGGCTTGGGAGTGGATCTTTTTTTTAAAAAAAGTCCCGGGCTTTCTAAAAATCTTTTCCCTCTCCAAGCCCTGTCAGCCAGCTGATCGGCACTAGGGTGGGGAATCCGCCCCCCCCCCCCAGCGCTGATCAGCTAGTACGCAGGACTTGGCGAAGGGAAAAAGTTTTTTTTAAAAGCCCAGAGCTTTTTTTTTTTAAAAAAATTCCTCCCCCAAGCCCACAGGCAAAACAAAATGGCTTGTTTCAACCACAACAACAAAAGAAACCGTTTTGCTTTGCCTATAACAAAATGCTGCTCCCTTTTGTCGTTTCGTGTCGTTACGTAACGAAACAACACGACGAAACAGCCTTTTGTTTTTCGTTTTGTGCCCATCCCTCTTAGAGACCCTTGCGTGAGAGTAAGTCCTGCCAAATGCCACAGTATTTCTCACTGAGCCTGCACTGCATCCGGCTGTTTTTCTAAGGACGACACTCCCCGGAAGCTGCTGGAATCTACCAAGGACAACTCAGAAAATCTCACTGCTATTCTATGCCTCCCCCCCCCCTTGAGATGCTGAACTCTATTTCCCCTCACACCCGACCAGGAGGACAGCCTTTCCAGCAGGGCCAATAAACCAAGTTACACCAGGAAGGCACCAGGGAAGTGGGAGGCTGTTGTGGTTTCGGTCCCTGGAGCTGCAGAGCCAGAAGTTGGGGGTTCAAATCCCCAGTGGGCCTCTTGTGGTAGGGGCTGGACTAGATGACCCAGAGGGTCCCTCCTGGCCGAATGCCACGTGAGAGGAAATTACACCTTATAATTTCCCACCCTCGCGACTGAAGGAACCTTTCCCCTCACCAGATTACAACACCCTGATTTGGACACAGAGGAGCTCTAGAACCAGAGACCACCGGCTGGGGAAAATAAAGCCTTAAAGGGGCACAGAATGATCCAGAAAGATTCCAAAATCCCTCCCTGACATGAAGAACAGAACAAGAAAAACAACAACAAAAGATCAATAACATGCTGAGTTGGGAGTTCCAGGCAAAACTCAAAAGAAAAACAAAACAAATCAAAACAAAAGGCACAAAGCATGTGGCACCTTAAAGACTAACTTTCATATTTTGATGTAACGTTTCGTGCACATGTGCACTTGTTGGGAGCTGTCACCAGACACGGGGCAAAAGGAAACCCTCTCGCCAACGCTCCCCCCCCCTCCACATCCTCCAAATCTAAGCCACGGGATGATCCTGGAGCTGGAATTCTGCAAAGCGGGTGCAGGATCCTTCCCTGCTCCAGCGTGGCCTTAAAAGGCAAGAGGGACCTGAATGCCGAGCACGGAGGCAGCTGGAATGTGGTCCTCTGCAGACACTTTAAAAGCAAGGAACGCCCCCCCCACACACACACACCACTTTTGCCTCACTCCTCCCTCAACTACAAAACTGTTGTGCAAATTCTGGCTTAAATGTGGGAAGGGAAAAGGCCAGAATGAAGGCTGTCACTGTCAGATCCCCCACCACCACCACCACACCGAGGAGACCTCTCCCTCCTGGTTTAGGATTTATGGCGCTCCCCCTTCCCGCTAATGCCCTCCTTTAAGGGTCATCAACACTCTGGGGCCAACTACTCTCAGCTTTTCTCCCCCCACTCCCGGTGGTGTCTCGTAGTGTCAAATGGAGCTGGGTAAAGGAGTGGGGGTGAAATATGACCCATGTTCCTTGGTTTGAAGAACGGGGGGGGGGGTGACTTGAGAAGCAGCTTCTTACAACTGGCCCCATTGCCTCCAACAAGACTCCAGCCCTGGCTGAAACATCACCTAGCCATGGCCTTTAAGAACAACATCTAACTAAAGGACTTCTTTAAAAGTAACCTCCTGGTCAAACACATCTTTTACCATCTCTGAACTCCTGGGACCTGCTTTGAAGAAGAGTGATTTACTGCACTCGAAAGCTTGCAATGCTCTTTTTTTATTTTTAATAGTGGCCTATAAAGGTATTTGTTGCCTGCAAGCTGTTTTTGCAATTGTGTTTTGTGATGGCCACGCGGCTCACCCCCCCTTTTTTGCTTCCATTGTTAAGTCATGTCTGACCCTTCGTGACCCCATCACGGACCAGAGCTCGCCAGGCCTTCCTATCCTCCACTGCCTCCCGGGAGTTTTGTCAAATCCATGTTGGTTGCATCGATGACACCGTCCAACCATCTCATTCTCTGCCGCCCCCTTTTCCTTTTGCATTCCATCTTTCCCAGCATCAGGGACTTTTCCAAGGAGTCCTCTCTCCTCCTCATGAGGTGGCCAAAGTACTGGAGCCTCAGCTTCAAAATCTGTCCTTCCAGCTTTTACCCAGGCCCCAAACAAGTAGTTTTCCCTGTCAGAACCTGACGCAAATGGCCCCTGGTACTACCTTTTCTTTTGTCAGTTCTTACTCTCCCAGCCCTCAATTTGAGTGTATGTCCCCTAGTTCTGGTATTTTGAGAGAGGGAGAAGAGCTTCCCTCTATCCACTTTACTCATACCCTGCATTATTTTGTATGTCTCAATCATATCCCCCCTCAAGCGCCTTTTTTCCAGACTAAAGAGGCCCAAATGTTTTAGCCTTTCTTCATAAGGGAGGTGCCCCAGCCCAGTAATCATTTTAGTCGCTCAGGGACAGAGCAGACCCCAGGGTGGACCGAAGGCATGTCCCAGGCCACGGGTTTGGCCACACTCACCCACCCACCCATCCCCACCCAGCCTGCCCCCCGCCTCCCATCCGGTACCTGGTAGAGGGAGAAGTAAAGGGCCCAAAGGGCCAGGAAGACCAGGCTGTCCCGCAGGGGCTCCAAGACCAAGGCCCCGAAGGAGAGCAGCGCCCCCAGGAGGCAGAGCAGCCCCATCCCTTGCTCGGTGTCCAGGCCCAGGCGTGGCCCCAGCCACAGGAGGGTGGGCGAATCCCACAGCTGCTCCCAGAAGCCTTTGCCGGTGAAACGGAGCATCTTCCGAGCCGGCAGGATGCCGTCCTTCCCGTAGAGCCCTAGAGGGGGAGACAGGAAGGATGGATGGACACTGAGAAAAAGAGAGAGAAAGAGGGGTGGGGCAGGCACATGGGGAAGGGGGTGGCGGCCGGCAGCCACTGGCCCTCAACCCCACCCCACCAGAGAGGCACAACCTCTCTGGGGAAAGGCCCAGACATTTCTGCAGAAGGTCAGCGGGAGGGTACCTGGGGAAAGGGGTCATCCTTCCCTTTAAGGGGCTTAGAAGAGAAGCCACCACCACTGACCCCCCCCCAGTAGCCTTGTAGCGAGAAGGGCAGCATAACAAATAGGGGACCATCCGCTGTGCCAAACCCCCTAGAAGTGGGGTTGGGGGGGGGAAGGAGGAGAAGAGACTTCATGGCAAAGAGATCCAGGGGGAAAGACCCCTTTGGCTGAGGGGAGAGCATCACCCCCCCACTGCCACTGCCACAATCCAGAGCTGGGAGGGGCCCTGAAGATCATCCAGCCCAGCCCCCCGCCCACCAAGGAGTCACAGTGGCAGGGAACTGAACTCCCAAACCTTGCGCTCTGCAGCTCCAGGTCAGAGTGACAACCCCCCCCCCCGCCCCAAGCGGGCCAGGATGGAAGGTTCCTCATCATCAGGGCAAAGAAGGCCCCACCCCAGAGAGGCTGAAATTATCTGGCGCCCAGAGTTCCTCCTGGGGAAATCGGTCACGGTATCGAAATATAAAAATAAATAAACACGTTTTGTGAGATGCTGCCAAGTTGGACCCAACGTATATCAACCCCTGCAGGTCTTTCATGTTAGGTGACTATATTTAAAACCTAAGTCGCAACACCCCCCAACCTGCGCCCCCTGTGAGCGCCCATGCCCAAGAGGGCTTTCGAACCCAGGCCTCCAGAGTGCCAACCTGCCCTTCTCGCCATCACATCACACGAGGCGTCCATGGCTATTAATTAACCACATGAGCTGTTCAAGGAATTGATGGCTATTATTTCTTTATATTAATATTATTATTAAATTATCACACAGCAGACTACACTGATTATTATTATTATTATTATCATCACACAGCTAACTATGCTGGATTTTGTATTACAAATCACATAGTCGAACGCTTCCCAAGTGTTTAGGACTATGTGATGTATTGGTGAATTATGCAAGCAGATCCCAGTAAGGTGGCTTTCTGTTTATTATTATTATTATTATTATTATTATTATTATTATTATTATTATTAAATTATTATTATTATTATTATTATTATTATTATCATCATCATTATCATTATTACTACTACTACTACTACTACTACTACTACTACTACTACTACTACTACTGGACCAGAGTAGTAGTAGTAGTAATAGTAGCAGCAGCAGTACCAACCCCCTGCGAGTGTAAGGATGTCTCTCTGGAGACCAAGGTCATCCATACTCTTGTACTCCTCATATGGGTGTAAAAATGGGACAGCGGAAAAAAGTTGGCGGGGGAACAATTGATTTGTTTGAAATGTGGTGCCAGAGGAGAGCTTTGAAAAAAGCAAAAGCAAAGTGTTCTGCTTATGCACCGCCCCATGGTGCTTAAAGCACTCTCTGGGCAGTTTGCAATTTAATTATGCTGCCTACATATCCCCCCCCCCCCGTGCCAACCCCACCCCCAAAGCAAGCTGGGTACTCATTTTAGAGACCTCAGAAGGATGGACCCCTGAGCCAGCTCTCTGGGATTGAAACCCCAGGTCGTGAGCCAAGTATTAGCAACCCCCCCCCCATCATCTTTTGGCCTGGACTTGTGGTGGTTTAATTTGTGGGGAGATGCTGCTTTTTAAGACAACATGCTGGCCTACGGCTGGCGGGGAAGGGGAGCACTGAGAAGAAAGACCAAGGACCACTGAATGTCACGGGGGTGGGGGTGGGGGGTGGAGCAGCCCTTCAGCCCATCCTGCTCTGTAGAAAAGCCACTGAGCCAAATTATTCCCCGGCATCCAGAAAAGAAAATCCGTCTCTAAAGGCACATCTTCCAAGTGGTTAAAAAACCATTCCGCCTGCGGTGATGGGTGTGCACAAACTCCATAAGAACATGAGAACATAAGAAGAGCCACGCTGGATCAGGCCAAAGGCCCATCTAGTCCAGCTTCCTGTATCTCACTGTGCCCCCACCCCAATGCTTCTGGGAGGGTATGAGACTAGATATCTGTCTCCTGATACCACTCTCCTGCATCTGGCCCTTGAAGTACCCTGGTTTAAAGCCTGGAGACTACACATCTCCATCATGGTTTGTCCCCTGTGATGGACTTTTCCTCCAGGAATCTGTCCAATCCCCTTTTGAAGGCATCCAGGCCAAATGCCATCACCACATCCTGTGGCAGGGAGTTCCATAGACTTGCAACACGCTGGGGGAAAAATATTTTCTGTTGTCAGTTCTTACTCTCCCAGCCCTCAATTTGAGTGTATGTCCCCTAGTCCGTTTTTAAATTCCCCACAACCCCCTCCATCTAGGGTTGTTGAAAGCCACTGTAAGAGAGGAGAGGCACCCCCCGACCCCTAAATACGGAAGAGCCACCGATTTGGGGGAAATTAAAAAATAAATCCTTAATGTATCTCAAAGAAATGCCTTCTCTGAAATCAGAGCTCAGCGCAGAGGCTGAGAAAACTCCACGGTTGGTAAAAATAAACACTGAGAAAATTCCTGTGAAGTATGGTGTGTGTGTGTGTGGGGGGGGGGAGGGCAGGAAAAGCCCCCATCACGAGATGCCAGCGTGGGAATTCTGAATGGGCAACGGTAGTGGTTCATTTTTGGGGTGGGGTGGGGTGGGGCAAACAAACAGAAAACCAGTGGCTTGGAGACCTGATTTGGAAAAAGGCTCGGGCAATAGGCACCTGGACCTGCAACATTTTCCTGTGGTTTCTGTTCACTATCACGTCACGCAGCCACGCTTGATTCAAGCAGGCAGGCAGGGGGAAAAGGCACTTGGGGTGTGAGCCAGAGAGAATACCGAGCCCCCAAGGAAGAGTCCCTTTTGGAGGGGTGTGTGTGGAAGGGAGGACCAATTTGCCTGCTGGGCAATCCTGACCGTTTGTTTGTCTTAGAACATGCTGGGCAAACTTTGGGCAGGGTGGGGCAATGTGCCAGCATCCCCGCGGAGGCCCTCCTGGCGCCTGCCACCCGGGCAGCCCACGGCCCTCTGGTTGGGCTGAGGAACCAGGCTGGGCGGACCCTGGGGAGAGGGTGCAGCGGGGTGTGTGTGTGTGTGTGGATTGCTGGGGAGGAAGGCAGAGAAAGGGTTTTGCAGGGTGCCAAGGGGAGCCTTTTGCCAGGGAGGGGCTTCAGGGGGAAATCAGAGGCCCAGATTCTTATTATTTCTCCCAGCAGCAAAGGAGATTAACAGCTGCCCTTGGAACCAGGAGGAGGGGGGGGGGGAAGAGTTGGCCAGAAATAAGGAGGAAGCAAAAGCAGAAGCTGGAGCCACGGCAGCTGCAGGAGGGAGAAGGGCCGCCTGGCAAGCAGGGACTCTTCCCGCGAGTCCATCTGAAGATGGAGGAATCCCTCGGAAAACCACAGCCCACCAGAGTGGCAGTAAGGATGCATCTGAGGCCGCAGGCACAGCCCCACAGGCATGGAAGCATGTTGGAGGACTGCAGCCACGCGGGTGCCACGTGTGTGCCCAAGGGAGGAGAGGGGAGGAGAAGGGGGGTGGCCGTGGGCAAGGCAGTCCCAAAGGCAAGGGCGCCTCCCCCTGGAACAGGGGCCTGGCCTAAGACTGGGCTGGAGCATGGCTTTTGGGCGGCCTAAAGAGAAGGGCCATGGTTAGTTTGGGGTGCCATGTTCCCCCCCCAAAAGGAGTAAAACACAAAGACGCACGCACACACACACACACACACACACACACACACACACACACACACACAC